>PITA01000641.1:25536-138384 GCA_004023965.1 Spilogale gracilis
TTCACATGTTGATACCTTTACCCCCCAATGTGATGGTATTAGGAGGTGGGGCTTTGGGGAGGTGAATAACACAAGATGGAACCCTCAGGAATGGGATTGGCCGTCATAAAGGGAATCCCAGAGAGCTCCCTCCAGCTTCCACCTTGTGAGGACATAGTGAGAACCTAGCAGAAGAGGGAACACACCAGAAACCAATCTTGGATCCCCAGTCCCCTCAACGGTGAGAAAGAAATCTGCTGTGCAAGCCACCAATCTGTCTTAATTTGTTGCAGCTGCACGAACAAACCCTGACAGGGATATTTTGAGATGCACTGCGTGTCACAGTACGGAAAACAGTATTTCTGAAGCAAAGAGACAGGGTGTTTCAGTATTCAGCCTGCAGGTAAAGCCAGATCATAGCTTTGTATGAGAAGAACAGCTCCATTTTTTTATAGATTTACAATACAGACATTATGCTGTGGGTATTACGAACTTTGAATATGGGAACAAAGATTGAATAAGGATTTACTTATTTTTTCCCTATGCCTTAGGAATCATTTCATTTTCTGGGTCAGAGGCTATGAGGCTGTAGAAAGCACCAGCTTGGATGCGATAAAAGTCTTAAGTCCCCCGCCCTGAAGGGAATTGTGCCTCGGGAGCCATTACCATGGAGAAGTAAGATATTTAAAACCTATCTAAATAAATGAAGTGACAAGAAGAAAAAAAGAAAACAAAAGCTCCACATGGCCAGGGGAGCTTTTGTTGATGAAATGGACAAGACACAAGAGGTTTACTGTTCCCACAGGTTTCACCTCTCCTGCTAACTGAAGCCCCACAGCATGCCCACACGGGGGACGACCGCGAGCCAGGCCTGGAGAACCATCTCGGTCTGTTAGACTTTTCCATAGTGGCTCATCTGTTCCCAGTTTTGAAGACATGGAACTTTTCCAAAAAAGCCAAGCTTCATTCCCTTGTATAGGGAATGAAAGAATTTGATGCCATTTTGGTATTTTGGATTCTCCCCTACCTGTGAGGTCTAAACAAATCACTTTTGAGGCAAGCTGTCCTTGGAGAACACACCCAGTCTCCCCGGCCTGTCAGCAGCCTCTTGCCCTCCGGGCTGGACGCCTCCTCCCAAATGCTCCCCTGGCCGCAAGTCTGAACACACTGGGAATCTGTTTGATAAAGGGCTGTTGGCTGGGGCTGGACCCTCCCTGGAAAGAAAGAGCAGCCTATAGGATGTGAGGGCAGGCAGGCCTAGCTCAGGCCTGACTCAGCTCTTTGTGACCTGTGTTATTCTTGATGAGTCTGGTGTGCTGCCCCACTTGTGGAAATCCGTGTCAGGCTCCCCACCTTCTCCCTGCTTCAATTTCAAGAGCACAGATCCCTTCTAAGAGGAATATTTAGAAGATTCTATCATGGACTTCCTGGTACAGAATGGTTTTGCTTCCACTGGATGAAAGAGGTTTTTCTCTGGTTACCATGCCCCAACCATCTCCCACCTCCCCTGTCTCCCCAGTTTGCTTCTGGATGTTTCGCTCTTACCCTGATTTTCTCCTAGTGGGATTATCAATCAAAAATTAGAGCCTGGAATTCATCAGTGTTATCAATAAAACTTTGCAACTATTTCAAAGTTAAGTTTTTTCCTGGTCAGATATTTTTCTTCATTGCAGAATGATGACAGCACTGATGTGTGTTCCTGGGTAAGCATAATTTTAAGTGTTTAAAATGTGTAAGGACATTTAACTTTCAACCTTACCATTAATGCAATACAAATATTTTTTCTTTCTGCTGATTTAAAAAGCTTACGTGAAGCAGCAAAATGCTGAAGGGGGCACCCCGGCTTCAGAGAAAGAGAAGAAAATTGCGTGACAAAAATACTTGCTGGGAAGTAGCACAGGAAATCTTTGTTGATTTTTCTTTTACAACTTTGAGAATTATTTTTCCTTTAAAAGAAAAGACAAGCTACCTAAAATAATTAATGCTATCTTTAGAGTTCTATGATAATCCAAAAACAGAGTCATTCTTAAAAAAGAGGTAAGTTTCATTTCTGGCCATGGACCCCCTCCACTGCTTTATGAACTCCTTGACATGATTAGCTGGAGGAAGCTGCCTCGAGTTCATACCACAGATGGAAAATCGCAAGTTCAGTAATCAGCTAATCATTCATAAGAACTCTGTCGAACCAAGAGGTAGTCTCACACGCATTCCACTGAGCATGCTGATCAAAAATCTCCCGTTCCGGATGCACGAGAACGCATGCGTTGAGCACACCCACACCCTCACAAGACTGCACTCCAGACGGCCCCCTGAGCACACGCGTTCTAACAGTTACAACAGAGCATGCTCCCAAGCCTTCAAGCCTCCGCAGCCCTCAGCCAAGAAGCTGCCCCAAAGATGCTCAAGCTGCAGTCAAAGTGGGCCTAACCTCTGGTACCCACAGCTGCCCAGCGCACTCCCCGTGAGCCCCCCCCAGGGGCTCAGGGGAGGCCCTGAGATAAGGAGGCTGCTGAAAAAGCCCTGAGCAGTCATTCTGCTTTTTCCTCTTGTTTTTCCTGACTCTCCTCATTGTCTGGACAATGAAAATCTGCTTGAGGGGTTCAGCTAGGTGATGCTACCCAGTAGGGACAGTAGCAAAATGATGAACAAACAAGAGTCTTTAAATTATCTAACGTTCTCATGGCCTCTTGGCTTTTGAAACATTATTTTGTCTTTTCATCCCTTTTGTTTCGAGTGGAATACGGTGCTTAAGCCAAACAGGCAACTTAAAGCTCTGACTTCAAAGCCATTCCTTGATAAAACATCAAAACTGCCCAGGGTGCACCGACTGTTATCTGGAATTCTACAGATAATTAACTGAAAGTCCGCGGCTCACTTGCCTTTGGGAGTTTCCACAGACAAGGCCGTTCTCAGGGACCTGCTTGATTTTGTCGCTGTGTCCCCTCTGTTTTGTTAGGGCTGGGAGAGGTTTGGATAGTCTCGTGGTAAGACTCCGTTCCATGTGCCCACGCAGGGGAGCGACTCCTGTGCTGGGCCTCACCTCACTGGAGCTGGCACCGTAACCTCTCTTGTCCTTAATGTGACATTATTTTGTTCCTCTTTTTCGATCTGGAAACACCACTGCCTGTACCTTCTCCTGTTACCTGAGAAGAGCGGCATGCTTTTCCACTGTGAATGGCAGAAATGCTGCCTTTTCTACTGTGTTTTGTAAAATGTGATGGTCCTAAATCTACATAAGGCACAGAGTTCCCCATTTCGGGTTTGCCGGTCCCGTGGGTACATGACTGAGCTCCTCCCTCATCTCCCAGTCTTCAAACTCCAGCCCATCCAGTCCCTTTGCTTGAATTAAGCAGATGGTCTCACTACTCCTACCCCCTGGCATTTTTCCACTTCCCATTTCCATGCATTGCCCATTCATCAAGCCACATCTCCCTTTAACTATGAAGACTCACCTGAAAGCCCACCACCTCTTCCAAGGAGCCTTCCCTGATTAAGTAGGGATGAAGGAACCTCCAAAGCATGACCGACAGAGTCCCGATAAATGAAAACACACACAACCAAAACAAACAGAGACTCACAAGAAGGGAAAATTACACATTCGCTACTTGCGGACTGTGTGCTTCTATGAGGATAAGGAGATCAATATTATACCAATAGCCAATTAATCATTTCAGGTGATGGGCTGTTTTTAACATTCTTGAGGGTAAGCAAAACCCAGCAGTCTTCTTCCACACCATTCTTCCTCTTTCCTTAAACCCCCTCTGCCCTTTCTTCTTAGCTTCCTGCATGCGTGACTAAAGGGAATCACTAGGTATGGATGCTACAAGTAACGTCGAAGGAGTCTGGTCGTCCCAGGGCCTCCCGGGTGCTGGTGGATCACACTGCCCAGGAAAATGCTGCATCTGAGGCCAGTCAGTGGCTTCAGCACTTAGTGTCCTCATCAGGGAGCTTGAGGAACTCCACCGCCACCTAATTGGGCTACGTTGGGATAAGGGACCAATACACTGGAGAGAAGGCCCTGCTGAAGGAATGGGAGGCAAAGTTTCTGGCAAGACTTTACATCCAGCCTCAAATAAGGCTGCCCGAGAGAGCGAGGGGATCTGGAAAGAGCCTTGGATCTGAGGCCGTCACATCAGGAAGCAGACACATTCGCGCTCCTACTGCCCTCTCGCTTCAACGTTAATGCCACGGCGGAGGCCTGAGAGACTCATGGCATAAAATGACCGGAACGAGGAGAGACACAGATGGAATGGTGACAGCTGGCGATTAGAACAGGCACCACACACTGCTGCCACAGACGCTTTCTGCTACAAAGGCACGCTAGGCAACCTTAAAGCAAAACAGGATTGACTTTGTGGTTGTGAAAACGTACCTTCAACCGCAGAACTCAGTTTTATGACACCTTGAATAAAAACAAAAAGTGGCAGTTATATAATGGACCCAAATGACCTGTTCTCATCTTCTCAAAACACACACATGCTTCAGAGCTAGAGCTTTTGCTAGTATTCTGAGGATTTAACTAAACAAACATCAACTTTGAGAACAAAGTAATTTTTAGTCCGTGGTTAGACTGAATGATGTCTTCATTAACGCCACTAAAACCATTTGGGTGATTTTTTTCACTGAATAAGTGATCTGACACGTTTTCGGATAAAACAAAGACCAAGTCTGTCTGAATGACTATTTCTGTAAATAAATCATGCTGGATAATGAATTGATGAAACTTCACCCAACGGGACACCTGTGTCTAGTACTTTCTATTTAATGCTATGCATTGAGATTATTTGATACATGTTGGGGCAGAGTTTCTGTCAAAATATATAACAGGTCGTTAAAAACCGTGGCATGATCTGGCAACTTCCTTCTCTGAGGTGCATGGGCCACAGGCCACTTACTGGTCAGATGTGTTCAGCGATCCCACTCCCTGCAGGTCATTGAAAGGGCTCCCTGAGCATGTCAGATTGTTACTCTTGACTGAATATTCATGTACCTTTTCAGTGAATTTAAAGGTGAAAATACTCAACTGAGGTAAATTAGACTGGGTCCAATGATTTGATTAAAAAAAACACATTTTTTGGTTAGGTCATAGTTAAAAATAATATTCCCCAAACCCTAGGTGATAGCCATGACACTTTATGCTGAGCAAAGATATCTGTTTACAGTTTCATGTGGTTGACATTCTGGTTCTCTTTCCAACCAGAGGAGTTTCAAATTAAAAGTGGAAACAGGGCGCCTGGGTGGCTCAGTTGGTTAAGCGACTGCCTTCGGCTCAGGTCATGGTCCTGGAGACCCAGGATTGAGCCCCACATCAGGCTCCCTGCTCGGTGGGAAGCCTGCTTCTCCCTCTCTCACTGCCCCCTGCTTGTGTTCCCTCTCTAGCTGTATTTCTCTCTGTCAAATAAATAAATAAAATCTTAAAAAAAAATTTTGAAGACTGTCAACAAACAGACAAACTTGCTCTCCACTACAACGTTCTGAAAAAGCTGCTTTTAAGTCACCTAGCAAATTTCATCTTTCCTGCAGAACCAGTAGAGTCTGGTCAATGTTTAACAAGGGACTCTCCAGAGCAAAAAGTATGCATATAAATGTAGGTATTTATCATGATTTTTACTGATATAAATGATGTGTGATACATATTCTAAAAATAATTATAAAACGCACAGTGTTCTTAAAAAAAAAACAACAAAAAAACCGCATAGTGTTCTTTATTTCAAGTTCCATATAGTCAGTTGATTCATGCAGAATGCTTTTGTTGAGTTTGGTCCAACTCTTGTGTTCATAGCTAGCAGGTCAATGGTTTGACAAAACCACGCGTTGGGTTTCATTCCATTCTGTTCTATCCCCAATTAATTTATTATCGTTACATCTCTTCTGTGGTTTACCGTTGAACTATTTTTCATACTGTCATATAAGTTATTTTCATTACATTAACACTCTTTCAACTTTAACACTAGGTAAATGCTCCCACCACCATGCCTATTGCAAGCTACCCGCCTGATGTCAGGGAATGTGGAGTTCAAAAGAGATGGGCAAGGAGCAGTACTGTTAGGTAGTATTTTGACCATGCAAGTACAGTTGTAAACAACCTCAAGAGTGAGTATGGAGAGTAAACTGTAGTCAAATGATGAGGAAGGTAAGAGTTTTAAGTATTTATTACCTTTGATTTTAACACAATTTATTTAATTATAAAATTTATATCTTTTCTTTTATAACAATGGCTGTGCTTGAGAATGGGCTCACAAAACACCCCAGAATATGAGTTTGCTCGTGCAAGTTGGAGTGAGTCAGTTCTAGCATAACATTGTCATCACTGATGTTTCCTTCCACTCAGGCCCAGAGAAGAAAATCTCCATCTTCAGAATACTTTCTGAGCTATTCATAAAAGGGCTTATAATTTAACTGAATGAGGTACACATAAGTAAGCTTAGCATTTACTATTATTTTTCCAGTAATTTCAAAACCTTTTAAAACTGCCATATGTAAAGATATACTATCCATAGATCACCAGGGAAATACCAGTCACTGACAATCAACCACGAATATAACCTAAATGAACCTGCCAAGTCCACTTATGCCAAGAGGTATGAGTCACGGGCTTATTAAGCAATGATCCTATCTTTTTTTTAAACTGTAGAATTCTTACACAGGAAATCAGGTCAATGATATTAACTTTTTTTCAGCCATATTTATTTTTGTGTATAACCATGGCATCAGCCTCTGCCATTCAGATAAAAGGACAACAGTGTGCTCTAATCAAGACGCTCTGATGAGGCTTTATGCAGGTAAAGCAAGAAAATATAAACACATTTTTATGGCATTTGTGGGTGGTGGTAGACCAGAGCCAAATAATACATTTATTGGATAAGGGGGAAAAGGTAAGTTAAAAAAACAATTTTAGAGCTCTAATTGTTAACATTATTTTAATAAAAACATTAGTGATTCAGCAACTCCATAGACACTTCTCCTATTTTTTTTTTTTAAAGATTTATTTTATTTGACAGAAAGAAACACAGCCAGAGAGGGAACACAAGCAGGGGGAGTGAGAGAGGGAGAAGCAGGCTTCCCACCAAGCAGGGAGCCCGATGATTCTGGGTCTCCAGGACCATGACCTGAGCCGAAGGCAGTGGCTTAACCAACTGAGCCACCCAGGCGCCCCCTATTTTTTTTTTTTTTTAATGCCAAACCAGGTTTTTTCCTACAACTGGAGAGACCTTTATAAAGATATTGCAAAGTAACTGTGTTGTTGTGAAAATATAGAATTAACTAAATCTAATTAGACAGCTACTTCTAATGTTATACAAAAATTGTAGAATGAGGGGAAGATATTTTATTTTAAAATACAAATATTTTTTAAAATTTGAATCTTTAAGACATGGTTAATGTCGATGCTGAAAAGCTACACGTAGCACTGTTGACTGCCAGGACACACGATAGACATTATCTGGTGATTGGCTGACATTGACACTACCTGAAATTCAGGGAAAGCTGGAACATGTACATATATGTATATACACACAATGGCTCCTACTCCTCCCCACCCCTCCCTTTCAAGTTTCGTCATCTGCAAATGTTTGGAAATAAAATTTAGAAGAGAGAGAAAATGAAAAGAAAGCTAAGTGTTCTTCCCTCAATTTGCTATCTTAATTAGCAAATTCCTAATCTTGTGGGTGATTCATGCAGACTGCATCTATTGTCTTCCTGCAAGGCAGAGCAAATCACTACCTGGGTGTGCTTTCTGCAGCAGTTCTCCAATTCCAAAGTTATTTCACCCTCTTTCCTACTACTCTCACCTAATTATTAATCTCAGGTGATCTAAAGTAATTTTTTTTTTAAAGATTTTATTTATTTATTTGACAGAGAGAAACACAGCTAGAGAGGGAACACAAGCAGAGGGACTGAGAGAGGGAGAAGCAGGCCTCCCACCAAAGCAGGAAGCCCGATGTGGGGCTCGATTCTGGGTCTCCAGGATCATGACCTGAGCCGAAGGCAGTCGCTTAACCAACTGAGCCACCCAGGCGCCCCTAAAGTAATTTTTAAGAGAGTCAAGGTAAAATAATCCATGCTGAAGTGTGATGACAAGGGCTCACTCAAATCTTCCATTGACATCTTGTTGTTGAATTGGTAATAGTATTTTTAACCCTAGCTGTCAAGATTTGTCATATATTCCTGCTGTTTTTTGTAATGTCACCTGACTTTTTCCCTTTTTCAAGATGCATTAGCCACGGGGGTCTTTTCCTGATGCCCTGCAATGCTAATTCCTTTCTGCCCCTGGGGTTCTTGCTTCTCCCTCTAGCTTGAGTGCTTTCCCCTGACCTGCTAGATCTTTCTACACCTAGCCCCTTCTCTTCATTCACATTTTACTTCAAATTGTCACTTCGTCCGAGAGCCTTTCCTTGATTCTTGTATTTAGAGCAGACCCAGTAAGAACTCTGTAGACCCTCTCTCTCTTTTATTTCTTTTATAGCAGTTATCACTGCTTGGGATTATGTCACTGATTTATCACTCAGCTCCTTCTTTCTATCTGCCTCATTCCAGTGGCAGTAGAATGAGAACAGAGACCTGGCTCGTCTTGCTTGCTGTTGGAACTCCCTTGACTAGAACCATGCTGGGTGTAGAGCTCAAATATTTAATGAATAAGCGGTCATTCCCAAGTGTTTCCTGACATCTTAAAAAGAGAATTTTATCAATCCCTGCAATTGTAATTCAAACGTGTTGTCTTAATTGTGGATAGTGTTGAGCAAAATGCTCAGATTTCATTATATTGACCACTGTCTATTTCTACTTGGAGGCTGGTCTTCATGGTGGTTAGTGAACATTGCCATGTGGAGTAAATATACATAAGTTACAGTAATATTTAGGTTTCAGGATTATACTGTTAAAAAGCTTCCCAAGAAGTAATTTTATCAACTAGCTGGAGTCAAGTTTAGGCTGTAAATGGACTTCAGGAAATAGCAGCTAATTGATTTTATATCCAAATACCGCAAGAATCTGCAGTTCTTTTATCTCTACTGTCATCACCTTAGGTCAAGCTACCATAGCAGTGCTCACACGATTCTGTGTAATAGGATGTGGACCCAGAAAAAGGAACTAAGAAAGGACCATACAATTGTTTATGTCATCTTTCCGATGCATTCTCATACTGCAGCTGGAGGGGTCTTTTCAAAGGGCAAGTCCAATTATGTTATACCCCTCACCCTTTAAAATTCTTAAATGGCTTTTCATTATTCTTTTTCTTTTTTAAAGATATTTATTTATTTATTTACTTGACAGAGAGAGAAATCACAAATAGGCACAGAGGCAGGCAGAGAAAGAGGGGGAAGCAGGCTCCCCGCTGAGCAGAGAGCCCGATGTGGGACTCGATCCCAGGATCCTGAGATCATGACCTGAGCCAAAGACAGAGGCTTAACCCTCCGAGCCACCCAGTCGTCCCAGCTTTTCATTATTCTTAAGACCAAGATTATAAGACCTAAGAGGACTTGCATAGACCTTCATGACGTCACTCGTGGCAGAATACAAACGCTCACAAATTCTTCCATTCACCTCCCACAGAGAGATGGAGGTTGTGTCCCACTTCTTCTTGAATTTGGACAAACTCTGTGACTACTATGACTTTAAAATTAAGTGGAAATGAGGGGTGCTGGGTGGCTCAGTCATTAAGTATCTGCCTTTGGCTTAGGTCATGTTCCCAGGGTCCTGGGATTGAGCCCTGCATTGGGCTCCCTGCTCAGTGGGAAGCCTGTCTCTCCCTCTCCCACTCCCCCTGCTTGTGTTCCCTTTCTCACTGTGTCTCTGTCAAATAAATAAATAAGTTCTTTAAAAAAATAAAGTGGAAATGATTTTCTCTCAGTGTCTATGCCCAGGCCCATGAACTTGGGAGCCTCTTCCTGTCCCTTAGATCACTCCCTCTGAGAACCCTGAGATACCATGTTACAAGTCCTGAGACTACTCTGATGGAGGCCATGTGTAGACATTCTGACAAAGCATATAAGCTGAGGGAAGGAGCTAGAAGGCCCAGGGGACTGTTGGTGGAAGCTGGGAGGACAGGGAAAAGGCTATCCTTGGAGACTGGAAGGCAAGTCAAGTCATCTGATGGAGTGGTGGGAAGTTTGGCAACATTATGACCTATAGTAACATAGACAATTTGAAAATATACCTAATATAAATTATATTTAGGTATATACATAAACTCATATATATAATGAGTTTATAGATTTTTAGTAAGATTTCCAGGAAGAACATGCAGAGTGACAGTTAGTGTTTTTTTTTTTTATAAAGAATTACATATGATAAAGTACAAATAAATGTGTGTTAAACAAAAGGGACTGTCCAGTTTTCAAGCAAAATTTAGAGGAAATATAGAGCTAGGACTTACTGTTTTTTTTAAAAAAAGATAACAAGGTTTTATAATCCTAGCCTTTCCAAAGGCAAAAGGCTCCCAAAGTAAACTGAGGATAAGGATTGTCTAAGGGGATATATGTAAGACCCTTTTTTAATGACTTTAGAAAGATTTAAGTGTGTGCCTCAAACACTTATAAAGAGATGAAAAGTCTTCTAAAAGGGTAGTCCCATGCACTCTGACTCTGAGCCCAGGGCAGAGAAGGTCCTGTCTGGAGGAAAACTGAGGATGTGTTTTTTTTTATCTACAGAATGAAGTCTAATAGGATTCATAGGACACCCACAAAGATTTCAGGAGTAGTGTATGAGTGGATACATTATCAGTGTGGACAAAAATGGGCAGAGGTATTTCAAAGTGAGAATCTTTGAAGCCTTAAGCATCTAGAGGCAGGGACCAGACTGACAAAATTAATCAGCTGCAAATGACATCCTATGTGCTATAAACTGAGTCTTGTCCTCTATTCCTGCCCCCCTGCCTCAAATTCATAGGTTGAATCCTTAATTAATCCTTAGTGTGATGGTATTTGGCAATGGGGCCTTTGGGAAGCCATCTTCAGGACAGGAAGAAAGTTCTTACCAGAACCTGACCATGCTGGTGCCCTGATCTCAGACTTTCCAGCCTTTAGAACTGTGAGAAATAAATATCTGTTGTTTGAGCCCCCCAGCCTATGGCATTTTGTTATGCGACCCTGAGCTGACTAAGATGATAAGGAAACAGGATAGATGACTCAGAAGGTGCAACCAAGAGTTTGGAAGGTGGAGATAAGAGCTGCAAAGAGTCATCCCTGGGCAATAGGACCAGGCCTCCCAGTCAAGGAACTGGAACATACGGACTTCAGAATTGCTCTGGACCCGTGACTACTCCGGGCCCCTGCTTCCTCCACTCCTGACTGTGAGAGGTCATTGCATTCATCTCATCTCTGTATCATCAGTATATGCTGGTGTTGTGGAGCAGATAGCTTTTAATTTTAGTTTACAAGTCTTCATATTGAGAAAAGTGTACGAGAAAACTGGATCAAAGGATCCTCAGCAACACCTGAAGCTTATTTCAGTGATAAGAACCTGTATCTCAAACTTGAACTTCAGGCCATAATGAGATTTCTGGAGGGCTTTAGAAGGAGTCTATTTTGCCTTACAGAAGAGTCTACATACTTTGAATCCAGAGGATGAACTGTGGCTGATGAAAGATGTGCACAAATTATTCGAAATGGTTCCTATTGAGAGGCGACATCTCTGTCGTTTTCTTTGATCTGGGGGTTGGTGGTGGTGGTGGGGTGCTCTGTGACTGCCCCATCCAACAGAAGATGGTGGAAGGGATGCTCTGCTTGTGTCTGGGCCCAGGACACCATCCCCGGGGGCCCTGAACTGTGATGTAAGAAGTCTTAAGGCTGCAGTGCTGGAGGTACCCCCTACAGGAGTTTTTGTTCAACCGTCTCAGCTGAGTCCATACTTCCAGCCCCGGGAGCCAAGGAGACAGGCATATGAATAATGCTATCCTGGACCCCTAGACCAGCCAAACCTCCAGCTGAAGGTGGAACCCTATCTACATTCTTGATCACAAGATCTTGGGTATAATTAAGTGGCTGTTTTTAAGCTGCTATGCTGAATATTGAGGTAAAATGTTATGTAGCAGTTGAAACAGTTATGGGTGCCTCAATCCTCTGACCTCACTTTGTATTGCGTCCCTGAGCTTTGTGTTCCCCAGCCACCCCACCTTTTCAGTTCTCTGATTAGTGACATGTGTCCCCTCTCACCCTTCTTGGTCTCTCAGGTCTTAGGTAATGAGGATGTTCTCAGAGAAGTTCTCCCTGACCCTCTAGATTAGTTCCATTATTAAAGTAGCCTCTCCCACAAAAACTGTGTTTTTCTTTCTTTCAGAGCAATTATCTCTGAGAGTATTTCATTTATTCCAGTCTCTACCTCTAGACTATAAACACTACGAACAGCAAGCAAGACTCTGATCATCACATATTTCCCGGAGTCTAGCACTGTGACTGGAGGTAGTGCTGAGCAAATATTCAAATATTTGCTAAGTAGATGAATGAAACATTTGATGCAACTGATAAGGACTCCCTTCTTACCATAACCATTAATACCTGTGCCTCTTTTCTTCCCTATCATGTCCTGTGAACAAATTTGATTCAAAGCCCCTGTGACTAGGGAAGGACAGTGTGACTTAATATCAAGTCGCCACTACCTCTCCACTATCTGTGAAGTGAGCTCAGCATAAGCGAAGTGGCTACAGCTCCTTTTGGAAGTCTGGTGCAAGGAGAAGCGGAAGCGGAAGATTGCTTCTGGGCATGCGCGGAGAAGAAGAGTCTGGCAGGCACTGCGGGTTTTAGGTCTTTGGTGGAAATCAACAAGCTTTCCTCAGAATCTAAAGAAAGCTGTGGGTGCTCCAATTATCAACATTATTCCCAAGTTTAAGTTCACATATAAGTCTTACTAGATTGTGAACACTGCCCACCCTACCCCTGCACCAAAGCCGTGGGCAGAGGACCGCCTGCGTGCGTGAGCGCGCATGTCTAGGTAAGAGCCCCTACCCCTCCATAACCACTGCTCCCAGAATTGTTTTCTTAATACTGAATTTGCTTTTCTCCCGTTTTAAGAAAAAATGCATTTCCCTAGTTATTTAGTCTTGTGGATGTGGAAAGTAGAAGATCCATTGGAAATAACCTTTTAAAAATTTTTTTCGGTTCTTTTAAGTCTTTAGTCCGTCATTTTTTGCTGTAAGTGAAATAAGCCCAAGTTGCTATAAATGTCCTTATAATTTCCATTTCATAATTTAAAAAGTATTTTCCTTTACCTTGTTAGACTTCTTTTAATGCAGGTCTCCATGTAAGTCTGTGTACAATCATTAAATAGGTTTAATAGGGTTCCAGTCAGAGAAACGAGATCTCCATTTGACCGTGATATTCTTGCTCTTTTTTTTTTTTTTTTTTTTTTTTTTTTTAAAGAAAACACTCCCATACGGCAGGGCTACAGTGTAGATAGACATGTTCCACATCCTCTTAGTGAGTTCACACACTCTGGGACTCTGCCCATTTCCAGTTCTCTGATTCATTCTCCCTCCCCAAGTGCATAATACTGCGCTTGTCCCTTTTGAACATGTAACAGATTAAAGAGCTGGTCAGGAGGCAGATGTAGGCACACCTTTGATCTCTCATCCTTGGGGGTTAAGGGAGGGCAGACACCTGGCGGCTGCCGAGCTGGAAACAAAACACAGGCCCGCACTGGAGTTACCTTAAAGGGAGCCGCAGCGCCAGCCTAAGTGGCAGCTGGATGCGCTGAATGGGCAGGGAAGGAGGAGAGCCCACGGTTGGGCAGAGGGCGAAACACAGAGTCCCAACAGTGTGACTCTGGCTAGCAAGGGGGGTGGTTAGAGTAACCGTTTCTCAGGCAGAGGACTGGAAAGATCAGACAGCTGTACTTAGAAAAAAAAAGAAAAGTAATTCTTTTGCAAATAATATTGCCAAGGCGTTCAGCTGTGGACAAATGCTGAAAGGCAATTTGGATGGCAATTCAGGAGGCTTTTTAAGAAAGGATATATAAACTTTTTTTTTTCTTATTAGAACTGTTTTGATTAAGGGTTTCCACTTTTGCAGCAGGAGGCTGTTAAACTTTCTCAGTCAAAACGAAACCTGGACCCTTCGTTTCCTAGGAGTTTTGGTGAAACTGCATTGCCCCCTGGCGTTTGCGCGCATAGTTGCACCATCGCATAGAAAGCCTGGAGAATGCGGTCAAGCTGTCCAGGGTGCGGCTTCCGGGTTTATCAGGGGTGGGAGACTAGATAACCCTCAGATGGAGACAGTGTTTGACAAGACATGGAATGAACATTTGAAATTAAGACTCTTTTCTTCTCCACTCTCAGTGGAATCTCTGGAGTTTTTCAGTAGCTCCTAAAAGAAATTGATCACATTCGAATCTGCAGATTTTAGTATACAGATCGTCATGTGAGCGGCTGCTGTACACCTACCCATTTTCCAGAACCAACTCAAGTATTTCCTGTGCTATAAAACCTTTCCTGACTTCTCCTTGGCATATCGTATACACCTCAACTGTCATACCTCTTTGCCTTCATTCTTCTCTCTCTGATGGAAACTTGAAAATGAGCATTAGACCTGACTTATCTTTGTATCCACTATGCCTAACGTGGTGCCAGATAGACAGCATGTGCCAAGTAAAAATGTATTCCTTGCAGGTAACAATGTTGTTCACAAAGGGGTCAAATACACGGTTAAATCAATAGCAACTGAAAGTCAGTGTGGTAACGGAACTCAGAGCAGGAGAACATGGTCCTTAGATGGGACTTAGAGTATCGCAAGCCCCTGAAACTGTGTAGGCACCATGTGTAACTCTGGGGGAGGGTGGTAAGAAAAACCTAAAGCTAGAATTATCTAGTTCCAGGAATTCAGTTTTATTCTGTTCAATTCTATTCTCTTCTAGCTAATCTATTCTAAAACTATTCAAACTTTAACTTCCATTTCTTCCCCAAATGAAGCTCTACTCTAGAGAAGTCATGAGTATATCCATTATTACCACTGTACTTACAGATTTCTTTGGGGTGGATATTTTTGGAAAGTGTCAAGCTTCAGAGTGATGTGACTGATGATACTGTGGCATGTTGGCAGAGGTCATCAACTCTGAGCCAAGTGACAAAAAGCAGCAAGCACTGGGGTCTGGAGCAGGTTCTGTGTACTGAGGGAGGGGCAGACCACGAAGAAGGTGACGCTGTGAGTCAGGTGTCAGGTTCCCCTATGTATAATGTGCACAGTGTTGTCCTGCTTTAGATAGTATCGCATGGCAGGAGAAATGGCCAGATCTGAAGAATCTATCACACTAGGATTGGTCAGGAGGTTGGTATTATTAGCAATTTTTAGGTTATGATATTGTCACATTACTACTCAAATAAAATCTTCTTCAAGCCATTTGTTATACTTTTTTTTTTTTTAAAGATTTTATTTATTTATTTGACAGAGAGAAACACAAGCAGGGGCAGTGAGAGAGGGAGAAGCAGGCTTCAAGCCAAGCAGGGAGCCCGATGTGGGGCTCGATCCCGGGTCTTCCGAATCAAGACCTGAGCCGAAGGCAGTCGCCCAACCAACTGAGCCACCCAGGCGCCCCTGTTGTACCTTTTTTAAGTTAAAATAAAAGTTTCTGAGGAAGAAGTCTAACCCAGTAGAGCTTGGTTGTTAAGAGCTTGAATTTTGGAGTCAAATTAAATAGGTACAAGTATCAGCTGTGCCACTGACCAGCCGTTTGACCTTGGGAAAGTTACTACACTTTGCTGTGTCTTTGTTTCCTCCATGGCCAAAATGAGGATGCCATTAATAGTCGGTAGGACCTGGTGCTTGGTAAAGTGTGTTTGTTGATGAGGAGAATCACATGAGTTTCCCACTATGGGAGGGGGCGAAGAGTAAGCCAGGTTTCTCGTCAAGTCTGTTCTATGAGACATTATTAAAAATTCACATATACAAAGAAATATTCCAGGTAGTGGGTCTTCTCCAGGGCTGGTCTTATCTCTGAGGCTGGCCTCAGTGCAAACTTCAGACCCCTGAGAGTATGTTGGGACCGGAAAGTGTCCATCCTTGTCCTATTCCAGGGGAGAGCTCTATCCTCAGGCTAGCCCAGAGCCCGAATGGCCACCAGCAGTGGGGGATCAGGGACAGGCTTCTTTGGCCCTAACTTCCTTTTGAAGGTGTCCAGAATACTACAGAGTGGTGTAAAACTATTTTGAGCTGAGAGCATTTGAGAATAGGCTTTCCCCCCTGACCTTTCTTATCTGCCTAAAGGAAAGATTCCTAAAAGAACTCAGTGGTCATAGATCCATTTCTCAGGGTTTTCTGCAACCAGGGAAGATTGACTCTTGTCGCTAGAGAGGAGAAATGTCGCCATATTTAAGCAGACATTATCATGAAACTATCACATGCCTCATGTAATCTCCTAAGAGCCCATTTATCTATCTTAAGTCATTTATGGGGGTGCCCGTGTGGCTCAGTCAGGTAAGCATCCGACTCTTGATTTGGCTCAGGTGATGATCCCAAGGTCGTGAGATCAAGCTGCACATCTGCTCCATCCTGATCTTGGAGCCTGCTTAATACTCTCTGTCCCTCTCCTCCTGCCCCTCCCCGCCCTGTGTGCACATTTGGGTGCGTGGTCTCTTTCTCTCAAAAAACAACAAAAAAAAGTCATTTGTCAGAGCCTTCCTTACCCTTCCCCTATTAAGATGGTACGTAAGCCTCCAATTCTAACTGCCTCCTAGAGTCATATTTTTCTACAAACTCTTCTACGTATATGAATAAAAATCTGTCTTTTCTCTTGCTAATCTGCCTTTTGTAAATTGAATTTGCAGGCCTCAGTAAAGAAACACAACAGAGTAGGGAAAACTTTCTTCCTCCCATTATGGTCCAGGATGGCTTTGGCCAAATATTGGACCCCACCACGCTAAATCTCTACCCAGGTCTTCAGAACTAGCTTCTTGCCTTGTAGCAGGATATCTTCAGTTTCAAGGAGTTGAGGTAAATTTAAGTCTGCTATAAATCAGAAATAGAATGCCCTATATGATATTTCATGTGTTCATATTTGTACAGCATCTTTGAATAAGAGCTCAAATACAGGTGCTAGATAAGTATTTGTTAAATAAAAATATTCACTGTCTTGTACAACCCCAATCTTTAAGACAAAACAAAATTTTTTATTTCACACTGCATCTTTGTAATCTTATATATATAATGAGACAAGAAGTGAATACTGTTAAGAAGCTAACAACTTTTTATGGTTGGAATAAGATCATCAGAGTGAGATCATTTTAAAGATTTTTTAAAAGATTATTAATTTATTTATTTGACACAGAGAGAGAGATCACAAGTAGGCAGAGAGGCAGGCAGAGAGAGGAAGAAGCAGGCTCCCTGCTGAGCAGAGAGCCAGATGGGGGCCTCGAACCCAGGACTCTGAGATTATGACCTGAGCCGAAGGCAGAGGCTTTAACCCACTCAACCACCCAGGTGCCCCAGAAATGGCGATTTTAAACGTGTGTGAAGCATATTTACATGGAGTAGAACGGGTGGATGACTAGAAAGATAAATGGTGGTAATAACCACTAACAATGGTACAAAATTAGGCATCGTGTGGGAGCCCGGAAATATATACTCCTTTTCAAGAGGAGATGAGACTCCTTAGAAAATTGGGCACTCTAATGTGATTTTCAAAAGGCATACAATCATCAGTGAGCTAAATGAAGCCAGCAGAGCAGTCAGGCCTGGGAATTCCACTGCATTCCAAGCAAACCTGGCCACCGATACCTTCCTGGATAGCTGTTTCTCCCATTTATTTCACAAATCATTTTTTGCAAGTTGTCAGCTAAATCTTTACGTGAGTGCAATATCCACCCTGCAGAAACAAATTCATCTCAGAAGTTTTCCTTTTCACTGGAAAATGATTTTCAAAAATGTTGATTGTCATTCTTTAAGCCTGAAGCAAAAATGCAAGGTTATTTTCTGCAAATGCAATCAAGCCTAACATTGTGTTATGTTTCTGAGACATTTCTGAGTAATTTCTATTTCAGTGTCTCTAAATGTAAATGACAGCTCTGATTATCCATGCTTGTATTAACCATATCCTGAAATTAATACTTGACACCTATTGGGTAAGTGAAGTGGTTGCTATTTATTTGGTTAAGTCATCTAATGTTAACTTTTCCATTACTAAGCACATTGAAATCTAATCCATCTATTAGTTTTATTTTAGTTTTACTTAGTTTATTTAGAATATCTGTATGGTGACAGATGTTAACTAGACTTATCGTGGTGATCATTTTGCCTTATATATAAATATTGAATCTTTACAATGTATACCTGAAACTAATATACTGTCATATGTCAATTTTACTTAAAGAAAGAAGAAAAGGACATTTGAATGGGTTAAGCTGCTTCACCCTTGGCTGAAGCCATTTAATAGCCTTCTGTTGCCAAATTTTCACAACCCTTCATATGGCATATGGCATCCTGGGTTACCTGGACCCCTATTACTTCTTGTTCTGTCTTAGACCACTCCCACGCCTCTACCTCCCTCTCCTGCCAGTCGCTACTTTGCAACCACACTGACTTCTTTCAGTTAACTGTTCCTTCTCATTCATTCCTCTCATCTTCATGCTTCGCCATTCCCTCACCAGGACTTAAATATCTCCTTGGGGAGGAGGCAGTGAATTTTCCCTGCTCACGTATCTCATGGTTTCCCTGGGATCCTCACACCCTTATTTCTCTCTTTATAGCACTTGTAACTATAATAAACAATTACATGCATAAGTGATAAAAAAAAAAAGTCTCAGTTCTCTGCTCCCTGAAGTCAGGGCAGAGCCTGGGTCAGTGCTACTGCCATGTCCTCAGGGGCAGTGCCCATGCTTGGCATATAGTAGGTACTCAATAAATGCCTTGCTAAGTAAGGAAAGGGATTCTTACTTCTCTTCACTCATAAATTGGCAGTTGATGATTTCCTGCTTCGTGGCCATACTTGAACAGAAATGATAACCATGTTTTGGAAGTTGATTATTTAAGTCTGAGATAGAGCCAGTTATTTTTATAAAGGTAGAAAACAGATTTTGAACTTGACCTTCCCAGGAGCTAACTTTCCAAACAGTTATTTTCTCCCACACATACTTAGACATGAGTGAGGGGAGTGTTCTCTGTAGGAAATTCTAAGCAAATTCAGTCTTGATGAGGTGGTTCCACTTTCTGTTTTAATTTTATTGATATATTTATATCTATCTATTTTTTAAAAAGATGTTATTTCTGAGTAATCTATACACTAAGCGTGGGGCTTGAACTCATAACCCCGAGATCGAGAGTCCCATGCTCCGCCGGTGGAGCCAGGCAGGCATCCCACCGCTTTCCATAAAAAAAAAAAAAAAAAAAAACACATTTTTTTTTTTTAATTTTTAAAAGTTTTTATTTATGTGAGAGGGAGAGAGAGAGGGAGGGAGCACACAAGAGTGCAAGAGCTGGGGAGGGAGAAGTAGACTTAATAGGGAGCCCAGCAAGGGGGGATCCATCCCAGGCGGCTGGGATTTTGACCTGAATGGAAGGCAAATGCTTAACTGACTGAGCCACCCAAGGGCCCCATTAAAAATCTGTTTTTTAGGTGGCGCCTGGGTGGCTCAGTCGGTTAGGCAACTGCCTTCGGCTCAGGTCATGATCGGAGACCCGGGATCGAGTCCCCACATCGGGTGCCCTGCTGGGTGGGAAGCCTGCTTCTCCCTCTCTCACTCCCCCTGCTTGTGTTCCCTCTCTGGCTGTGTTTCTCTCTGTCAAATAAATACATAAAATCTTTAAAAAAATCTGTTTAAATTTTTAAATATTTTATGTATTTATTTGAGAGAGAGAGAGCATGCACAAGATGGGGAGGAGCAGAGTGAGAGGGAAAAGCAGACTCCCCACTAAGTGGGAACCCCAACATGGGCCTGGATCCCAGGACCCTGGGATCATGACCAGAGCCAAAGACAGCTGCTTAACTGACTGAACCACCCAGGCACCCCATTAAAAATCTATTTTAAAGAAATAATCATAGATGATTTTACCCTTGTCTTCACATAGTCTAATCCCAACAGAACAACATGAATGATTCTTGAAAAACCAAGATCATGTAACCCATTCACTAATACCCAGAAATGGCTCCAATTTCATCTAGAAGGGAAGCCAAATCCTTTCAGTTGCCAAGAGGTCCTGCATAATTCATGTTATTTATGAATTTCATGATTTTTTTTCTAAAGAATTTTCTACAATGAGACACACTTTAGTTCAGGAAAAATAACAGCATTATTAAAAAGAGACCAGTGACATCAGAAAGTAGCTTTGGAAAGTTAACATTCTATTTTTTTCCCCATTAAAAATCAGTTATAAAGATTCAAGATTGTTTCAGAAGTTTTTTTTTTTTTTTTTATGGGAAACATGGTCATTACTCTTTCGTTACTCAGTTGCTGATGGGAGAAACACACACACTAGAAGGAATTTGACATTTCTTCTTCTTTTCTCTTCCTTAAAGGTTAATGAGAACTAGGGAGTGTTTAAGACTTTTAGAGACCACTCGTTACTACGTTCTAGTTCTTATTCTGTCTTCTTTTTTTTTTTAAGAATTTTTTTTTTTAAAGATTTTATTTATTTGACAGAGAGAAACCCAGCCAGAGAGGGAAGGGGGAGTGAGGGAGGGAGAAGCAGGCTTCCCGCCGAGCAGGGAGCCCGATGCGGGGCTCAACCCTGGGTCTCCGGGATCATGACCTGAGCCGAAGGCAGTTGCTTAACCAACTGAGCCACCCAGGCACCCCAAGATTTTTTTTTTTTTAAGATCTTAAGTGAGAGACAGTAAGAGAGGTAACACAAGCAGGGAGAGAGAGAGAGGAGAAGCAGGCTTCCCACTGAGCAAGGATCCGATGTGGGGATTGATCCCAGGACCCCAGGGATCATGACGTGAGCCGAAGGCAGACGCTTAAAGACTGACCCATCCAGGTGCCTCTATTCTGTATTCTTCTTTTAATGCCATTGTGTTCTCTTTCATTCTTGGATCAATTTCAGCTGCTTATGGATGGTGTGGCAAGCACATTGCCTACATCAGGGCACGTTAAATGCAGAGAAGCCCGGAAGAACTTCCTCCAAGTCCACTCCTTTCCTGTAGTTCCTGCCCTCATACCTGTTCTCCTCTCCCCGCCCCCAGTGCCATGCCAGCCACGCCCTTCCGTTCTCTTGTCTGGATCCTGTCTCTTGTATTCCAACTGGCCTTTCTGTCTTCAGTCTTTTCCTTCTTTCTACAAAAATGTGGCTTCCTTACCTAAAAACCATTAGCAGGGCTCTGTTGCTAAAAGGATCAAATTCAAGGCCCCTTTCTGTAGATCCAGCCTCTTCTTCCATCACTTCTCCCATGTACCCCAGTCTTTGGCGTCACTCTTTCCTTCTAACACCACAGATTTCTGCGCTTCCACTCTTCTGCATGTGCTGCCTTCTTGCCTGAACATTGTTTTCCATGTGAACAATTTCTGGCCACTTTCTGGAATCAACTCACTGCCTTTCACAGTGGAGCCTTCCCAGTCCTTTTCAGGTACAAATCTGTTCCTCTCTGCTCTTCCTTTAGCATTCTGCATGTCTCTGTTACGGCCCTTCGTCCACAGTGTTTTAATTATTTGCATTTCGGTTGTACTCAGTGACCTCTGCATTCCATTAGAGCACAGTTCCCATATCTTACACTATTGCTCTTTAGAAGTGCTAATAGATAGAATATCCCTGTTGACTGGATACTCATAAACATCCATTCTAGTAAAATGCTACTGTAGCAACCATGGTGAGTATGTGAATTATGAAGAGGAAGACGACCGTTACAGTGAAAGCTGCTGCCATCACCACCCTGCCTTCGCCATCATCTCCTCCACCGTCCACCTCTGTCCGCTAGCATCGCTCCCACTGTCACTCCTACCATCATCTCTGCCATCGCTCCCCACCCCGTCCCTGTCTTCACCACCACGTCTACACTGTCACCCCCAAGACCTCCACCTGTCCCACCTCCGCTAACTTCCATCGCTTTTCTCATTTCCACCAACTCTACCACTGTCCCCACCGCCCCCCACTGGATTTATTGAGTTACTGCCAAACACCACTCGCTGGGTCGACTTGTATGTGCGTGATCCCATTTCACTGCCACAATCTGAACAAAGATGAGTGCTATGTTCTGAATGTTTGTATGCCCCTAAAATTTACATGTTGGAATCCTAACATGCAGTTTGATAGTCTTAGGAGATGAGGCCCTTCGGAGGTGATTAGGCAGTGAAGGTGAAGCCCTCATGAATGGGATTAGTGCCTTATGAAAGTGGCCAGAAGGAGCTCACCTGGCTCCTCTGCCAGGTGAGGTTATGTAGGAGGCTGTTTATGAACTGGGAAGCGGGGCCTCACCAGACACAGAACTTGACCTTATAGGCACTCTGATCTTGGACCTCCGGCCTCCAGAAGCCTAGGAAACAAATTCCTCTTGCTCACAGGCTACTCACTCTGTGGTATTTTGTTATAGCAGCCTGAATGGACAGAGACAATGAGAACACGGAATCCCAGAGAGATTAGGGACATTCTGTGATGACACAGTTCCAGGCAGAAGAGTTTGGGGTTCTCTGACCTGAGTCTGAGTCCTTCATTTCCAGGCAAAATGTCTCTGACCTTCCAAATTCCTCAGGGACTGAAGGCTATGCATTTTATTTCCTTTTGCACTTCCTTTTAAACTTCCTTTCTTTTTTACTTCTTTCTTTTTAACTTCTTTCAGTGCTTCTCATGAGGTGAAAATATAATAAATGTTGAAATTCAATACAGGTTGGAAAAGTTGGTAGCCTACTTAACCTCTAGCTTGTTTACTGAGTGTGCATGATTTTAATGAAAAAGACCTTTCATACCATGAATAATTGGTTTGGGTATTTATTTATTTTTTTAATTTTTTTTATTTATTTGACAGAGAGAGATAGTGAGAGCAGGAATACAAGCAGGGGTAGTGGAAGGGGGAGAAGCAGGCTCCCCGCCGATCAGGGAGCCTGATGTGGAGCTGGATCCCAGGACCCTGGGATCATGACCCGAGCCAAAGGCAGATGCTTAATGACTGAGCTGCCCAGATGCCCGATTTGGGTATTTCTAATAAAGTCTGCATCACAAAACCAGTTTTTAGTCCTGTTTTTAGTCTGTGTTACTCCTCATAGTGAATTCAAGATATGGAATTTTTGGTTTAAGCTAGCAAGGCAAGGGAAAGGGTAATTTTAGTTCCTACTGGAGACACTTATGTCTTCATCTGAAAATGTAATTACAGAAGAAGACTATGGGGAAAAGTCAAAAGGAAGGAAGGAGATGACAGGAAAAAATGTACATATCATCTAATGCTCATCTAATTTATGCAAAAGAAGTCTTACATGCTTACATTGTTTTCACATCCATATCTTGTGAGAAAATCTGTTGCAAAGAAAAACTCTATCACCTGAATATTGCCAAGCTGCCAGCCATGGACAGATGCAGTTTTACATTAGGGAGGCCAGTTTGCAGGGGCTGGGTCAGAATACCAGCATTTCAGTGGGAATTTCGGTGAATAAATCATGTCTTCCCCACTACTAAGAAGACATTGCAGTTACCCCGTTCTCAGCTCATTTGGATTCACCCCACCATTTACCAGCTAATAGCAATTTCCATGATGTCTATGCAGAGTTGTGCTGGTAAAGTTGAACAGTGGGCTCTTCGAATGAAGGGAGAGGGGGCTTCTAATTTATCATACTTGCTGATTTCCAAGGTGTAAACTCTACCATATGGCTATTTGGAAGTTACCAACCTGACAACTCGCTTGAAATTTTCACAGTTGCTCTCATGAACCAGCATGAGCTCCAGTATGTACCACACCAGTTTGCACGATGGGGCCTGTGGGATCCCTGCGACTGTGAGTCATTTTCTCCTTCCATATCTCCGCCTCAAGGAAACCGGCTTTTCCTTGTTAATCCCAATGCCCTCAAGCCCTTGCCAATTTGAACCTACTTCTCCTTTCCCTTTCATGAGAGGAGATGCTAAGGTCAGCATACACAGAAAAATACATTAATTAATTAGAAAAGGTAGCACCTTTTTATGGTCTAAACCTCAAGATTCAGCAGGTAGCCAGTGAAGTCTCTTGAAGTCTCCCTGGATGCGATCAATGTTCTGGGTTTGTTTTTGTTGTTGTTGTTGTTGTTGTTTGTTTGTTTTTTGTTTTGTTTTGTTTTGTTTTGGTATCATCATACTTCTCACTGTTATTTATAGATCATTTTTCTATTACTACCACCCTATAGACTCTCTTGTTTTGAGGGTAAATAACTTATACCATTCTCTCTGTCTATATCCACTAACTTGCAGGATATTCCTCATCTTCCCTGGTGACTTTAGCCCTGTTCCATTGACCTTTCCATCACATCCTCTGAGAGGTCAATACTTATGATTATGGCCTCACAGAATTTCCCCAACTTTAGTGATCTTTCTAAAAAAGATTATTTATTTATTTAACAGAGAGAGAGAGAGTGCAGAAGATCACAAGTAGGCAGAGAGGCAGGCAGAGAGAGAGGAGGAAACAGGCTCCCTGCTGAGAAGAGAGCCTGACACGGTCCTCGATCCCAGGACCCTGAGATCATGACCTGAGTCTAAGGCAGAGGCTCAACCCACTGAGCCACCCAGGCGCCCAACTAGTGATCTTTATCTGTACTCTGGCTCTTCAACCATCAGCCCAGCCATACTTCAAATATCAGCATTTCTCAAAATAACTTCACCCCTGAGTAATTGGGAGTAAAAGTACTCCTTTGGCTACAATCTTTTAATCTTACACCTTCATCACTTCTGTGCAACTGGCTCTCTCCTCTAGGGCCATCTGTAATCTCTGGCATTTTTGTATTTCTCCCCAGTGAACAGTTTTCTGTAGGTTTCATGTGTTTCCATCCTTGGCCTGGACCTTCATTCTCAACAAGAGAATCCTCCATCTTCATGTCCAACTACCACTTATATCTATTCCAAATGATTCATCTGTATATTCCTGGTGCAGTTATGAAGACTTTTCTGTGCTTAAAAACCTTCAGTGGTTCCCCAGGGATTCAATCCAGAATTCTCAGCTAAACAGCAAGTGATTTCCATGAGCTGGGAAGGTCCATGTTTCCAGTGTATCTGTAACCATCCACCCCATGGGTCCAATCCTTCCATTATACTCAACTGCTTGCTTTTGGTTTGAACATAATCCTGGGCTTTCCTACCTTCAGAACATTTGTTTGATGATACCTTATGCTTAATCTGTTAATGGATGTATCTCCATATCTCTGCTTCTTAAAGTCCCATAGGCCCAGCTCCACCAAGCTTTCTCTCATTTCCCCTTCTAGAAATTCTCCAAGTCTTGTGTGACTTTATATTTTTTTTAATAAAACAAAGCACATTGTGTTTAGTATGATAGTTATTTTTTGTGTCTTATCTTCCTAATGGACTGAACTTCTTGAGGACTCTTGCCTTTATCCTTGTAGTCCATACAACATTAAATAATTGCTTTATACAGTTGGATAGAATATATTTTAATTGTTTTCTCATAAGAACAGCAAGGATCTGGAATCAAAACAGGGATGAATCAATAGTACAGTGTTCTGACGGGTTACTATACTGCTACTCAACTTCATTCCCAAATTTATAGAGAACAGAACAGGATTTTTCTCTCGTCCAGTTGTCTTAGAAATTGTTCTTTTTCTACTTAAATATACAACAAGAGTCCAGTAGAGGAACATGTAAACACTTATTTCTGCCATACATCACAGTGTGTAGGATATTTGCATGATACGTGCATTTGTGGCATGTGTCCTATGTTTCTGTATGTTGGGGGCAATGCCTAGTTTAACAGAGGATGGTCAATGAACAAGAACAGCTATCTCCATCACTGGAGGTCTGTGCTTAAATTGTGACTCTTGTGTTCTTGATCACCAAGGCTCCCATATCTTTGCAGCAAATGTCATTTTCTCTCCAGTGGATTTTTACCTTTTCACAGAAGCTCTGTTGACCCCCATTCTCCTATATTTATTCCTTAATTCTGTACCAGTTGGCCTTCCCAACTTAAAAGATAGTGAGGTGTCTGTAATCATAGAAGTGCCTGTGTGACAGCTGCATCCTTCTTTTTGTTATGAGAGTTAATATCAACTTTAACTTCCAGAAAAACACAGCTCTGGATGGAGACTCATGGAGTCTCACCTGGAAGGACTCACTAGAAACCACCAGGAAAGAGCAGGTGATGGCCATCTACAGTTTTTATGATTCCTCACAGCTCAGTCACCCCTGAGCTCGGTCCTTTACTGATCACTTAAAACGCACGTGCAGTGAGAATTATAGAGGATATGGAAGACTTGATGCAGCCTATGGGTTCAGTGCTGCTTTGGCTAAGAAAGCCAACTTTGGGACATGAGGTACCATTATAGTTTTCTGACTTCCATCAGGGATCTAATAGGGAGCTGTTTTCCAAGAGAATAGCATACACTGTGAACTATTCTCCCAGAGAAGAGCACTGTAGTCCCTCATAAGGCATCCTGGTTGAGGGTGTGTAATATTTGTGGCTTTCCGGTCTCCAGTTGATGGTGAAATATTCATGTTCTCTGGTAGAGGCGTGCCCTTACATGACAGGACAGATGGGCTGGAGATCCCCATTTGTTATCTCTCTATGCTTGTGACACCAGAACTGGGAGCAAAATGAAATGGAAACATCACTTCAAATTGCTTAGGGTTAAATGTAGGAAACCACAAGATGACCAGCTGTAACCTCTGCCTTCAAGGCATAGCTATGTATGATTCAGAAAGGGTGGCAGTGACATCATGGGCTTGAGGGCAGAAGAAAGCTGTACAGGTTAGTACAGTGATCACAGAGTCTAATTATTCTGAGAAAAGTCCCGATTTTAAATATTCTGTTCAGTTGTCAGATGTGTTCTTTTCTTTCATCCTCAAAGCTTAGTCACTGAAAATCCAGGAGAAAAAAAAAAATTGTTTTACCCATGGTCATTTTCTCCACAAAGAAATGCTACCATTCACACACTTGGGCCTGGGAAGAATGGAGAAGGTCTTTGTTGAACCTGTGCTACTGGTTTTGGTTTCCATAACCCTACTGAAAGGTGAGCAGAGCAAACAGAGATGATCTAGTCCCAGGGGGATGAGATGAGACTGGAATCACAGGGGATCGGGTGAGACCTAAGAGCCTAAGAAAGTGTGGGACTAGCTGTCTTGGAGAAAGAAGAGAGGATGATCTCCCTGTTTATAGTTGCAAACACTCTTAACATAAAATGGAGGCTTGTCAGTCTTCAATGTAACCATCATTTCCAGCAGCAGTGTGGGAGCTAGGGACCTTCCTTCCTTCCTTCCTTCCTTCCCTCCTTTTTTCCTTCTTTCTTTCTTTTCAAAAGATTTTTTATTTGACAGCATAAATAGGGGGAGCAGTAGACAGAGGGAGAGGGAGAAGCAGGACCCCCACTGAGCAGGGAGCCTGATGTGGGGCTCGATCCCGGGATCCTAGGATCATGACCTGAGCCGAAGGCAGACACTCAGCTGAGCCACCCAGGTGCCCCAGGAATTGACATTTTACTAGAGAAGTTTCATGAGGTTTAAGTGGACTTGAAAACAACACTCTGTTCTCATATTCTTCAGCTGGTTTTGTAGGGTCAGAGATGATGTCTTAGAGGAATTAATCAAGGGGCATTTCTCAAGTTAAATTTGTGACCAGGAGCTGCAATAGGAAAGAAATTTCTCTTCAGGGAGAAAAGTATGTTTCCAGTTCCACAGAATGACACATATTCACTGTGTGATGCTAATAAAAAGGGGGCATTTTAAAATTCAAAGTTGTTGTTGTTGTTTAAATATTTTATTTATTTCTTTGACAGAAACACAGCTAGAGAGGGAACACAAGCAGGGGGAATGAGAGAGGGAGAAGCAGGGTTCCTGCCGAGCAGGGAGCCGGATGTGGGGCTCGATCCTAGGACTCCGGGATCATGACCTGAGCCGAAGGCAGTCGCCTAACCAACTGAGCCACCCAGGTGCCCCATTAAAACTCAAAGTTATTTTTTTATAACCATTTTTTTCAAAGAACTCTGATCTCTAGTTATTTTACGTGATAGAAGGTAATGACTAAATGAAATGCTTTTTTGCCTCCCCTGAGAAGGGCATATAAAGTATTTATATCAATTGATACTGCTGGATAAATTGCAGATTCCCTTGTTGGGTTCATATTTATATCCTTCCTGCCTTGAAAAGCCAATATGCTCTGATGAGGAGACCATGATTTCCTGGAAAAAGCTTTAGATTTAAAGCCTAAGGCGGGCTGACCAATTTTTAGATATGTGGTAAAGGAAATAACATGAAAAGAAGAAGTTGGGCCCAATTGACTCCATGTTTCTAATTTTTAAAAAAGATGTTATTTTATGAGCCACAAGGCCTGGTTTTGATCCTGATTCTTCTCTAACGAGGTATTTGACATAACCATCAAGTTATGTTATCTTTGTTGCCTCATCTGTAATGGAACTCAAAAGTCCCTTTCCAACTGTGGAATTTGGATTCTCATTCTCTGAGGACTGGTGTGATGTTGAAACATAGGACTTCTTACTGGGGTTCTAGGAGAAGCTGTCCTAATGTGGAACTCCTAGATGCATTCTCCACTCAGCATTATTTGATTGAAGAGTAGCATCCAAACCCCTGACAAAAAATACATTGAATGTATATTTCCTATTTAGTGTTCGGATAAAATACAGAGATGATGCTGATGTTAGCTGAAGTCAGATAAGGCCAAATATATAGAAAACCTCAAGAGATCAATTTAATTTCTCTCCATAATAAACAACTCAAGCTAAAAATATCAACAATATATAAACAAGAACTGCTCTGATAGAACCCTATAAAAAGAAATAGCTCTATTGAAACCTAGCCTGAGGTTTTATGGAGGAGAAAGGTTACACTAGAAAGCCTCCAAATTTGTTAAGGGAAGCATTTTTCCCCCCATCTCTATTTAGGATGATAAATGATACATTTCACTTCTAGAGGCCCAAGTAAAAGTGAAGGATGAAATAAAAAGTGCTTAAGTGGCTAGAAATAAACAGTCATAGCTTTGCCCATATGACGCTGTATAGCAACAATGAAGATCAAACAAAGGGTTATCATCACAGAGCAAATGAAGCATGAAACAAATAATTAAGGCATATTAAATCATCTCAGAGAACACTTGTGAGACTGTAAAAGGCAAACATTGTTATCCATTTGTTGAGAAGTGATGATAAGAAAAAGTGAATGAAATAAACTTAGTGTTTGGGAAGGAGTGTGGTATTGTGGTTTCTTACTAGGTGTATGTTCTTTGGCAAATTATTTGTACTCCAAGATTCTTAATTTTTTCCTCTGTAAAATGGAGCAAGTTATATCTCCATCACTGGAGGGACACATGCTTAAGTAAGGTAACCAATGTAAGGCACATAAGGATGTTTCTTCTTTTTTTAATAAAGATTTTTATTTATTAATTTGACTGAGAAATACAGCTAGAGAGGGAACACAAGCAGGGGGAGCAAGAGAGGGAGAAGCAGGCTTCCTGCAGAGCAGGGAGCCTGATGTGGGGCTCGATCCAGGACCCTGGGAACATGACCTGAGCTGAAGGCAGACGCTTAAGGACTGAGCCACCCAGGCGCCCCAAGGATGTTCTTTTTTTCTTTTTTTTTTTTAAACCTTTTTTTTTTTTAAAGATTTTATTTATTTATTTGACAAAGAGAGAGAGATCACAAGTAGGCAGAGAGGCAGGCAGAGAGAGAGAAGGGAGCAGGCTCCCTGCTGAGCAGAGAGCCAGATGTGGGCCTCGATCCCAGGACCCTAAGATCATGACCTGAGCTGAAGGCAGAGGCTTTAACCCACTGAGCCACCCAGGCATCCCCCCCCCAAGGATGTTTCTGAAACATAAAAGGGGTCAGTAGGCAGTTCTTTTTTTTTTAAAGATTTTATTTATTTATTTGAAAGAGAGAAACACAAGCAGAGGGACTGAGAGAGGGAGAAGCAGGCTTCCCACTGAGCAGGGAGCCCGATGTGGGGCTTGATCCCGGGTCTCTAGGATCATGACCTGAGCCGAAGGCAGTTGCCCAAGCAACTGAGCCACCCAGGCGCCCCAGTAGGTGGTTCTATTGTTAGTTAAGGTGATGTTGGATCCAGCTGGTCAAAGAACAGTATTCTGTCATTGACATGAAAGATGTTCTCCAGACCTGTGACAGCTCATTAAAATACCATGAGTACAGCACTTTTATTTAAGCCATAATTTTCTTGAAAGTTGGGATCCTCCACTTCGCATGAATCCTTTTCTCATTCTCATTCTTACAAGGAAAAGTAATCCACCCAAGATTCTGTGATCTCATAGAGCGATTAATCGTGAGAAGCTTAAGAAGGAAAGATTATGGTGGGGATGAGGCTGGGGACAGTTGGAGACCTTCTCTTGAGATACCAGGCAGAACCTGGGGAACGGGGTTTTTCTCTTTAGCAGAAAAGCTGCTGAGATTCTGATGGAGCAGGATGAGAAAATCAGAGACAATTGCATAGAGAGCCATGATTTCTGATACAGTCACTCACTTGAACTACAGCCCTACATACAAGGTCCTTATTAGCTGCCAACACTGCACAGTAAGAGGAGGCAGCATAGTCCGCTAGCTTATCTGATACAGGCAAGCAGCAATTTAGAAGCCTGAGTTGAACTCATTATGCCCCGCACACCTTCAGCAGGCTCTCACTTTGCCCTTGGTTGTGTGTATATGCACACAGTTGACCCTTGAACGACATGGGTGTGGACAGTGTGGGTGCGCTTATATACAGTTTTTCCAGTACAACACTGTAAATGTGTTTTATGATTTTCTTTCTTTCTCCCCCCCTTTAAAAAAAAAAAGATTTTATTTATTTGAGACAGAGAGAGAGAGCACAAGCAGGGAGGAGGATCAGAGAAAGAGGGAGAAGCAGATTCCCTGCTGAGCAGGGAGTCAGATGTCAGGACTGGATCCCAGGACCCTGAGATCATGACCTGAGCTAAAGGCAGATGCTTAACTGACTGAGCCACCCAGGCACGTCCTCTTATGATTTTAATAACATTTTCTTTTCTCTAGTTTGCTTGATTATAAGAATACAGTATAGGGGCGCCTGAGTGACTCAGTGGGTTAAGCGACTGCCTTCGGCTCAGGTCATGATCCTGGAGACCCGGGATCCAGCCCCACATCGGGCTTCCTGCTCAGCGGGAAGCCTGCTTCTCCGCACGTCTCTCCTGTCCCTCTGCTTGTGTTCCCTCTCTGGCTGTGTTTCTGTCAAATAAATAAATAAAATCTTAAAAAAAAAGAATACAGGGGCGCCTGGGTGGCTCAGTTGGTTAAGCAACTGCCTTCGGCTCAGGTCATGATCCCAGAGACTTGGGATCGAGCCCCACATCGGGCTGCCTGCTGGGCGGGAAGCCTGCTTCTCCCCCTCTCACTCCTCCTGCTTGTGTTCCCTCTCTCACTCCCCCTGCTTGTGTTCCCTTTCTGACTGTGTTTCTCTGTCAAATAAATAAATAAAAATCTTTAAAAAAAAAAAAGAATACAATATATAATAAATACAACATTAAAATATGTATTAATAGATTGCTTATGTTATTGGTGGGGCTTCCAATCAACAGTAAGCTATTAGTAGTTAAGTTTTCGGAGAGGCGGGGCACCTGGGTGGCTCAGAGGGTTGAGCCTCTGCCTTCAGCTCCCGTCATGATCTCAGGGTCCTGGGATCGAGTCCCATATCAGGCTCTCTGCTCGCCGGAGAGCCTGCTTCCCCCTCTTTCTCTGCCTGCCTCTCTGCCTGTTTGTGATCTCTTTCTCTGTCAAGTAAATAAATTAAAATCTTTTTTTAAAAAAAAGTGTTTGGAGAGGCAAAAGTTAGTGGGTTTTTGACTGTGTGGGGTTCAGTGCCCCTAGCCCCTACCCTGCCCAAGGGTCAACTGTGTATGTCTCCTGAGAAAGATTTAAGGTCCAACCCCTGCGTTCTGTTTCCTCCCAGCACAGTGTTTTTGCAAACTGTAGCACTGAACAAATGTTTACTAAGTTAAAAAAGAATCTTTGAAGACAATTCTTTGTACTGTTTTTATATTTTGTATTATTTGCAAAGCAGGATCAGTGTCTTCTGGCAGAAATTAAGTTAATTTATCCCTGCTCATGTGAAATACTCCAAATGCTCTCAAGTTGTAGACTATAATTGATATCCTAAGACAGGAAACCTTTTCATCAGCAGCTGGATCAACAAAGTTAAAAACCTAGGGGCCAAATAAGCTCTGTTCTCCATTTGACCTTTAATAGGTTCCAGAGACGTGATTTTAGGATTTTCCATCAGCCAAGGTCAGGTCGCCCTCATTTTGAAGGTACTCCAAATGTTTGAAAAACAAGCTCTGTCCTTGTATGTTCCCCAAAACATGTACCATGTGCCTCTTTTAGAGGGCCTGTCCTTTTCTTCCTCTAAACATCATCGCTGAGAAGAGGGGGTAATCAACCACTGCAATGGAAGGTGGATACATGTTGAGAGCTGCTATTCACCTCAGCAAACCGAAACACAGGTGATGGATTTAAAGGTTAACATTCTCCCCTGTCTAGAGTTTGGACCCACAGAAATATACCGAGGTCAGTGTGGCGTCGTTGTTCAAATATCTTCCAGGTTGTAAGCATTGGAAGACCAGTTCTAAGAGAGACAAAAATATGTTTTGAGAAAAAAAATGAGATTTGGTGATTCAAGCAATTTGGAAAATTCCGGATCAATTAGAATCATGATTTAAAGGAAAAGATTTGTATTATTTACTTATTTATTTAATTATTTAATTATTTATTTGATTTATTTTTTTTATTTGACAGTGAGAGAGGCTACATAAACAGGGGGACTGGGAGAAGAAGAAGCAGGCTTCCTGCTGAGCAGGGAGCCTGATGCTGCTGGGACCCTGGGACCGTGACCTGAGCCCAAGGTGCTTAACGACTGAACCACCTAGGCACCCGTGGATCAATTAGAATCAAGAAGTTCCTTTACTGTAGGGTTTCTTGGAGTCTTCAATATGGTAATAGGCACTGATACTTCTTAAGAGGTTTGAAAGTTATATCCAAATATATCTCAATAGAGGAGCTATCTATTTTTTTGTCTTCAAAAATTGTTTTCTACAACACCTCAAAAAATTCTGGGATACAGTTTGAGAAATGCAGACAAGCCTCACCCCTGCCTGCTCTTTTGGTGATGTTCCTACGCATTGTTGAGAAATCTCAACCAGTTCTTAGTGGTATTTCCAGGGCTGGATCAGGAGTTGAAGGGCCAAATACCAATACGCAGAGATTCACTTGGTTTAGTTCTTGGAAACATGTTTGGGGATTCTAGATGGCCCTGGGACCTTTGAATCTGCAGCAGTATGGTCTGTGAGTGGCCTGGAGTGGCCTGCTGGGTGCTGGGTCTCTGCTGGTGTGGTATGAGATGAAGGAAGGGGGGTCCACAGGAAGCGCAGGCTGGTAGGAGCACATTAGAGAAGAAGGGAGTTTCAAGAAACAATGAGGAAATGAAGTGATTGATCTTTTGGTCTTTCTATTTTATCAAGTATTTCCTTTTAAGGGAATTTCCTTATAATGTCTATTCTGCTCAAGTTTTCATTTCCCCCCCCTTCAAATTCCCTAATTTATTAGTTTTTCTACCACCACCAGTAGAATTAAGCTCTACATCTCATGCCATTGTTCATGGAGACCAAGACTTACGGTTGAGGAGTACACAGAGTGGTATGTGTGTATGTATGTATTTAAATTCAGTTAGCCAATATCTAATGTATCCTTAATTTCAGATGTAGAGTTCAGTAAATTCATCCATTACAGAGTGGCTGGCTTTTAATTATGTAAGGAAAAGGAAGTATAAGTAGGGAGGGAATCTGCGGCAATATTGGCATGGCACACAAAACAGAACTTGGTATAGATCCAAGGCATACATGAGGGCCTGGCTTAGTAGGGACCCTCAAAAACATCCACGTAAAGACCATCCCTGAAAAAGGAACCTCCCTATGATATTGGGGCTAGATGATCCCATAGTTACGACACTAATTTGAAAAAACATGAGTTGGATGAACAAGAATTACTCAGAAAGGTTAAATTAACATGAATATGGCTTTAAGTGAGTAAACGTTCTTTTGACTCTTTAAATTTATTGGCCTGTATTTACATTTATTATTGTAACATTTAGTGATAAATACTGGTCTAAATAACTCCATAATTCCATCTTAATATATGAGGAACTATCCTTAGGAGAACCCTGAAAAATTTTACTAATCATTTTAACATGTCATCAAAACAATACCAAAAGAAACAAATTCCTGGCTGTTTATAAGCTGCCTCTGGTAATGTAATTTAGCTCGAGATCAAAGGTTAAGTGTCTCTCACTAGAGGAGAGAAGTAATCACTTCCATTATGTGTATTTTTTGGAGTGTTTTTATTGTTAATACAAAATGAAATAGACTCCCCACCCCTCCCTACAAAGCATTAATAGTTGCATACGGGCATCCAAAGCACATTATAAGAGTCAATTATAAAGTTCTCATGATCTCCAGAGTTCAAATGCAATTTTATCATTTTAATTAGCAGTTTATTCTTTTGCCAGGCCTCACACTGCCTGCCCCTCCCCTCCCAATTTACAGTGGAATAGGGAGACATCAGCTCTCCAAAGTCATTCATGTTGGCAGCAACCCTGTTTCTCTGAGAGCTAGGGTCAGATGAGCAAGCCAGTTGAGATTTGCATATGGCAGCTATTCACCAACTATTCAGCACTTTAACTTCAAAACTCTCTCTGTGATTGAGTTCCCCTCTGAGAGTCAGGGAGATGGATATTAGCGCTGAATTACTATCATCAACCAACCTTCTTTATTAACTTTTCTCCTCCATTAGGAAATCAAGGAACTGTGTCCCTGGAAATCCAACCAGCTTTCCTAGTGTTCGAGAACTAGCAGATGAGATGCAATGTGGAACTAAGATCCGGGTGAGTAACTGTGGACTGGCTCATGTTAATGACAGGCGGCAGCACGCCGTGATGAAGCCAGGACCCCACATCATTTTCAAAGTCAGGCATCTGGTTTTCTCACTATAAAAGCCATTGTATTTATGTGTACTGCCAATCCCAAGAAGCAAACATGAAGCAAACTGTAGTTTTTAACACCTGATTTTTCTTTCCTACATACACTAATTTGCATATTGAATAAATAAAAAATATTTCATTATACCATGCATAGGCAGAAACTTGTCTACAAACCTATTTTTGTATAAAGGCAATCACTGCATAGGCACATGCCAGTGAGATGAGTGGTGTAGGTGCTTGCTGAATATGAGAAAGAGAAAATAAAGAGAAAGGGCGAGTCAGATATCCAGGGTAATGGACTCTGGGCAACTTGGCACATGATTATACCCAGGGTCATGAAACCTCTGTGATTTCATAGCTGAAGTCAGAGTGTCCCAATACATTTAAGATGGAAATATTTCCTCTAATGAAAATTTGTTTATTTGAGGGGCACCTGGATGGCTCAGTTGGTTAAGCGACTGCCTTCGGCTCAGGTCACGATCCGGGAGACCAGGGATTGAGCCCCACCTCGGGCTCCCTGCTTGGCGGGAAGCCTGCTTCTCCCTCTCTCACTCCCCCTGCTTGTGTTCCCTCTCTCGCTGTGTTTCTCTCTGTCAAATAAATAAAATCTTTAAAAAAAAAAAAAAGAAAAAGAGAAAATTTGTTTATTTGAAAAGGACAAAAGGGAATACATGTTGGGGGAGGAGGCTGCTAGGAGGAGCATTTCCCTTTTGCACCTTGACTGATCAGCGCCCGGGGTTGGTACCGCCCGTGGTAGCCGCTGGCATGGGCGGCTGATGGCGTACAAACTGTCTGATGTCATCAGGGGGGCAAGCTAACCCTGAAGCGGGGAGAGATAAGCAGATTGGCCTCATGGCTACCAGGATGAAGGATTCTTCAGGCACTCTTCATTCTGTAATGTCTGTGGTGAAAAGGGAGGGGGGAGGCCCGTGTGGGGACCTCGCAAAGCAATCATACCCTCCCCACGAACCAGGGAGGACTCTGCTTTCTAAAGAACGTTAAGTCATAATATGCGATTAGGAAAATGATCGTGCCATCATGTCAAACAAAATAGGGGCAAGCTGGAAGCAGGACTTTAGACACATGGATGGATGCGTTCTGTGCCAGTCTGTGGAGCTGGGGATGCTGAGGGTTAGAGCGGCTGGCACACCGTGCTTGGCTGCTGAGGCCCAGAGAAGGGAAGAAGCTGATGCAGAGGAGCTCGGCCCCGGGGTGCGGTGGGTGGGGGGGCTGAGGCCAGGGGGAGGTTGGACTAAGGGTGATAAGAGAGAAGATTCCATCGGAAGCTGTTTTGGGATATGTTGGGCCCAGAGCAAACAGGAATCTGTTTCTCTAGGATAAATGGAAATAATTCAGCCAGGAGCTGACAGTTGGACTGAGAAGGAAATAATGCAATATGATCTCAAGAACTGCAGAGGAGTCATGGGGTGGGCTGTTGTGTGTGAGAGAGACCGAGAGACACTGAGAGTTCCTGCAAGTGACTGTTGAAGATTTTAAATGAGTGTCAAGGTACCAGGGTGATGTTGAGATGGGTGCATTTGTATCATTCTCTACAGATGAGTATCCTGAGAGATCTTGAGTTTTAAAACAAGCAGGAGTGCTTTACCATGCTCAGTTGTAAGTACTTCATTGTTATAGACAGGGCCAGGAAAGGTTGCCTCAAAAGTCAAAATTGGGGGTGCACACCTCTTCATGGCAGGACAAAAGTTCCTGAGAGAGCATGTGGAACCCGAGAGTGGAGCCTGGCAGGGGAATGGACCTTCTGTGCAGAGGTGCTCTGGAGATGCTCAGTCTCTTCCTGAACTCTCTTACTGGATCTGATAATCAGTGGTGGGAAGCAGGCTGTAGGGTCCTAATACCTCATCCTAGAACCAACTGGCCTCACCAAGGTAGCTGGGGTCTGAGCAGTTCACATAGCTGGAAGAATTTAAGTAAAGCTCCATGGACAGCCAGAGGTCCCAGACCCAGAAGGACGTACCTGCTGGACTGGGAATAGGGACTAACTGAAAAGTCAGAGAAGCCTGTCCTCAGGGCCCTTGCCACTGGGGTTGAGGGCAAAGACAGGCAAGAGAAAGGGAGCCCCTCCCTCCTGCAGTCACACAGGTACCAGGCAGCTCACCTAGCAGTAATCAGTAATCAGCTAAACAGGGTAAGAAGACAGAGGCCAGGGATCCAAGCCTTAGAAAAGAGGACTAGATGGGAATTCGGTCTTAGAAATTGACAGGAGACTAACTTGCGAGGACAAAGGGAAGTAAGGGTCATTTGATGTCCAAAATTCTGCAAAGGTAGACGCAACCCCAGCTCCTGAACGTGCAAAGTCTGATGATGCCGTCTGTTCACATGACCATTCGGGGGGGAAAAGAAGGATTAGGAAGGAGGATAGGAATTCAGGCACATTATGGTGCGAGAAATCTCTTATTCCAGATTCCAAGATCTTTGAAATGTTGTGGAGGCTCTGGCTAAGGATAGAAATAGCTGTTCCCCTGGATAGATGTTTAGAGCTGTCCTCCTGACAAGAAATGGGAACTCTGTCAGTGAGAGCCTTTGATTCACGGGCTTGGGGTTTTGTCACCTTCTCTTCAAATATTGGGTCGTTTGTATGGTTAGAGGTTGGGGACATTGAGGAGACGAGCAGAAAAACGAGAATATTGTAAAGGACAAATAAATGGGACTGGTAGCGAATTAGACACGGGGAGAAAACAGGATCGACATTGCCAGAACTGCTTTACGCGCCAGAAGACGGTGGTCCGGGTCTCCGCGGAAGTGGACGTGCAGAGAAGACGCGTTTCAGAGGAGAGTAAAGGGCTCTTTCTCACTTGGGGAAATCCCCGGTTTCCTTGAACTGTCTTAGTGGTGACAGCGTGTTACACAGAACACATTACAGCCTGTATTCATTCTTTCCCCCTGAACATGCCCCGGCAGCCGCCAGGGGGAGACTGTACCCACTGGCTTTGAGTAGATAGAGTTCCCTTGGAGTCAACGTGTGTGCGAGCACGCGCTGTGTTAGACAAATTCCCCAGTTCGCCTTTGCATGCTGAGCCTCTCATCTTGACAGTTCCCAGAGCAGCAGGCATGACTATATCTGGGCAATTATACCACTGGGAACACTAAGACTTCTTTGTAAAACCGTAAGCACCCAGGAACAGATGCTTTTAAAAAAAAAAAGTAAAAACAAGCCTGCAATGATAGCAGTTAGGAATATGGGAGCTGAGTCACCTCATTGCATTTCTCCAAATTGCATATTTGAGAGGCGATGGCTCTGCAGAGGCCCCGGAGAGGGCAGTGTGCTGAGTGCGAGGAACCCAAAAGGTTGGCAAGACTGGCTTTGCTCAGACACCAGGCTTCCTTGGGTTACGGGATGCAATTCTGTTTCTCAACACTAAACAAAAAATTATTTCATGACTAAGTGAGAAATGGTCATTTTGAGAGTCCGCTGCTAGGTTTTCTTTCCCATCTTTTCAAGCCAGGGGTGCCTGGCTTGCTCAGCCAGTGGAGTGAGCGACTGTCGATCTCTGGGTCTTGAGTTCAAGACCCATGCTGGGTGTGATTACTTTGAAATGTTAAAAAAAAAAAATCTATTGCATGGAGCACTGGGTGTGAGGCATAAACAATGAATCTTGGAACACTGAAAAGATAAACTAATATATATATATAAAAATCTTCTCACAACAATTTTGAATTAAAACCTCTGAGAGAACACAGTGACACATGCCCTTGTTCTTCAACCTAGTGGCCCACTGGTGCATGCAATTAGAAGAAGAAAGAACACCTCTAGGATTTATTAATATTGGTTTTTAATACCTTTTGGGTATTTTTGACAGGAGCCTCATGTAAAGAGAAGACACATAAGTACATGGAAAGGCAAACAAGGAAAAAGTGAGTGTTGATACTACTCTACTTCCAGAGGGTTCCAGAACTGGGTAATAAAGGACAAATGTGTGGGCCTTTAAGATATTATTTATGTAGTTCACAAAATGCAGAGTGGGAATAAGTTTCATAGACAGAAGTAAGAAATCCTGTTTTTTATTACAGAGAAATGCAGATAATTTGGTATGGTTATTTTAATTTTTTGAGCCAAACAGATTTTGTTGGCGTGGTGATTTCAGCAAACCATCTGCAAGGCTATCTGAAAGGAATCTAAAATAAATGAAGGGGTTATTTCAGTTTATTTTTTGGAAAGAAACATCGAAACTTTTCAGACTGCTTCTCCAGAAACTTCAATGGCTGGGATAAAGGCAGTTTTATTGTGCTCTGTACACTTCCTGTACATCAGTATTTTACTCAAATGTCATTGTAGCTGGAGTGAGTTTTTGTGTTCGTGTCTTGGATGTATCACACCTTAGGAGCCATTGTGTCTTTCTTTGTGAGGACGGGCTCTGCCTGATCCATTAGTAAACGCGCATCAGGACACAGCCAAATCCCAGACTCCAAACGCTATTTCAACAGGGTGACCGTATATCCCAGAGTAATTATAAATGGTGCCTTTTCCATTCTCCAAAGTGACCCAGTTTGGACAACAAATTAAGTGCCCTCCCCTCATTTAATACCAGCCCCTGAACATGCAGGACGGTGAGCCCATGGGACATTCCTTCTCCATGCACAGGGACAGCACTGGGACACCCAACGGGCACAGACTACCTCTCTTCCCTTCATCCTCCTCCGGAAGTTCACACATGAACAGCCCCTGGGGCAAAGACTGAAGACAATGCGAAACATGGTAATCATTCTCTTACCCAAAGTGCTCATAGGTCTAAGGACCCAGCTGGGCTCTGAAAATGGACATGTTGGCGCTGAACGTTGAAGAGAAGGCCCAATGGAAGCGTGTAGGAGGGACCTCAGGGTCTCTGCTGGGTGATGTCATGACGCGAATGCAGAGGGAAATGGAAGACAGGAGGCAGTGATTGGATACAGATCCCAGAGTTTGTTCTCCCATGAGAGGAGGATCCTGACTTCCTTGGCCAGGGACAAGATGCAAGACATGGCGGGAAAGGAGGCAATGCTAAAGTCATGTGTCCTTGGAGAAGAGAAGTCCCCTCAGTGAGAAGTTGGTGGAGAGGTATTCAGAAAATTCCAGGGGATTTGGGACCCTTGAGTTTGGGAGTGGAAGGGGAAAAGGCATTCTGTGGTGAAATTTAAGAGAAGATTTGAGCTCAGGAAGGGAGAGCTGAGTGTCACCAGGGATTATAGGAAACACTTTGGGTTATATGTGGGAATAAAATGGAGAAACAGGTTGCTAAAAGCCTGATTAATTAGTAAGCCAAGATCTAGCATCTGTCTGCTTATCGCTTATTTAGCCATGTAAGTCTTCCTATCTAATTACGGTTTATGTCTCAATATTTCATGACTTTGCAAGTTTTCTTGCCATCACCATGTGTCAGTCTGAGAGAAGAAGAGGAGAGAGACTGGTATGTAGGTTTCCGACTTTGGAAGAGTATGTTCTCATTCGCTTTGGATGGAGACAAAGAAAACGGATCCTCGCTTCCCTTTGGTGCTTATAACAATGCGCTGTCATCCCTGACACACCTGTCCGCTCGGCTCTGGCCCTGTGCTTCTGGAAGGTGAGAATCATATTTTCTGTGATGGCAAGGACTAGATTTGTCTCACTGAAAGGGTCCCCTTCAAGGCCTTCAGTCACCTGAAGGAGGCCCAGGAATCAGGTCCTTCGAAAGCATCAGTGCCGGGGCCATGGCGTGACATGGTGCCCTGGGCAGGAGAGCCTTCAGGGTGGCAGCCTCCTTTGAAGTTCTGAATGACATTGTTCCCTCTGTGAGAGAGGCAGAGAAACCATGTACTACTCATTCTTTGTGCTTCCCATCTGAGAGAGGATGCGGATCTGACGTTGTAAAGCAAGATCTTTATGTCAGAGCCGTCAATTCACAGAGCTTGAGGATTATACGGGGTGGTCGTCACCCATGTTGTATGAGGAGTGTGGGGGCTGGGCACCCAGGATTCTGCCTCACGGCCAAGGTTCTGCGGCGCTCCAGCGGAGGGCCCCTTCCCAAGTGCACCTTCAGGAAGGGAAGAGGGCAATGGGACCTCTTTGCGATGGGCATCTGGACTAAGCCATTCCATGGCTTTTAGTTTTGCTGCCTGCTGTCCAATAAGAATTTACATGGTGAAATGATCCAAAACTTGGAAATGGTGATGAAATAAAAGGACACAAAAGGACTTGGATGAGCTTTCTTGGAAAAGAAAAAATCTCAAGACCGACAGTGCTCAGAGAGGGGGCTCACCAGGCTGCTCCTCAGTAACTCAGATGCAGCCTTTTCAAGCTTCCCTTTCTTTGTAGCATCACATGAAAGGAAGAGAGGAGAGAGGAACCAGGTTTCTTTTAGTACGGAAGCGAGATCCCTGTCTTCGAGATGCCCTATGTGGTTGAATTTACTTACCAAAGAGAATGGGATACAGGAACTTTGCAAAGTCTATCTGCTGAAGTTAATTGATCAACAGGTATCTTTTAAGCCCTTATTATGTGTTAGCCACTGGCTATAAATTGAAGGGAATGCAAACACAACATCTTCTCTCGAGGAGCTCATTGAAATATACATTACAAATGATGGTAATTGCTATGCAGGAAAACGACATATAAGTAAATTCAAATCCAAGCCTCAACCCAAATAAAATTAGAAAATTGCAGTACAGCCTAATATTCCTGTCACCCCTGGACACCTTCCTTCACCCTGTGCTGGACCCATTCAGCCTCCCGCTGCTCACCCAAAGACAATCCTTTAGGAAGTCCTAAGACTGAGAAGGATGCATTTTGAGAATCCTTTATTGTACATGGATAAATGTCTTAAGCCAGCTCCTTTGATCTGATAAACTCTGTTCAAATGTCAGCTGTCCTGTTAGCACTTCTGAGCCAGAACTGAGAGTTCCTGACACCAATGGAGGTGCAAGTAATTGCACACGTTAGCGGTGTAAAGGCTGTAGTAATTCAGGGAGACAGGATACCCCAGGGTATTCTCAGCATTCGTACTGGGTCCTGGAGAGGTCTGCCGCTGTAAGGACGGTGCAGAAATTGAGAATTGAGCAGAAGCTGTTAAAATTAAAAGTGTTGGCTTTCATGCTAGACTGTGAGCTCCTCGGGGCAGGGATGATTTCTTATCCTGTTACTGTTCCTGGCCCCAAACTCGGGTCTGGCCTAGAGGTGTTCAGTGTTTGCAGAACTGAAGAATTTGACGCTACTTGGTTTCCCTTTTTCTCCTTATTCCCACTGCCTGCCGTGCTTTGTTAGTACAGACCTCAGGAGCAGGTGCTCTGGGAATCCAGAGCCACCTCTCCACCCAGATTAGACCCAACCCGGGTTCCTTTGCAAATAGCACGTGAACTAAAGCTGAGCTGAGTCCTGAGGGCAGGGTGGGGTAGTCTTAATGGAGTGAAACTTGTCCCTGGAGAGTTCTGGAAGAACAGAAATCCGAGAGGGGGGAGAGGTCACACCCAGCAAGGCTCCGGCTGGCTGCAAATCTGGTGATCTTGGCCCCCGGAGTGTAAGAAGTCCACACAAAAGTAAGTACACAGCCCTATCGTGTTGTTTCAGGCGTTGAAATACGGTAAAAGCCAGATGACTGGGAGGATAAACGCTACAGCCTGATGCTTCACAGGATGACTCCAGTGATCAGTTTTTTTAATTATAAAAGTGAGTCAGATCATATCTCTATGAATTATGAAAATCAAGTTAAAAATACCTGGGTGAATTGGCCTGTTTATCAAATGTCTATGCCCAATTTGTCTATTGGAAAATGCAAAGTGAAACAGAAATGAGAAATAGCTACCCAGATGAGACTTTGATGGACCAGTCCCTCGAGAAGTGGCTCAAGCAGCCTGCACAGATGAACAGCTGTGTTGAGTGTGGTCAGGAATAAGACGTGAATCCATCTCACTGAAGTTCTGCGGTTTGGGGATAGGCTGGACGATGGCTGGAGGCCTTTCAGAAAGTTCACACTGGGTCCTGAAGGCTGAGTTTGCAAACCCGGAAGGAATGTGTACTAAACGGAAGCCCTCACTGTGATTATTCCCCTCCCCCATCCTCCCAGGAAATGCACCCCACCTTTGTCTCTGGGGGGTGGGTGATGGCAGGGGCTGCAGCAGTGTTCAGACCAGCAGCCTCTGTGGACTCCAAGAGGCTGGACTTTCTGAACTTTGAAGTGTAGGGTGTGGGGCTCGTGCACTGGTCTCCCCTTTGCCTGGGGGAGGCCCTCCGCCTGCCCGCAAAGCCAGTGTTACCTGGAGCTCCTGCTTCTCTCCTGTACCTATTCACCTCCCCGGGGCTCTCCTTAGAGAAACATTTCACTACCCTATTCATTTTTTTATTCACGCATAATTAACATCTGACCACTCTATTTGGCTCCATTATTAAGAGCAGATGACTTCCTCCAAGTAACAAACAAGCTCTGAGTTTAAGCAGGTCTATTAAGGGGACCAAACAGGGTGACACTGAGCAGGTAAGTGGCCCAGCTGGTTATTGGCAGGGGCTTGTCAAGTCACAAATCAGCCCCTCTTATCACTCTTTTATCCACTGTAGTTGAAATCAGAGGGGGTTCCAGCAGAGAAAATGGGAAGGCGAAGGAGGTGATAACAAGTTGGAGTTCAAATGCTTATGTTAGGCTGTTTGCAGCTTGCCGAAAGGGAAGCTTAAGCAGACTCACCGAGATAGAAACAATTCTGTCTAAATGGAACCCATTATCTCTCAATCCATCCACTCATTGAAAAGCCAAATTTGTAAGATCGTGAAGTAGTCCTGTTGATAATCTTTTCCTTTAGATGTGTTCAGATGGATGGATGTGGGGTGGGTTCAACAGCAGGGGGAGGATACGGTGAATACTTGCAGAAGATCCATTATTAGCATCTCAAACCGATAATGATTTTAACACTCATACAACAGGGTTTGGTGCAAAACTGGGCATCAGCCAATGGGAGAACTCTGTACACAGGGCAGAACCTCAACTGCCAGCCAGTACAATCAGGGTTAATTTTGAGTCAAGGCGATGCTACCACCTCTCTGCTGCCTGCTCCTCCCCCCAGCCTTTCACGGCCCTATCAGCTGAGCTAGAGTTTGCACAGCTGCTGCTGACCAACTCTCCATCACCTTTTCCAGATCAGTTAGGAGGCACCTAAATTTACAAAAGCTGATACGAACCAGGCAAGTGAGAAGATCAGGAGCAAGGAATGATAAGGATGAGGACAGGGTAAATCCAAGATGAATGAGGTTGGAAGCCTGTGGACACATAACTTAGATAACGGAGGTTTATGCAGTAATTAGAAAGATCACGTCAAATTGGAGAAGGCTTTGGTTGAAAGGGAAGATGAGTAAACTTTGTTCCAGTAGCTTGTTAGCAATTAGAAATATGAGTACTTGCAAATTGCCTTTTGGGATGAGCTGAAGGCATATGGGGTATGGGGGAGAGGCATGCTTGGAGGAGGGAGGGTGAGCAAATTGGTAAGTTATGCTCTCGCTTACAGTTCTATTCTCAAAACTCAGAGTTTGCTCTTGTCATAACCTTTAGTGCATCATAAGTATTTGGGGGTCCTTCCCCTGATATGCAGTGTGACATGGGGCGAATACAAAAACACACTGGTTGTGAAACAGCACACAGGAAAACCTGGCAGCCTTGGGCGTTCAGCGGGCACCCAAGGTTGGGTGGACATTGCCGTTCAGAGTACCCACATTTGCTTCTGGCCTTTTCAGGGGAAGTGCCGGGAAGCAGCACTGATCCATATGCCTATTTCATTAATGTTTTACCTATTTGCATGGGCCTCTTCTTCAGCCTGTGTGCAAAGAGAGAAACTAACATATGGGAAAAATAAAAAATAAATGGTTTTGAGGAGGACTTACCATTTCAAGTTATATAGGAAAACACAGGCGAGCAAGCAGGGACACTATCAAGATTCTGCCCTATTCTGAAACGCCCAAATGCTTCTGGAGGTGTGGTGTTAACATCAGAAATAGCTCCTTAATTAAGGGAGAACTTATCTGAGAACCACAAGTTTCTTAATCCCCTTAAAAAACCCCATTTTGATTCAGAACCAATTTGAGGGGAGAGAAGTGTGGGTGTCCTATTTAGTAATATAATCCTGTTAAGTCTTTTTTGGAAGCAAAACAAAGCCATGCATGATTTTCTAAGATAGTTAAAGGCCTTCCCATTATGGAATTAAAAGCAAAAGGGGTTACATTTGGAAGGATCATTACAAACTACTTGCAGGTTCAAACAGTCCATTGTTTTCCAAACATAATCAGAGGTTGTATATGAGTGGATGGATGGCAGGCTCTGAGTTAACACATACAATTACCATTAAGGTTAATGCAAAACACTAATGCACAAGGCAGGAAATAAGCTTTGGTTTGCTCATCATCTCTGGGTTGAAATCCTCCGGTTACACATACTCAGTTTGAATGCCACAGATCTACAGACAGGTATAAGAGTATTAACTGATGGATGTGTATTTTATTTTATTTTTAAAAGATTTATTCTAGAGAGATTGCATGAGCAGGGGTGGGGGGACAGAAAGAGAGCTCCCTGCTGAGTGCAGAGCCTGATGTGGGACACTGAGATCATGCTCTGAACTGAAATCAAGAGTCAGACTCTTAAACCACGGAGCGTGTTGGTTTTAATCAGCAGACAACAAAGCAGATGGACGTTTTCTTTGATTCCTTAGATGGAGGCTTCACCATGCTCCTGAAGTGGGTGTCCTACAAGACTGTGGCTGGGAAATGCCAGCCGGAAGTATTCTGGTCCACGTGGTGTGACCGTGGGTGGCTCTGTTCACCTTTCCTAATGCTTTCCCTAGAGCTCTTGCGAGAGTAGGTGAGAAATGGCCGGGTGCCTTAGAGTTCTCTCTGGAAAAGAAGGGAAATGGGAAGCCAAGAAAAGGCAGGAAGGGCAGATGCAGCAACAAATATCATAGTTAAGGCAGTAAACCTCCATTTGCACCAGAATGCTGTGCAAAAAGTTTGCAAGAATCCCACAAGGCACTATCCTTTGTTTTGTTGTTTGGACACTTCTCATGAAGCGGGAGCTCCTCAGACTTTTTTAGTCCAAGTTTGTCAAATCACTTTCTTTCTCCGTGAACGACAATGATGAATATTTTCCATGACTCCACGGTCCCATTCAGCACTTTGCTTTGTCTACCTTCCATAGAGTTCTGGCCTTTCTAACCACACAGGTGGGCTACCTACACTATTACATTAGATTGCAGCTGCGGCACAGATCTTTTCTCTCTTCATAATTGCTTGGGGAGCTTTTTCTGGCTGGAACACAAGTAAAAGCTGAAAGCGTGCCTCTGAGAGGTGAGCTCTGTCACAGTAAGAACCCTAAGGTGTGGGTTTATGCTTTTAAAGATGCTATAAGCTGGTTTTATGTGGCTTTATTCCTTTGTCCTCTGCTCCCTTCTCCTTGAAAACTACCTGCAACCATTGTTTGCAAATTAACTGCTTCTGACCTCTGAAGGGAGAAAAGAAAACCCTGCGAAATCTAACGGAAACCTCATCTGCTATCACAGTGAGAGTCAGGGAAAACAAAGAAGAGGATTTTTTTAAAGCTTTTATTGGATTAAAAAAATACTTTATTGTTTTAGAATTCCTTTCTAGGAGATATTATATGCTTAGATAAATAACAACAATCACAAAGCAGCGTCTTTTCAGAGGTCATCTTTAGTCATCTAATCTAACTGCAGAACCCAAGAGGCTTCATTTAATCACGAAAAATGAAAAGGCATGAGACCAGCTGATGTGAGATGTATTATTGTTTCCAAGTAGGACCCTCACCATGAAATGTTAGCTATTTTCTTTGTTAAAAAATAAAGTTTCTTTTATTAAAATAAAACAAGTTCACTACTGAATATTTGGAAAAAAGGGTAAAAAGGAAAACCAAAACCAGATCTTTGGTTTCAATGCCAATGAGAACTACCATGTAACATTCTGGTAAATTTCCTTTCAGTTACCCCTTATCCCCCCGAACAATTTTTATTTTTTATTTTTTATTTTTTTTAAAGATTTTGTTTATTTGACAGAGAGAAACACAGCCAGAGAGGGAACACAAGCAGGGGGAGTGAGAGAGGGAGAAGCAGGCTTCCCGCTGAGCAGGGAGCCCGATGTGGGGCTCGATCCCAGGTCTCCAGGATCATGACCTGAGCCGAAGGCAGTTGCTTAACCAACCGAGCCACCCAGGTGCCCCCTGAACAATTTTTTGACATAGTTTTGAATAATGTGTATATGTTTGGGTGTACATACACACACACAATTCAAAGAGAGCGTCAAGGTGCCATAGATTTCTAGCTTAATATAATATCAAGTTCTCTCTCTCTGTCTTATTATAAACTTTCTAAACACAATTTTTACAGTTCACTCAAGAATTCCATTGAAGAGGAGGCTCGGCCATTTCACCTTCCCTCTACTGGTAGACACTCAGCACTCACGAAGGTAGGTCAGATCTTTCACCATCCTAAAGAAGGCTGTTAGTACCATCGTTGTAAACTTTTCTATCTCAGGTTATTTCTGCAGAACAGTCTCATGGAAGGGAATTAGTTAAAAAAGAATGAATGTTTGAAAAGTTTGTAGACACTTCAACACACAGCTGGATGGGTTCAAAGAGAGGGGTTTTGCTCTTTTGGGTCTTAAATGGAGATTCAAAATAGGAAGAGATCCCGGTTTTCAGCAGCTTAAGAACTTGTTGGTATTTTTTTCTGGCTTTTTGTAATACTCTAGTGATTCTGGGGATGAAGAATATGATGCATTTTAAGAGAAAGGAAAAAAAAAACCCTCCTGAATTTTGATACAAATCATCTCTGGGTTTTTCTCATGTTATAATAGTCATGGCAGAAATGTGTCCTTAAAGTCCTCTTATTCAGAAATTCACAGATTAAACAGAGCTCCGAGACCACATCAGGACTATTAGCATGATTTACACATACAAAAAGGAAAAAGTTAGGGATGTAATGAGCTCTGTGGGGCTTTGCCTGGAAGGTGTGGGGAGAAAGACCATAAAGTGGAATGAACAGCCAGAGAATAAAGTGGAGCCCTTTATTCTTAGAAGTTAGTGTTTACCAGTATCCTTAATTCTTACTGTCACCCATTTCTAGAAGTTCTTTTCCCCAAATAAGAAATTATTGAAACTTCATTTCTCAAGATGGTGTGGGGGAGACATGTGACTGTCCCACTCTCTGTAAAATGAAGTGGTTTATTTTCAGGTGTATGAGAGAAAAGAAAAGAACTTTCTGCTTCTGTGGAGGTGTTAGAATCATCCCAGAAACTTAAGCATTCATTGAGGCCGAAAATGTCCTGAGGCAATCCGGCATTTTCATCTATCAATAATTATCAACAAATATTCCTGACACAATTCTTCTGGGCGAGAACTGGAGTTTGTGTTTCAGTGGCTAATTGCTATTTATTACAAAGCTATAAATTAAGTGTGAAACTCTTTAACCCTTTGGGTCACAAGGTACTAACGAATCTTAAGTGAGAGTAGTAGAGACTTCAAGACAGTTACTTGGCTGAAGCCAAAAGCTTTCATTCTTTTTGCTTTAAACAATTTAGGAAATATTAAGGGCTTTGGGTTTCTTTCCTTTCCTGATAGTCATGTTTCAAGTAACTAATTCTTTTTTTTTTTTTTTAAGATTTTTAATTATTTATTTATGTGACAGAAACAGGTAGAGAGGGAACACAAGTAGGCGGAGTGAGAGAGGGAGAAGCAGGCTTCCCGCTGAGCAGGGAACCCAATGCGGGGCTCGATCCTTGGTCTCTGGGATCCTGACCTGAGTGGAAGGCAGTCGCTTAACCAACTGAGCCACCCAGGCACCCCAAGTAACTAATTCTTAAGTGAAAAAAAAGTTACTTTGTGGAATGCCTGGGTGGCTTAGTCAGTTGAGCCTCTGACTCTTGGTTTTGGCTCAGGTCATGATCTCAGTAGTTGTGATATTGAGTCTGCCTTGGGCACCGCAGTTTGCAGGGAGTCTGTTTGAGATCCTCTCCCTTTCCCTCTGTCTTTCTCCCTACTTGTGCTTCCATTCTTTCTAAAAATAAATTTTTTTAAAGAAAGTTATTTTGTGTAAATTTTACCTGGATTTACATCAACATTCTTTTTATTGAACAGAATATGGTAAATGTGTCATCGATAAAACTTGATATGGCTACCATCTGACAAACACAAGGCAATTCCATAAGCTCTGGAAACAACGTCTGGTATTGGCATTATGTAAGACAAGTTGTGCTATAGTAAAGTTCATCTGTGACTTATCTGCCAATGAAGTCATCCTAGATTATTTGAAGGAGAATGGATATGGATGTCCTTGAGGATTCTTTGTCTTCTTCCTTTTCTAAACCAAGATTGTTGAGTTTTTGTTTTGAGTACTCAGGTATTTTAAAGGAGTATATAATTTAGCCTATAAGTTGCTGAATGGTGAGAAATAATACTTAGGATTAGGAAGGAAGATAATGGACTGTGATAGTGATAAGAAGCACTGCATACAGGATGTGGCAGCTGGTACAGGTTGTCTCCTACTGCTGAGGCTGGGTCACAGTGTGTGTGGGCAACACACACACACACACACACACACACACACACACACACACAATTGTTTTTGTGTAACAGTACCAGCCTACCGACATCCTCTTCTAAGGAAACCACCCTGCTCAAATCACTCATTGGAGTCATGGCCACTGTGTTCCTGGCTTCCCAGAAAGATGGGAGAAGGGAGGCAGTCATAAATAATGGCTGACAATTTCTCAAATTGGGCAGTTTGCCAAAAAAATAGGGTAACTACAATAGACTTTTCCCTCTCTTCTGAAATTTCCTAAATTATGTTTGACATTTGAAGCACAAAGTATAACATTGTGGGATGTGACTCACGATGTATGTGGATCAACTATTTAAGATGATTATACTAGAAATGGGAGAGGGCAAAGGCACTAGAAGGGAGTAAGGTTTTTATACCTCAAACTCATTAAACATGGGCCACTGTAGATCTTGGTGGTTGTGGAATAGTTCTGTGTCTTGATTACAGTGATGGCAGGAACCTACTGGGGATAAAATATGAACTGTCCGTATATTGTGCCAATGGCAGTTTCCTGGTTTTGATATTGTATTATAGTTCTAGAAGATGTAATTGTTGTGGGGAAATTGAGTGAGGAGTATATGAGATACTTCTTTGTACTAGCTTTGTAATTTCTTGTAAATCAATATCTTGAAATGAAAAGTTAAAAATGCTGAAAGCAAGAAGTTCTTTGAAAGTGATGTAGACTGTCCCATTATGATTGCCTGGCCATAAGCAACATTTCAGAAGAGAGCAGTTTTTCAGAAGCAAAGTGGTAGATGATACGGACCCATTAATTTTCCTTAAAGTTTAAAAATTGTGGGAGAGAATATGTGACAGAATAAGAATATCAGCTGGAAAAGAAATTCCAGGTTGGCCTTTAAGAGAGACAGGATGACAGTCCTATCCTGAAATTCATGAATTTCTGTCTTGATCACAGCTCTTATCAGGGATATACCTCTAACATATGAAACTGGCTAAGCAAAGTTAATTTTAGTAACATTAAGTATCCCTTGAAACTATAAAACCATAACAGATTATAGGGATAAAACCTAAATTTTGAGTTTTTCACACTCTTAGAGATAATTTAGACTAGTTCATTTCTTCTGTAAGTTAAATGAACGGTTATTAGAATTTTCAAACACTGATAAGTTTTCTTTTTTGCATTTTTTTTCTACCAGTTACATGTTGGTAGAATTTGTCTGTCGGTAAGACACCAGCAGATGGCAAAGAGAGCTTTCAGAATGCTGATAGTTACACGAGCACTGACTCATCATTACAATGTGTGTAAGATTGTTTCTTATTTGGCAATATAGTAAAATCATGGTATCATTCATTTTGATCTGTTTCTAAATAAAGACACTTGGCAGCATTTACAGGTTGTACTGAAAGCTTGACTGAATGTCAGTAGCAAGAGTAACAGACAAACATAAACCCTCTGCTCTTGGATTTACCACCTGGAGCTAAATAAGGCCACCAAGGGCCTGTGTAGAGCCCAGCTGTCAGAATTCATTACAATTCGGTTTTCAATAGCTGTTACTTTGCTATATTTGTTAAAGCTTAATATAATTGGATCAGAAAACTCTGGACTGCTATAAAGTCTTTTAAAAATGGGAATTTCGGGGCACCTGGGTAGCTCAGTTGGTTGGGCGACTGCCTTCAGCTCAGGTCATGATCCTAGAGTCCTGGGATCGAGCCCCGCATCGGGCTCCCTGCTCGGCAGGAAGCCTGCTTCTCCCTCTCTCATTCCCCCTGCTTGTGTTCCCTCTCTGGCTGTGTTTCTCTCTGTCAAATAAATCAATAAAATCTTTAAAAAAATGGGAATTTCAAAAAAAATTTTAAATAGAAATGGCAATTTCTTTATGATACCTCCATGGACACTGTTTTATAATTAAATATAAAGTGCATTGTTAGGTTCTATATTGTCATGTCATTAATTTTTTGTTGAGATTTCCCTTTTGATAAATACTCATTTTAGAGGAATCCGATTTTCTAAATTGTGTTTTCTTTTTCTTTCTTTCTTTTTTTTTTTTTTTTGGACAAAGAGAAACACAGCGAGAGAGGGAACACAAGCAGGGGGAATGAGAGAGGGAGAAGCAGGCTTCCTGCCGAGCAGGGAGCCTGATGTGGGGCTCAATGTGGGGCTCAATGCGGGGCTCAATCCTGGAACTCCAGGATCATGACTGGAGCTGAAGGCAGACGCTTAACGACCGAGCCACCCAGGCGCCCCAAAATTGTGTTTTCTGATTGACTTTTGTAACTGATTTGTCAATGATCACAGTTCATTCAAACGACCAGTGTGTGTGGGGGGGTGGCACCTGGGTGCCTCAGTTGGTTGGGTGACTGCTTTCGGCTCAGGTCATGATCCTGGAGTCCTGGGATCGAGCCCCACATTGGGCTTCCTGTTCGGTGGGAAAAGCTTCTCCCTTTCTCAGTCCCTCTGCTTGTGTTCTCTCTCTCGCTGTGTTTCTCTCTGTCAAATAAATAAATAAAATCTTAAAAAAAAAGAAAGACCAGTGGGATCAAGATTATATTGTTGTAGTACTTTTGTCCAGCTTTACTGAGATAAAATTGACACATAACTGTTTTTAGGCTAAGCAAAAAAATACTGCCTCTGCTCATTTTATCAGTCTCAACACAGAATTTGCCACCTACTCAGTTCATAGAGCAGTTTATGTGAGTTGGCAAAAGTTCTTTTTTTCTATTCAGTGCTGTCTGACAGCACTAGAATTAGATCAGAGAGCAAGTAGTTGATCTTCTAAATCTATGATGTCAAAATGACAAAGCAAAATCTGGAATTTTCAACTCAGAAGATTTTTTTATAGGCTTTTTCTCTATCCATTTCATTCATTAATTAATTAATTCATTCATTCATTTTTAGAGAGGGGACAGAATGATAGAAAGAAGGAGAATCTTGGGGTGCCTGGGTGGCTCAGTTGGTTAAGCGACTGCTTTCGGCTCAGGTCATGATCCTGGAGACCCAGGATCGAGCCCCACATCGGGCTTCCTGCTTTGGCTGGAAGCCTGCTTCTCCCTCTCTCAATCCCTCTGCTTGTGTTCCCTCTCTTGCTGTGTTTCTCTCTGTCAAATAAATAAATAAAATCTTTAAAAAAAAAAAAAAGGAGAATCTTACCACATTTCGTCTGACATGGGGCTCCATCACCCAACCCTCTGAGCTCATGACCTGAGCTGAAATTAAGAGTTGAACACTACCCATTTTAATTGTTACTTCTTATATATATATATTTTTGTCTTATGATATAAACTTTCAAGATGTACTTTCTCAGCAACTTTCAAATTTGCAGTATGGTAATATTGACTATAGTCTCCATGCTGTACATTACCTCCTGACTTACAACTGGGGGCTTATACGTGTCATTCTCTTTCCCCCATTCATTGATGTACCAGTCTTCCCGCCCTCTGACAACCACCACTGTGGTCTGTGTGTCCATGAATTTTGTTTTGTTCATTTGTTTTGTTTTGTTTGATTTCAGATATGGGTGAAATCATATTTGTCTTTCTCTTTCTTACTTCACGTAGCATAATACTCTCAAGGTCTGTTCATGTTGTTGCAAATGGCAAACTTTAATTCATTTTTTTATAGCTGAATAGTGTTCCATTGTGTGTGCATGTATTTGGTTCAATATACATAATTCTGCAATGTACAAAGCATTTTAGCAATTTCAAATTACTGTTTTTGTTTTCTGTAGGTAAATACTTGGTGGATCATATGATAGTTCTGTTTTTAACTTTGAGGGGGAGACTCTCTACTGTTTTCCAAGGTAGTTGCATCAACTTACTTTCCTACCAACAATGCACAATGGCTCCTTTCCTCCACATAAAATAAAATTCCTAGGTATTTTATTCTTTTTAATGTAATTGTAAAGATTACAGTTGTTAGTAATAATCTGTTAGGGGATACAAATGCAACCTAGTTTTGTATATTGATTTTTGTATTCTGAAACTTTACTGAATTCATTTTTCATTTTTTGATGGATTCTTTAGGACTAATTTAGGATTATTATTATTTTTTAAGATTTTATTATTTCACAGAGAGGGAGGGAGAGAGAGAGAGAGAGAGAGAGAGAGAGAGAGAGAGGGAACATGCAAGTGCACAAAATAGTGGGAGTGGCAGAAAGAGGAAGAGGGAGAAGCAGGCTTCCTACTGAGCAGAGAGCCTGATGGAGGGCTCGAGCCCAGAACTCTGGGATTGTGACCTGAGCTGAAGGCAGATGCTTAACCAACTGAGCCCCCCAGGTTCCCCTAGGATTACTTTTCTACATGTAAAATCATGTTGTTTGCAAATAGTGACAGTTTTACTTCTTTCTTTCCAAAATGGATGCCTTTTTACCCCCTGCTTAATTGTTTGGGCTAGGAATTCCAATACTATATTGAATAAAAGTGGCAAGAGTGGGCATCCTTGTCTTGTTCCTGATATTAAGGGAAAAGTTTCAGCTTTTCCCCATTGGGATGTTAGCTATAGGCTTGTCATATATGGCCTTTATTATATTTAGGTATGTTCCTTCTATATCCCCTTTGTTGAAAGTTTTTTTCTTTAATCATAAATGCATGTTGAATTTTGTCAAATGATTTTTCTGTATTTGAGATTATATTATTTTTTTATCCTTCATTTTGTTAATGTGGTATACATGATGATTAACTTGTGGATATTGAACAACCTTTGCATCCCTGGAATAAATCCCATTTGATCATACTGAATTTGGTTTGCTAATATTTTGCTGAAGATTTTTGCATTTATGTTCATCAGGGATATTAGCCTATATCTTTTTGGGGGGGGGGTGTGTGGTGTCCTTATCTGATTTTGGTACCAAGATAATGTTGGCCTCATAGAATGAATTTGGAAAGGGTGGTTCCTCTTCAGTTTTTAGAGGAGTTTGAGAAGGATATGTATTAAATCTTTGTATGTTTAGTAAAATTCACCAATGAAGCTGTTGGGTCCTGGACTTTCATTTGTTGTGAGTTTTTTGATTATGGATTTAATATCCTTATTAGTAATTGCTCTATCTGATTTTCTGCTTTTTTCATGATTCAGTCTTGGAAGACTAAGTTTCTAGGAATTATCCATTTCTTTTAGATTGTTCAGTTTGGTGCATAATTGTTCACATTAGTCTATTATGATCCTTTGTATTTCTTTGGTATGAGTTGTAACTTTCATTTCTGATTTTATTTATTTGAATCTTCTCACTTCTTAGTGAGTCTAGTTAAAGTCTTCTTGATTTTTTTTTAAAGAAAATCTTTTCAAAGAATAAGCTTTTAATTTCATTGTTTTTTTTCTATTGTCTTTTTAGAAAAGACTGATTTTTTAAATCATTTCCTTTGTTCTACTAATTTTAGCATCTATTTGTTTTTGTAGTTATGCTCAGGTATGAAGTTAGATTGTTTATTTGAGATTTTTCTTGTTTCTTGAGGTAGGCCTAGATCACTAAGAACTTGCCTCTTAAAACTGCTTTTGATATATCCCATAGACTTTGGAATTTATTTCCATTTTCATTTGTTTCAAGGAATTTTTAAATTTCTTCTTTGATTTCCTTGACCCATTATTAATTCAGTAGTATGTTGTTTAATCTCCACATAATTCTGAAAAAAAATCTCCACTCCACATATTTTTGATTTTTCCATTTTTTTTCTTTAATTGATTTTTAGTTTCATACTATTGTAGTTAGAAAAGATGCTTGACAGGATTTCAGTCTTCTTACATTTCTTGAGACTTGTTTTGTGGCCTCACATATGATCTATTCTGGAAGATGCTCCATGTGTTTTTCTGAAGAATGTGTATTCTGCTTTTGGATGGAATGTTCTGCAAGTATGTATTAAGTCCCTTTGGTCTAATGTGGGTTTTTTTTTTTGAGTTTGATATTTCCTTATTAATTTTCTCTATGATCTATCCGTTGATGTAAGTGGTGTATTAAAGTACCCTACCTTCATTGTATTGTTGTCTATTTCTCTATTCACGTCTGTTAGTATTTGCTTTATGTATTTAAGTGATCCTATGGTGGGTTCTTAAATATTTCTGAGTGCCATGTCTTCTTGCTGGATTGACCCTTTTATCATTATGTAATGCCCATTTTGTCTTTTTTGACAGCCTTTGCTTCATTTTTATTTTTATTTTTCACAGTCTTTTTTTTTTTTTTTTAAAGATTTTATTGATTTGACAGAGAGACACAGCAAGAGCAGGAACACAAGCAGGGGGAGTGGGAGAGGGAGAAGCAGGCTTCCTGCCAAGCAGGGAGCCTGATGTGGGACTCGATCCCAGGACCTTGGAATCATGACCTGAACTGAAGGCTGATCAGATGCCCAATGAGTGAGCTACCCAGGAATCCCTTTTTTTTTTTTTTACAGCCTTTGCTTTAAAGTCCATTTTCTCATACTAGTATAGCTACTCTTGTTTTCTTGTTTTCAATTTGTTTGAAATATCTTTTTCTGTCCCTTCAGTTTGTCTGTGTGTGTCCTTATGTCTGAATTGAATTGATTGTAGGCAGCATATAGATGGGTCTCATTTTTTTTATCCATTGAGTCACTCTGCCTTTTACTAGGAGAATTTAATCCATTTACAAAGTAATAATTAATAGGTATATATTTGTTGCTATTTTAATTTTTTCCCCCTGTTTTGTACTTCTCTATTCCTTTCTTCTTCTCTTGGTTTATTCTGTTGTGGTTTGTTGACTTTCTATAGTGCTTAGATTCCTTTGTCATTATCTTCTGTGTATTTGTTATGGATTTTTGATTTTGGTTACCATGAGGCTCATATGTAACAGCCCATAGAAAAAACAAATTAAGTTGACAGCTGGTTTACCTCGCTCACATTTTACCCACTGCCTTTAATATTTATTCACTTTTACTAGTGAGATTTTCACTTTCATATTTTTTCTTATTACTAATTAGTGCCTTCCTTTTAAGCTCAAAGAGCTCCTTTAAAAATTTATCATTAATTCCTCTAATTTTTGTTTGTCTGAAAAGCTCTTTCTCTTTGCTTTACTTCTGAATGATAACCTTGCTTGATAGAGTATGCTTGGTTGAAAGTTTTTTCCTTTCAGTACTTTGAATATATTATGCCACCGTCTTCTTGCTTGCAAAATTTCTGCTGAGAAATCTGATGGTCTTATGGGGGTTTTCTTGCACATAAAAGTTGCTCTTGCTGCTTTTAAGATCATCTCATTATCATTAACTTTTGACAATTATAATATGCCTTGGTGTGGGTTTCTTTGGGTTCATCTTGTTAGAACTCTTTGGGTTTCCTAGATCTGGATGTCTGCTTCCTTTCCTAGGTTAAGGAAATTTTCAACCATCATTTCTTCAAAGAAGTTGTCTGCCCCTTCCTCTCTTCTCCTTCTGGAAACCTTATTATGCAAATATTCCACTCGATGTTGTCCGGCAGGTGTCTTAAGCTATTCTGACCTTTTGGTATGTTTCTTCTTTTTGCTATTCTGTTTGGGTGAGTTCCACTGCCCTGTCTTTTAGCTCATGGAGTCTACCTTGTGCTTAACCTAGTCTGCTGTTGAAACTCTCTAGTGTGTGTTTCAGTTTTGTGACTTATTTTGTACTTTCTTATATTTCTGTCTCTTTGTTGTGTTCACCCCTTCTTTTCCTCAGTTTGATGAGCATCTTTATGAACATTACTCTGAACTCTTTATTAAGTAATATTAATTCTCTCCATTTCATTATGTCTGGGACGGTGCTTGATCCGCCCCTCCCGCATGCCCAAGCCACCGGAAAACTTTGGTGGAGGTATCTGTGAATGTGAATGAAAGCCCCTCTGGGCTTTCCCTACCTAGAATCCGGAAAGCCACATACCCTGTGGGTCAGGGCAATATGTCCTTGGTGTGCTTATTCAAGACATATAGTTCCATTTAATCCTCCTCCCGGTAATCATATCTCTGTATCTCTTATCTGTATTTCTTGATCCCTGTGCCTCAATGGTCTCAACTTCTGTGAGTTTAAGCAATCACTCCGTACCCTGCAGTAACAATACTAATCCTGTCTCTAGGGCGGGTGCAAAAGCAGTTAAAGATTTAACTGCACCACCCAACTTCCTCACTTTTGAATAATAAAAGACTGGGACCCTTGACAGTCAAGAGAGACAGAGCCGTGAGACCCAGAGAGACTGAGAGACTGAGAGACAAAGGCAAAGAGCCTGCGAGGAGGCAGCAAGAGAGCCTTAGAGGAGAGCAGCAAGAATCAGAGAGAGCCTGCAAAGAGAGAGACAGAAGCAAAGAAGCAAGAAAGCAGCAGAAAGAAAAGCAGACAGTAGAGAGACAGAAGAGAGAGAAGTAGAGCAAGAAGGCCAAAGCCAGAGCTAGAGAGCTAGAGCTAGAGTGCCAAAGCTAGAAATCTAGAGCGTGAGGCTGAGTCTGCTTCATAGGTCTCTTCTGACTGACCTCTGGTCTGTCAGCTTGCATTAGATTTCCGTGTCTGTGTCATTATTTCGCCCGCCAGACATCCCGTGGTTCGGGACCCACATCTCTGCCGAGGCTGGTTCCATGGCGGTGACATCATTAATTTTTTTTTTCCTGAAATTTTATCTTGTTACTTGATTTGGAACTTATTGCCCTGTCTCGTCATCTGCTTGAAGCTCTGTTTGTTACTATGTATTAAGCGAAATAGCTCTCTCCCTCAGTTTTACAGGAGTGGCCTTGTGTAGGAGATAAACCATCCTATAATCTTGCTCTAGCTCTTGGCTGTCTCTAGAAACTTTGTGATTGTCTAAGCAGCCTTCTTTTCTTGATAGGCTTCAGTTGTTGAGGGTGTGCCAAGATCTGTGAGTGTTCCAGAGGGAGGGATTTCAGGCAACACCTAGTTTCAGACTGACTGGAGATAGACCGCCAGGCAGCAGATTTTTAAATAAGCAAATATACACTGTCCCATGGGACAGCAGTCATAGGCCCTGCTGGCCTCCAGACCCACTGATCTGGAGTTGTCCCCTTAGTGACAGTTGAAAATTCTGGACTCTAAGTGAGCATATGAGCTTCTTTCTTGAGGTACTAGTAAGCTGTAGCAAGGCCAACTGAGAACTCGAAGATGGCATTCTTCCATCTTCATTCCCTGAGAGCACTTCCTAGTTTCTAGATACGTGATAAACTGGAAGCATGCCTGTCGGGCTGAAGCTGCGGGTCAAGTGGATAGGCCTTTTTCACACGAGGACTGGGGGTTTCAGTCTACTGTTGGTGCAGTGCCCTGGGGGTGGACGCCTGCCTAGAACTGTTTCTCCAATTGTTTCAGATCCATAGGGCCCAGAATGCAGTCTGCCTTGGCCACTGGAGCCAGGTGCTGAAGGGCTGTCTCCTGTTTGGGGTGCATGCACTGACCAGCTGTGGTAGGGGTGTGGTGGAGCGGTGCTCAGGGCCAAGGCTCTCGGCTGGCTGCCTTAGATGTGGTCATGGTGGAGGGGTGTGCAGGGATGGGGCACATCTGTCAGGGCCAGCAGCCTAGAGCGAAAAAAATTGCCTCTGCCAGTTCCCATGCTTGCAGGGTAGAGGGAGAATACCCGAAATGGTGCCTGCCCGCATCTCTGTCCCTGGAGAGAGTCCCAATAGGTTCCTGTTTTTCTAGCAGGTGCTTTAAGAGTAGCAAGTAAATCTTCCTATACTGTGTGGTTGCTTTATGAACTGCTGCTTCTATCATGGATCCTGGGGTGAGGGGGTCTGCATGTGAACCCTTCAAGTGTGGAATCTCCATTCCCTACAGCTTAATGGCTTTCCTGGATGTGTGTCGCATTCATCTTCAATACCAGACTTTTGGGGGCTCATCTCTCCAGTGCAGGTCCCAAGGGTTGGGATGCCTGATGTGGAGCACAAACCCCTTGCCCTTCAGGGAGAAGTTCAATATTTGTGAGATCTTTTCCAACTAAACTGCTGCATCAGGTGTGGGATTTTCACAGCATTGCTCTCTGCCTCTCCAACTGGTCTTGGCATAGCCTTTTTATACTTTGTTGTGGAGGAACTTGTTCAGGTAGTTTTCAGGTATTTTCCAGAGGGTACTTCTCCATATGTACTTGTACATTTGTTGTGTCTGTAGGATGAGATGAGGTCAGAATCTTCGAAGGTGCCATCTTCAGCCACCTCTGTTTTTTACATCTTTAACTTTATTTATTCATTTAAAAAAAGATTTTATTTACGTATTTGTTAGAAAGAGAGTGAGAGCACATAAGCAGGGGGAGCAGCAGGTGGAGGGAGATGCAGGTTCCCCACTGAGCAGGGAGCCTGATGTGGGACTCGCTCCCAGGACCCTGGGATCAGGACCTGAGCCAAAGGCTGCTGCTTAACTGACTGAGCCACCCAGGTGTCCCTACATCTTCAGCTTCATTTTTTTTTCTACATCTTTAACTTTAAACAGGTGTTTCACATTTAGACAAACTAATGTGAAAACCATGTCAATAATACATGAACAAAACAGTTTTTTTTTAAAAAGAAATATTTAAGGAAAACAGGTTTCAAACATGGCAGGAGCTAAATAAAAATTTGTGGGAAGAAAGCATGAAAGAAGAGAGCTTCCAATACAAACCAAAACCACAGTGAGCTACCACGTCACACCAGTCAGAAGGGCTAAAATTAACAAGTCAGGAAATGACAGGTATTGGTGAGGATGCGGAGAAAGGGGAGCCCTCCCACACTGTTGGTGGGAATGCAGGCTGGTGTAGCCGCTCTAGGAAACAGTATGGAGGTTCCTCAAAAAGTTGAAAATAAGGTGCCTGGGTGGCTCAGTGTGTTAAAGCCTCTGCCTTCGGCTCAGGTCATGATCTCAGGGTTCTGGGATTGAGGCCTGCATCGGGCTCTCTACTCAGCAGGGAGCCTGCTTCCTCCTCTCTCTCTGCTTGCCTCTCTGCCTACTTGTGATCTCTCTCTCTGTCAAATAAATAAATGAAATCTTTAAAAAAAAAGTTGAAAATAGAGCTATCCTACGACCCAGCAATGACACTACTGGGTACAAATGCAGTGATCCCAAGGGGCACGTGCACCCCAATGTTTATAGCAGCAATGTCCACAATAGCCAAACTGGAAACAGCCTAGATGTCCATCAATAAATGAGTGGATAAAGAAGAGATGGCATATATATATACACAATGGAATATTATGAAACCATCAAAAAATGAAACCTTGTCATTTGCAACGAGGTGTATGGAACTAGAGGGTATTATGCTAAGAAAAATAAATCAATCAGAGAAAGACCATTATCATATGATCTCACTGATATGGAGAATTTTAGAAACAAGATAAAGGATCATAGAGGAAGGGAGGGAAAATAAAACAAGACAAAATCAGAGAGGGAGACAAACCATAAGAGACTCTTAATCTCAGGAAACAAAACTGAGGGTTGCTGGAGTGGAGAGAGGTGGGAGGGATGGGGTGGCTGGGGGATGGACATTGGGGAGGGTATGTGCTGTGAATTGTGTAAGACTGATGAATCACTGACCTGTACCCCTAAAACAAATAATACATTATTTGTTAATAAAAAAAGAGAGAGCTTCTAGATCAATTGTTAATACATTATTTGTTAATAAAAAAAGAGAGAGCTTCTAGATCAGATAGACTTGTATTAAATTATTTCAAGATATACTATACTAAACATTCATGGATCAGTAAAGAGAATTAAGAGTCCACTCTAATTTACTAACAGTAGGGCCTTCCTCAAGTTGTGTAAACTTCATAGCCTTAATTTTTTTTCTATGATGAGAATGATAATATATTACATATCTGTCCTAGAATATTCATTAGGATTACACAAAAGAGTCTATGCAGCTGGTTCAAAATGCTTATCAAATAGTAAGTGCTGAAAGGTTAGTTATTATCATTGTTGTTTTTTTTTTTTTAAGATTTTATTTATTTATTTGACAGAGAGAAACACAGCTAGAAAGGGAACACAAGCAGGGGGAATGAGAGAGGGAGAAGCAGGCTTCCTGCTGAGCAGGGAGCCTGATGTGGGGCTCAATCCCAGAACTCCGGGATCATGACCTGAGCTGAAGGCAGTTGCCTAACCAACTGAGCCACCCAGGTGCCTCTAGCCATTATCATTGTTAATGAAGTAAGCCAGACTGAGAGATCTAAAATCAAACCAGAATAGAGGCATTTTAATGTGTAATTTTTTTTTTATTTAAAGATTTTATTAATTTAACCGAGAGAAACACAGCTAAAGAGGGAACACAAGCAGGGGGAGTGAGAGAGGGAGAAGCAGGCTTCCCGCTGAGCAGGGAGCCCGATGTGGGACTCGATCCCAAGTCTCTGGGATCATTACCTGAGCTGAAGGCAGTCACTTAACCAACTGAGCCACCCAGGCGCCCCTAATGTGTAATTTATATGATACTTATTGATGATTTCATAATCATCCTTATTGATTTATTACTTCCTTATTGATTTGAACCTCACATTAACCCTAATGGCCAGAAAACCTTGGAACCCCTTCATGACTGGCCGGCCATGTGACAACCCCTTATATGGGCAAAGGTGGCCTTCAGTACTGTCTACAGAGCACAGCATCTTGAAGCTTGCCACTCTATTCCTGAGAGGTGATTTTTTTTAAAAAAGATTTTATTTATTTATTTGAGAAAGAGCATGAGAGAGTATACAAGCAGAGGGAGAAGCAGAGGGAGAAGAAGAAGATGACTCCCCTCGGAGTGCAGAGCTCTATCCAAGAACCCTGAGATCATGAACTGAGCTGAAGGCAGCTGCTTAACCAACTGAGCTTCCCAGGCACCCCAGAGAGGTGATTGATTGGTTGATTGACTGATTGATTTCTTTCTTTTTTTTTTTAAGATTTCATTTATTTATTTGACAGAGAGAAACACAGCTAGAGAGGGAACACAAGCAAGGGGGGTGGGAGAGGGAGAAGCTGGCTTCCCGCCGAGCAGGGAGCCAGATATGGAGCTCGATTCTGGGACTCTAGAATCATGACCTGAGCCAAAGGCAGACGCTTAACAACTGAGCCACCCAGGCGCCCCTGAGAGGTGATTTCTATATAATAAAACAACTGAAGGAGATGAAAACCTAGGAAGTTCTTCAGAATTTATTTCTTGCTCTAGTAAGACTTTTGCATCTTATGATTTCATAATATATATTTTTTAAGATTTTATTTATTTATTTGAGAGAGAGAGTATGAGAGGAGAGAAGGTCAGAGGGAGAAGCAGACTCCCCAAGGAGCTGGGAGCCCAATGTGGGACTTGATCCTGGGACTCCAGGATCACGACCTGAGCTGAAGGCAGTGGCTTAACCAACTGAGCCACCCAGGCAACCCGTAATATTTCTACTAGAATACAGAAGAATTCCAATTCAAGTGTCCCGTAAAAGAAAGGAAAGGTTAGAGCCAACATGCTTCCAAAAGTTACCACTGTCAGTTTTCTCAGATATAAACACCAAATGGGTGACCTTGTAAGAGGCATAGATTGTGCTACAAATCATGCTTTTTTTTTTTTTTTTTTTTTTTTTTTAAGCCTCCTTGGGTTGGGGGTACGTGGCTGGTCCACAGTTTTACTTGGATGGTTGGAGAAATTCAAGGAAAGTAACCTCATTAGCCGAGGAACAAGGGAGCAGTCCAGGTAATATCTGAATATTTATTACTTGATAAGATCAAAGAGAAAGCCTCTTTGTTCAAAACACTTCTGGCTGTTGTCTGTTCCCTTGGACTTACGAACCTTTCCTTCACTGCTGTATAAAAACAACCTATCAATTGCATTAGTGCCTTGTAGAAAGAAGTGTGCTTTCTCTGAACTCTAAGGGTACTCCAAAAGTGGTCATTAACACTGGCAAGAGAAAGAGCACTCTAATTTCATTTTACATGTGAAGAAAATGAGTTCAGATTAACTTTACAATCATGCAGTAAATAACTTCAAGAGCTGGGACCCAAACAAGCAAAGGGCTATGGCTGGGAGACCAGGGGGTTTTATTATGACTTTGTTTCCAGACAGGAGCCCACCTTAGTTTTCTTATCTTAAGATGGGGGTCAGTAGTTAGATCAGGGATGGTAAACTTTTTCAGTAAAGGCTCAGATAGTAAATATTTTTGGCTTTCTGCAACAACTACTCAATTCTACCGTTAAAGAGTGAAAGCAGCCAAAGAAAATGTGTAAATAAATGAGTGTGGCTTTGTGCCAATAAAACTTTATAAAAATAGGCAGAGGGTTGGATTTGACCCATAGATGGTAGTTTGCAGACCTCCGGACTAGATGATGTAGAAGTTTCTTCTGCTAATTTTTTATGATTCAGTTTTTTTTAAGATTTTATTTATTTATTTGAGAGAGAGAGAGTGACTGAGAGAGAGCATGAGAGGGGAGAAGGTCAGAGGGAGAAGCAGACTCCCCGCAGAGCTGGGAGCCTGATGTGGGACTCAATCCTGGGACTCCAGGATTATGACCTCAGCTGAAGGCAGTGGCTTAACCAACTGAGCCACCCAGGCACCCTGTGATTCAACTTGTTTTAATAGAGATGCTATTTCCCTAGGAAAGTTATCTTGATTATCCCATCATCAAACATGCCGTTTGTGAGTATATAAGTATTTTTCTGCTGTTTGTTATTAATAGTAGCCATGATAAGGAAGCAACCTAAGTCAATCAATGGATGAAGATGTGTTTTATATATGTAGTAGAATATTATTCAGCCACGAAAAAGAAGGAATCCTGCCATTTTGACAACATGGATGGGACTTGAGGGCATTATGCTAAATCAAATAAATCACATAAAGGCAAATACTATATTATACCATGTATATGTAGAGTCTAAAAAAGCTGAACTAGTGGTAAATGTAGAATCATGGGTACAGGGGCTGGGGGATGGTGGGGGAATTGAGATGTGGGTCAAAAGCACAAACTTGCAGTTAGAAGATGAGTAAATTGTGGAAATCTGAGGCATAGCATCATGATAATAGTTTATAATATTATATTATATACTTTAAAGTTGCTAAAAGACTAGATCTTAAATGTTTTCACCAGAAAAGACAAATGATAAATAAGTGGCTTGAAGGGCTGTTAGCTAATGCAATGGTGGTAATCCCATTCCAAGATATAAATTATCAAATCAACAGGTAACACATCTTAAATATACACAGTGTAATATGTCAATTATATTGCAATAAAAACAATGTGTTTTTTTTTTCTTTTTCTCTCCCCTTTCTTCCTTCATGTTGAATCCCTACTATGTGTATTGCAAATGTAAATCATTGCCTTAATGTTATTTGGCTCACGATCTTTTGTGTTAAGGATTTTTGTTGTTTTGGGGGCGGTGGGAAGCAGGGTGTATAGGACTGAAGGGGCATGAAGGTAGGGTGCATGAAGGTACCCGGATGGGGTATGCTGGTTGGGATGGGTTATTGGGGGTGAAGACTCAAGCCAGTGGGAGAACTCTCAGAACATGAGCCCCGACCTCAGCTGATCAAAGGGTACCTCCTTTTGCTAAACTGAGCAAGAACTTGAGTGGGCGGGTCAGAGTTGACAGCAGTAATAGACTGTGGGGTAGGATTATGGAAGAGCATGTCTCAATTTAAGGGAAAATATAATCTTGTCCAGAAAAAGTATAAATATTGGTGTTACTGTGGCCCCAGGCCACACCCAGGAAGGCACACTGTGCTGATTCCCTGGCTGAGGACACTGGGTGTTGGCCTGGGGGCGGGGGAGCCTTATTCTGGGGCCTCATTTATCCTTTCTGGGGGCTTTAAATTTTTTTTTCTTTTTTGTTTATAATTCCCTCCCTCCCTTCCTTTCTCCCTCCCTTCCTTCCTCTTTCTTCCTTCCTTCCTTCTTTCATTCCTCTTTCCCACCCTCTAGATTTTATTTATTTGACATAGGGACAGAGAGAGCAAGCACAAGCAGGGGGAAAGGCAGAGGGAGAAGCAGGCTCTCTACAGAGCAAGGAGCCCGATGTAGGGCTCAATCCCAGGATCCTGGGATCCTGACCTGAGCTGAAAATCAGCTGTTGAACCGACTGAGCCACCCAGATGTCCTTCTGGGGGCTTCTTGAAGGAAAGATTAGTTCAACTCCATCAACTTTCAAGGATTCCCCTAATTCAAAAAAAAAAAAAGAAAAGAGTAGAGCACATACACCAAACTTTAAGAGCCACAGTGTGGCAAATTAACCTACCTACTCTTCATCAATTTGTGTTATTGTTACATAAAGCTTCTTTGAAAAGTTTGTAATTTCAAAATGAATGCTTTTCTTAAAAAGCCAGAATTCTATATCATGATAGTTTGTTGATTTTTTTTAAAGATTTTATTTATTTATTTGACAGAGAGAGAGAGAGTTCACAAGTAGGCAGAGAGGCAGGCAGAGAGAGAGGAGGAAGCAGGCTCCCTGCTGAGCAGAGAGCCCGATGCGGGTCTCGATCCCAAAACCCTGAGATCATGACCTGAGCCGAAGGCAGAGGCTTAACCTACTGAGCCACCCAGGTGCCCCAGAGTATTATTTTAACCAAACATTATATTGGCTTTTAAAATCATAAAAAGCTATGCTTATTCAAAAAATTTCCCTCGGCCCTTCCTGTTTCCTTCACCTACTACTTGCCGGGTCCCACCACACACAGCTTATTTTTTGTCCTTTCTGACCAAGCGTGTGTCTGTATCTGTATGGTTGGCTCCACTTAGGATCACCATGCAATGGTGCAATGTTTCTGCGCGCTCACCGGGTACACGGCTGTCCGTTTTAGCTACAGCGTGGTAGTGCTTTTGACAGCTCTTAGATGCTCAGTAGCAAGCAAAAAGAAAAAATTCTTCTTAAACACCTACAGTTGGGTTGGTGTATTCCACATGAGGCACGTTCCATCCACTACTCTGAAGTAGGTGTGCGGCTATATTTTCAGCACCTCGTTCTACTTTTACTTAAAATATTCAGGCAACTGAGGTAAGGATGCTTGTTTTCTCACAGTCTGAGGTTAACCGCTCTACTGTTAAATTGTACTTTCCGACAGTATTTGTATTCCTAGCTTAATAGTCTTGGGTACAGTGGTTTTATAGAAAACCTTGTCAGATTTATTAGATGGAGAGATAGCTGCGTGCCAGAAGCAGATTATAGGCTGAGAGAACATACGATTCTATCATGGTTACATAAACCAACACGCCAATAAAGCCAAAGAAGCATAACTCTAAGTCACTCTCTAACTCAGTTCCTAATTTGCCCTGTTTGCTGGGATGAGTCACCATTCTTGCTCTGGTCACTAGGGGATCGTTAGGGCCACTTAAGGCTGAGCCTGTCCTCATGACACACTCACATGGTAACAGACACTTGTGGATTTTTGTTTGTGATTTCATCTTGCTAATACGGAGAATGGACAAGGCTGGCAGAGAAAAGCTTAATATATCATGTTGAAAATTTGAACAATTAGAACAGGCTGACACGAAAATCAAAGACCCAGCATGTGCCTTGTTGTGGGGAAGCAGTTACAGCTAATTACTGCACTTGACAAAACAGAAGAACTTTTTTCAGGCAAAAGGAAGTTTAGGTAAAAGAATCGGTGGTGAGTCTCCAAGAATAATGAGCACAGGAAGAGAAGGAGAAATCTACGTCACATCCTACTGAACACGGATGTACTTCTGACCTGTGCACATGGGGGAAATGGTTAAAATTAGAGCAAAGTAACTTCCTGATTTCTGCAATTGAGCACATTCTTTCAAAAAATAGTAGATCCCGTGAGAAAGTAGATTTTCTGTGTTTTCTACAGGAAATTCTATTTGATTCAATGTAAGAAGGAAACCAATAGAAGAAATTAATATGATAGTACTGAGTTCATGTGAGTGACAAGGAAAAGTGTGTGTGTGAAAGGGAGAAGAGCACACAGGAGGAATGGGAGGGATAGAATGAATTAAGAACCTTATATCATAAAATAATGACTTTTTAAAAGAACAAATCTGTGGCATAGAGAAACTGCAAGGTGATAGTAGAACTGTTAAGGTCATGTTCATATAATGTTTGATGGGTTTACTTAGATGCTCATACTGTGGTTTAGTCCTTAACTTGTTAATTTTTCCATGACTGTAGAGGTCATCTATCAGAACGGTTAGTGTGATATAGGGTGAAGTCCAGTTGCCCTGTGCAAAAATCCATTATTTTATGCTTTCCCACTCCTGGGTGGGGGGCAGATCACTTCTCCCTGCCTCTTATCCCCTGAAGCTTCAGCCAAGCCTGGAGCCTTCCCACCCTGACAGGTGCAGGCAGGTGGTTGGGGTCCAGCACTCATGATGAGACACAGGGAGCCCAAGAAGGAGTGATGTAATCACTCTGCTATTTTCATTTACCTCTTTCTGTTTTGGGGTGTTCTCCCGCATAGGGCCCCTAGCTGAAGACCCTCTGGTCAGCTTATATTCTAAAAGGAACAACACAGGTCACTCTCCCAGATTCTACTCTTTTCTGCTACGTTTGTCATATTTAGCAAATACCTCAAACACGACAAGTCATTTTCTAACTTAAGTATGGCCCATGCAACTTTGAGATATACTTTCACGATGAAATTATCAACTATCTGAAATTCAGATTTAACTGGTACCCTGAGTTCCCTCTAGCAACCCTATTGCCTGAGCTCCAGCAACCTCCCTGAGTATCTGGCAAAGGTCTCAGAAAGGTCAGACATCCTGGTGTGGGGGGTGAGGAGCACAGCTCCAGGACGGATGTGGGAGGTGTAAGTAAATTGTCTCTACGGACAGAAGCACAAATCGTCTGAGAGGTGAGCAGAAAAAACCATTCTGGAGTCTCTTCCCACTTTATCCCCAACATGGCTCCTTGAGGGGGGAGGAGTCAGCCGTGGGCCCTTTTCCTTCCCCTTGGGAGAGGATACGCGGACTGTGTACGTAACGAGCAATTTCAGCACAGGAAGACAGCTGGCGGGCGGCGAGACTGTTAGAGTGAGCCGCAGACTAGACACCGGGGAAGCGCTGGTGGGAGTGGCTCAAATGGGGAACAATAAGCGACACAGTGATATGCTATAGGCACAGGGCAGGTCTTCAGATTACACTTACTGCATGAACATAAACACACACAGAAATATGCCCATGGATGATTGAAAAAATTTGTTTTTCATTTTATCAGTCAACCTTATTTGTTAACCTCATCTGTGGCTGTTCTTGTGGAATTTCCCGGTGAGCCAGAGCGCATGTCCACTGTGTGGCTGGAGCCCGCCAGCTGGGCTGGAGCGGCTGGGCTCCCTGCAGAGCCGTGGAACCCATGTGCTCGCTGGAAACATCATTTGCCCTGATCTCGACACCTTAGTTTGCATTGGTCAGGAATGAACCCCTCATGTTTCACCTCTAATAGTTTCTTATAAATTGCTACCTCAATTCCACATCTCTAGTTAGTAGTATTTTAACTCCTGTTTGAGGACCTATTACTTCTCAAGCCTTCCAAAGTTCTAGGCTGAAGGATCATTACTGGCATCTGGTGCCCCTAGAACTAACATTCAATACTGCAATATTCTGGCACAGGCTTTTCCTTCTGATTGATTTATCTACCATGACTTGAGGTTTGATGAACTTCTTATAGAACCATTCGTATTGGGGTTACACTGAAATCAATCGTATAGTTAAGCCTAATTAAGATGGAGGGGATTTTCTTCTTGAACTCAATCTGATAAAAACAACAGTTTAACTGCATAAACCTGACTGCACTTTAGAGGAAAGAGGAGGTGCTGTATACATCCGACAGAAGGTTTTAAAATAATGAAATCTGTCTCCGTTATAAGGAGAGAAAACTCGTAAGATGTTCAGTTAAATCTATCTGGATCATCTATTTTTTCCCTATTTTCTTACAGTGATATTTCAGAACTTTTGGGATAGTCATTTTGTGGATATCTTGGAATTAAAAAAAAAAAAGACATTCGCATGCTGTGGTGCTCAGCAGTCAGGGGAACCCACTTGCCTAAAAGAGCCTAGTGTGGCCAGTAGGAGCTGGTGGGATGAGTTTGCTGGTTGCTAGGATGCCCGTGTGGGGATCTTGGAAAGACCTTCCCACCCCTGCTTTGGCGCTGTCCCTTCTGGACCAGTAGTTGAAGTTTCTCTGTTGATGCCAGAGATGGAGGGAGAGAGGACTCTGCATGTGGCCAAAGCCTGGGGACAGAGGCAGGCTGTGCCATTCTTTGTAGGGCATGGGTGGTATTATGTTCCTGGCAACTGTGATAACAGCGAGGACACTGTGTGCAGTCTTGGGGACATTCTGTAGCCCGGGGTGGGCTCGGTCGGAGGTGGGGCTCGAGGTGGCCCAGGGGATAGCCGCTCTGCTCACTCACCTGTGCTGCTCTGAATGGTCCTCACGGTGGTGGTGGTGCGTGGTGGGGAGGAGGACCGCAGGGACACGCACTCATCGTCCTGGGAGCAGCCCTTCTCGATGGCCCGCACGTAGCTGTGGCTCCGCATGCGGAAGCAGCCGGGCATGGGCAGGTCCAGCGCCTCCACCGCCTGCGACTCCAGCTCGCTGAACACAGATTCGCACACGGACTCAAACTGCCCGTTCACTTCCATCTCGCTCACCTGCGGGCAGAGGTGGGGTACCATAACTCCTTCTACCTAGTGGAGGAGCACCCTCTCCCTTTAAGCATCTCTAAACGTCACTCCCCACCCTTCCCCAAGAGAGGCCCCTCGGATTCCTTGAAACTCCAAGGTATCTCATTTCCTCTGTGTTCCAATCTGTAATGGAACTGCATCTTACTTGTAATCCCAAACAGTCAATTCTAAAGAAAAAGAGCTTTATTTTCACAGGGAAAGAAGGGCGGAGCTGGGAAGTCGTCTTCGGGTGCCTGCCTAGGTGCTAATTCTCCTGGAGAACAGTTTTGTTAGTCCACGGTCAGAGTTCGGGTGTTTTAGAGCAACGGTTTTTAGTCTAAACGTTTTAGAAACTAGTATTTTCATTACGGTGCTTTTAGAATTGACTGGCTTGTCAAATGATTTCAGTGTCAAATGCAGCTTAGTTTAGTGCAAAGTATCTGGCAAGATACTCTCATTCTGCACAAAAATAGACCAAACCCAGATATGTCAAAATCTTGAAAAGCTCTATGAAGATTTTCAATCTACACAGTCTAAAGTTTTCTTTCTTCTTTATAAAAAGCTGGTAGAGTCCACAAATTGTGTTTTAAAATCTTCCAAATGAAGTCTCCGGTTTTTTTTTTTTTTAGGAAATCAGTTTTTATTTACTTATATTCCTGTGTACATAACTTACATTGGGTTTGAGTACCACCTAAGAAAGAAAAGAAAAGGGAAAAACAAAAAACCCCAGACCAGGTGCTCCTGTTAATTTCTCACTTTGTAGCTGATTCAATAGAGACATGGGAGCATTCTTCAAATTTCTGCCACCCTCTAGAACTTCATGTCTGATTTTCTTCATATTAAATTAATAAGTAATTAAGAATTTAGTAGTTAAAAAAAGAATTTAAGATTAAACTACAAGTAAGCTTAGAACAAATGCTGAAAATGATTGCAATTTTTGACTTCATTTTGTGTTATTTGAGGATATACTCTGATAATGACACATTTCTTTAAACTTCAGGTAGAAGTGACCAATTACCTTGAGGCCTATCAAGTGCAAAAGACATCCATTTTTTTCTAATGATTCTTTGCAGCTTAAAATAGCATTTTCACATACTTTATCTAATTTGACATAAAATCCCTGTATGTTTTCAAGGCTAATAATGATATATGTCCATATTAAAAATTTTCATATGTGTGTATGTCATTGATTTGTAGGAAATACTCAGAAGTGCTTTCATAGGTAAAGGGATGTGATATTTACAACTAATTATCAAATAGAGAAAGTGAGCAAATGAGCGAAAAGGAATATGAATATGAATCTAGGTCAAGGATGTACAGTTTTTTATATTTTACAAGGAACTCTTTTGTAAACTTAAAATAACCAAAGTAAAAAGTAAAACTGTATTTGCATGTGTGTATGTGTGCATATATATGTCAATATATTTATCATTTATTAGATTTTCCCCTATTAATATTTCAAACACAGCAAAGAAATGGTAAAATATCTAGCCCTGTTAAGGTAATAACTATTAAACTTGGGCGACTGTTCAGAAGGTATATATGTCCCCTTTTCTACTTTTCATAAAAAAGTACCATAGACCATAGAGTAAATGCAATTCTGCATTCTGTTTTTTCCCCACTTAACCTTCTATATTAGACTTCTATCTTAACAGGATTCTCCTTCATTCTCTCTTAATCTTTTGTTTCTATTATATACAGATACAGAAAACCACGCAAAGTGAATATATAACTTAATGAATTATAATAAGGCAACACCCTTCCCTACCCAGATCAAGAAAGACAGATTTTTTTCAGGTACCCCCAGAAACCCCTCTATATGCCCTATCCTAGCCATAATCCCATCTTCCCTCCAAAAGTAACCACTACTCTGAGTTTTATCTTTATTAAAGAAAAATTCTTTATAGGAATTGTAAATTATAAAGTCTTTATAAAGTATAAATTATATAAATAATTATAAAGAATTATTTTCATAAGGAATTGCTTGGGTTTTTTTCACCTATGTGCATCCTTGGGCTTTACAGTTTAGTTATACCCATTTAAAAATTTCAACATATCTTTCAATTCACTTTTAATATATAGGCCTCCCTCCCATAGGCTTTTTTTTTTAAGATTTTATTTATTTGACAGAGAGGGAGAGCATAAGCAGGGGGAGCAGCAGAGGGAGAGAGAGAAGCAGACTACCTGCTGAGCAGGGAGCCCAATGCGGGGCTCAATCCCATGACCCTGGGATCATGACCTGAGCTGAAGGCAGCCACTTAACCAACTGAGCCACCCAGGCGCCTCCCTCCTGTAGTTTTTAAACTACAATTTATTAATGGAAGCATCTGGGTGGTTTGACCTGTCAAGCTTCCCACAGTCTGGATTTGCTGATTTCATACTCATGGTAGGACTTAGCATGTTCCTCCATCTTTTGTGTTTCTGGAAAATTATAAGCTAGATCCAAAGGCTTTATATGATTCCAGTTCAATCCCTTTGGCAAGACTGGAGGTCATGTGTTCTTTTTATCAGGAGACACATTATGTCTGGGTTGTTTCCCTTTTTACGTTGTTAGGAGTCATTGGTGCTCAATGCCTAGATCCATGAACTCACTGGGAGTTGTAAAACGGTGATAGTCTATTCCATCATTACTTTTGCAGTTACTAGTTGGAACATTTTTTATAAATAAATGCTTCCTCTCACATTATTTGGTTACTCAATGGTTTAGGTCATAAAGAAATGGCAGAATAAATGTTTGGTTTTTTTCCCCCTTCTTATTTTCAAGATAATAAATCTGTTCCCTCTTATCTATCAAAAGCAATCAATTAGGGACCCCTGGGTGGCTCAGTTGGTTAAACAACTGCCTTTGGTTCAGGTCATGATCCTGGAGACCTGGGATCGAGCCCCACATTGGGCTCCCTGCTCTCCCTGCTCGGCGGGAAGCCTGCTTCTCCCTCTCTCACTCCTCCTGTTTGTGTTCCCTCTCTAGCTGTGTTTCTCTCTGTCAAATAAATTAATAAATAAAATATTAAAAAAGCGATCAATTAACTTTTAAAAATATAAAAATGAACTCATAGATTGAAAATATTTGATGGCTTTAAGTTCACTTCAAATTTGAACTCACATTTGTCTGATCTTTAACCGGTAGGAGCCTCTTAGGTGGGCTCCTGAATCCTTTTGACATGAAATGAGTGATCTTTGATAGTTTCCTTGATATCAGATATGTCAAGGATTTCCAAACTCATATTCTACCTTTCCTGCTCAGTCCTGGAATCAGTATTTTTTCCAAAAGCCCTTCTTGTTTTAGTGGGAAATGGTATCACAAGAATGCAGTCTGGGCCCCAGGAAGCTTCGTTGTCATTGTTATTGGGTTGGTCGTTGGTCTGTGGGCAAAAGTAGGTCTTTGGGTGGGCAGATCTAGTGAATATGGCCAATTAAAATTCAGACTCTTCTGTATTATATTTATATTTATTTCCTTGATTCCATACTAAAAATCCTGGTTCTCAGGGGGCAAAGGAGATGATCGAATTGGAATAGTTTACTGTTTTTATTTGTTTTTTCCATACTATATGCACAACCATCTCAGAATGGCATACGAATAGTACCATACCCATGTCATTATTGAAAACAGTTACAATTCCTTTAACTTTTTGTGTATACACTCTCTATTCTTTTCTCATTTAAAATAGTTGTGCTATATTGACACTGCAGAGCATATAGCCTACATGTTCTCCCTTGCTTTAGCCCTCATTTAGTCTCTTATAAATAACTATATTTAATGCTTGCCACTACTTCTTTCACATAAAAGATTATTCTTTATCAAAATTCTATAGCTATAGGTCAAATAATTCTAGGTGGCTTATAAAGAAAAAGAGCAAACCCCTTCCCCACCTTACTCTTCCCGCCACCCCCAGATTCTCCCTCCCCAGAGGCAATCACTTTCAGTTCTTCCAGCTGGATCTTAGGTATTTGCATCTGTGTTTCCAAAAAGTTGCTTATGTGAATTGAACCTGTTGATACATTCGTGGACCTCTAGTAACCTACTAGTTTCCTTCCTGCCCTTAAAGCATGACCCTTGAAGCCTCTGTTCTCTTATTGCAATCTGTGGCTGCCAAGCTCAGTGCTGTCTGGGATCTCTCTTCCTTGTCACTGTGGGGGTGCCCTTCATTATCTCAACTGTGGTGGAGTCCTGGTTTCCTCTTCCTTGTTTTATTCCCTCCTTTTGGTGGAGCACATCTTCCAGGGCCTTCCTGGACAAGCTGGCCCCCTGGCATTCATAGAACTCTCTGTACTTCACCACCACTGTTAAGGGAGAGTGTGCTTGCGTTCAGGATCCTGGCCTGCAGTCTTTCTTCTTTCCAATGTTTTTGGGCTTTGCTCCTTGTCTCTTAGTCTCCATGTATGCTAGAGTTTGGGAAAATGGATGCCTTTCTCATTCCTGAGCCTTTCCGTATAAACTGTTTTTTCTCATCCTCTTTTGAAAACCCTTTAGGATTTGCCCCAAATGAGCTAACATTTTACTGTGATGTTCCCTATGTGGATATTTCTCCATCGATTGTGGTGGGTACTGGGCGGGCCCTCTCAATCTGCAAAATCACGTCTTTCAGTTTGGGGACCATTTCTTGAATTATTTCATTAGTAATTGCCTTACTTTTATTATTTTTTCTTTCTGGAACTCTTGCTAGTCAGATGTTAGAATCCAAGAAAATTCAAAGAATTCTAAGAGAAAAAACCCACAATAATGCAGTGATACATCATAATTTCCAAAGCAATGCTGGTGAAAGAACAAAGCTGGAGGACTCACACTTCCTGATCCCAAAACGTAGACTGCAAAGCCACAATAATCAAAACAGATTGGCACTGACCTAAGGTCAGATATATAGACTAAGAGAACAATCGAGAGTCCAGAAACAAGTCCATATACCTATTCACCACTAGTTCTCATGTTTGGTCATTGGGGTTGTCTAAAGCTCATTGTCTAAAGCTCATTTTCTAGCTGATTCCTCAGGATGGGCTCATGGAAATTATGTTTCCTACATTCATTCATGTTTATAATAGTTTGTCTATGCCTTTTCAATGAATGTCAGTTTTGGGGGACTATAAAATCTTTTGTTCACATTTTGCCCCCTTGAATATAATAACATTACTCAATTTTCCTTTGTCATAAACTATTGTTGAAGAGTCTGATGAGAATTTAATTTTCTTTCTTCTAAATTTTTATTTAAATTTGAGTTATTTAACATATAGTATAATATTGATTTCAGGAGTAGAATTTAGTGATTCATCAATTTTTGTTCTTTTTTTTTTTTTCAAAGATTTTATTTATTTATTTGACAGCGAGAAACACAGCTGGAGAGGGACAAAACAAGAGGAGTAAAAGAGGGAGAAGCAGGCTTCCCACTGAGAAGGGAGCCTGATGTGGGGCTCGATCCAGGGTCTCTGGGATCATGACCTGAGCCAAAGGCAGTCACTTAACCAACTGAGCCACCCAGGTGCCCCAATTTTGGTTCTTTTCTAAGTCACTTGTTCTTTTGTCTAGAAATCCAAAGAACTTTGTTTTATTTTGTTTTGTTTGAAATCAAAGTCCTGTAATTTTACTAGACTATGTCTTAGTTATTGTTTTGGTTCAATCTCAGGTACACCGTATAATTAAGAAACATTTTTTGTTTCATTAAAGTTTTCTTTATCTTTATTACTCATTCTTGTTCTTTGCTTTGGTTTTCTTCTTTGGAGACTTCTATTATCTCTATGTTCAATCTTTGTCCAAAATATTTATTAGTGTCTCTCTTGAGTCCTTTTTATCTCTTCATTTCTTTTTGATTTTAAAAATGTTCCTCCTGAGTGCCTGGGGGGCTCAGTGGGTTAAGCCTCTGCCTTTGGCTCAGGTCATGATCTCAGAGTTCTGGGATTGTGCCCCATATCGGGCACTCTGCTCAGCAGGGAGCCTGCTTCCCCTTTTCTCTCTGCCTGTCTCTCTGCCTACATGTGATCTCTCTCTCTGTCAAATAAATAAATAAAATCTTTAAAAAAATTCCTCCTTTTTAGATTCTATTTTTCTTAGTGTCTGAAATGTCCCATTCGCTTGCTCCTATATTCCTTCTAGTCTAATCTTCATTGCTGAAGTAATTTTTTCTTTTACTTCTAATTCTTTCCTGAGTTTTGTGACATCATTTTTAAGGTTTTGAAATTCAGATATATCCTTTTCTTTCATGTTTTATATCATGTTCTTAATGTCATTTAGTGCATTTTATTTTATTTTAAATATTTTATTTATTTATTCATCAGAAAGAGAGAGGGAGCACAAGAGCACATACAGGGAGAGCAGCAGGCAGAGGAAGAAGCAGGCTCCCTGCTGAGCAAGAAGCCAGATGTGAGACTGATCCCAGGACCCAGGGATCATGACCTAAGCTGAAGGCAGATGCTTAACTGACTGAGCCACCCAGGCGTCCCTCATTTAGTGTATTTTAAAATACAGTTGACCCTTGAATAAACAACGTGGGGGTTGGGGCCTCAACACCCCCACGCAGTTGAAAATCCACATATGGGGGTGCCTGGACAGCTCAGTCAGTTAAGCGTCTAACTCTTGGTTTCAGCTTAAGTCATGATCTTGGGGTCCTGCGACTAAGCCCCATGTAAGGTTCTGCACTTAGTGGGGAATCTGCTTCTCCTTCCCTCTTTCCTCCCCCTCCCCCCGCCAATGCTTTCTCTCTCTCTCAAATAAAGTCTTTAAAAAAAGAAAATCCACATGCAACTTTGACTTCACAAAAATGTAACTAGTAAGAACCGAATCCTTACTAACAACGTAAGTAGTTGATTAACACATATTTGTATCTTATATTTTTGCAATAAAGTAAGTTAGAGAAAAGAATGTTATTAAGAAAATCATAAGAGAAAATGCAGTTACAGTATTGTACTGTATTTATCAGAAAAAAATCCATGTATTAGGAAACCCACACAGTTTAAACTGTGTTCTTCAAGGTCAACTGTTGGCTGTTACAGGTTTGATCTATTTTGTGGATGTTTCTTTCTGCGTGCTTTCATTTTCTGTAGGAATGTTTCTCCTTACTGTCTTTTCTCTTATAGTGACTTTGAATGTAAAATTAATTCTTTTGACCCTGAGAAGATGGTGCATTCAGTGCTTATATCCCTCCAAATTCCTAGGACTTCCTCTTTTATTATTACTTTTTTTAGCTTTCTGAGAGTTCCTGGTTCTTTTGCTGTTACCCCTAACTTTCATCTGGGCCTTTTCTTTTCTTCTTTGCTATTGTCTCTATCTTGCTCATACTTGATTCCACTCCCATCTGTTTCTTCTCAGTCCTGGGCCCTGTCCTGGATGGAAACACTAGTTGGTTGGTTTTCAGTGTACAAATGGGCTCAGACTGCTCCAGTCTTCTTTGACATTACCACAGGCTCCTGAAATTGATCTGCCATTAGAGAAGACAGATCCCTTCCAGTGTCAGCTGCATTCTCAAATTGGTGCCCTAAACTTTCCAGTGAATACCGTTGCATGTTTGTTTGTTTGTTTGTTTAAAGATTTTATTTATTTATTTGACAGAGTGAGAGATCACAAGTAGGCAGAGAGGCAGGCAGGGAGAGAGGAGGAAGCAGGCTCCCTGCTGGCAGCAGGGGAAGCAGGCTCCCTGCTGGCAGGCTCCCTGCTGAGCAGAGAGCCCGAGGCAGGCCTCGATCCCAGGACCCTGAGATCCTAACCTGAGCCGAAGGCAGAGGCTTTAACCCACTGAGCCACCCAGGCGCCCACGGTTGCTTGTTTTGTCTTGCTGTGCTCAAGTTCATCACAAATGTCACTGTTTCCCTCTATGTCTTCCTACACAGATGTGGATACAATGCTGGTTTATGGCTACTTGTGGTTTGTTCCCATCCACTCATATTTTGGGTTCATGGAATATCTCGCTATACCTTCTTTTATTGTAAGTGTTCATCATGACTTTTGGGTTTTTCTACATAGTCAATCTGTCTGCATGTATATGGAGTCTCAGGGAAATTCAGATACTAAGTCACTACCACCATAATATTGTGTATAGTATGATTATACAAAAATTTATTAAATTACTCCTTTGTGGATGATGATTCAGATATGTCCTTGGTGACTATGCAAAGACTAACATTCTTGTGCATTTATCTTTATATACTGGTGCTTTTATTTCTGTATTATGGAGTTCTAAAAGTGGGATTTTTATGTCAAATGATATGTTTTACATTTTTATAGAGTGTATCAACTTCACTTTTTTTTTTTTAATTTTATTTATTTGACAAAGAGAGACAGCGAGAGAGGGAACACAAGCAGGGGGAGTGAGAGAGGGAGAAGCAGGCTTCCCACTGAGCAGGGAGCTCGATGTGCGGTTCGAGCTCAGGACCCTTGGATCACGACCTGGGCCAAAGGCAGGCACTTAACAACTGAACCACCTAGGTGCCCCTCAACTTTACTTTCTAAAAAACTGCAGCAGTTCACTCCGAACAGCAAGAAGCTGGAGCTCATTTCTCAGCATGGTCAGCGGAACTGGACATTAGCAGTTTTTGCCACTTTTCTCGGTCAGAAATGATATTGTGCTCTTTCAATTTGTCTTTATCAGCCTGCTACTATATATAAGCATTTTTTCCGTCATATTTATTGGCCTTTATATTTTTTCCCTCTGATTTGCTATAAGTTTTGCCACACATTCTTTTAGACTGTTTATCTTTTCATAGTTACTGCTAGAAATACTTTAGGCATTTGGAAACTTTACTTTGCATGTTTCATATCCCCACCCATCAACTGCATTTTAACTTTATGATATCTTTTGCCACACAGAAAAATTAGTTTTTAGTTAGAACAGATGTTAATCTTTTACTTTATGTTTCTTAGAATTCTTATTTTATTAGAAGTTATGTAACTCTTACCACAATATTATACACATATTCTCCTAATCTTGATTTTTGTCATTTTGTGTTATTGTTTAGATTTGAGATCTATTTGGATTTATTATATGGAAAGGAATAATTTATTTATTTATGTATGTATGTATGCATGTATTTATTTCAAAAAAGATTTCCTTTCTTAATTTGAGAGAGGGAGCATGAGTAGGGGGGAGGAGCAGAGGGAGAGGGACAAGCAGACTCCACACTGAGTGTCAAGCCAGATCTGGGGTTTGAGATCAGACCTGAGCTGAAATCAAGAGGTGGGGCTCAACTGACTGAGCCACCCATGTGCCCCAGCTATAGTTTAATGCTCTTTCTAGTCTATCATGGACAATTTGCTTGAATTCTCTGAGCCTCACTTTCCTCATCCGTAAAATGGGTATAATGATGCCTATTTCCTATGGATGCTTTAAGGATAAAAATAAAATATTCAAAATGCATGTTATATTTCTAGGCATATGGTAGATACTCCACAAATAGTGGATGTTATCCTGTGAGATAGTGTAGTAGGAAGAATGAAACAATTTACTCCAATTGTCTAACACTGAATTTCATAAATTAAGAAATGATCTTCTTTATAGTTGATATGAAATTAATGAGAGAATATGCAAAGCTTCTTGTATGCATCAGGTAAGCAATATATGATGACTCTTCTGCTGTTATCATTTCCATTATTACTATTACTAGCAACATTGTTGCCATCAATAACCCCATACCTGTGTGTACTAAAGAAACTTATCAGTGAGGTGTCACGATACTCGGGTTTCTAGGTTCTGTTACTGGCTGTATTCATGGACACTTAATCCATCTGAGTTTTTATTTCTTTAAATGAAGGGATGATCTAGGTCACAAGTGACAGCTAAACTGCTGGTATTACCACTGAGCATAATAACTGCTTATTCACTTTTTATTTTATTTATTTATTTATTTATTTATTTACTTACTTACTTACTTATTTATTTATTTTTAAAGATTTTATTTATTTGACAGAGAGAAACACAGCGAGAGAGGAACACAAGCAGGGGAAGTGAGAGAGGGAGAAGCAAGCTTCCCGCTGAGCAGGCAGCCCGATGTCGGGCTCCATCCGGGGTCTCCGGAATCATGACCCGAGCTGAAGGCAGTCGCTTAACCAACTGAGCCACCCAGGCACCCCTCCTTATTCACTTTTTTAAAAAAATGATGTAGAAACCCAACACATTGCCAGCCACAAATGTCCTTGGGCTTCTGGTTTACTACTCCAGATGAAGATATTTGAGAATTGAACTTGAAATAAATGAATACATAAATTAAGCTTACTTGGAAATGGCTGTTATACCAAGTACATATGTATTTTAAATGTAACCTTTAAAAAGTCTTTCTTCTCAAGCTTTACTTTATAAAAGCACCTATTTTTATTAGATGTATTTATTAGATGTACAAAATATAGAAAGGGACTGGTGGCGCCTGGGTGGCTCAGTCCGTTAAGCTCGGCTCAGGTCATGATCCGGGAGACCCAGGATCGAGCCCCACATCGGGCTTCCTGCTCGGTGGGAGGCCTTCTTCTCCCTCTCTCACTCCCCCTGTTTGTGTTCCCTCTCTAGCTATGTTTCTCTCTGTCAAATAAATAAATAAAATCTTTAAAAAATATATATAGAAAGGGACTAACTATAAAAAAGTCAGCTTCCACCATGCAAGCACAATTTGTTTTTAGGGATATTTTACTTCTATGAGGTATAAATGGCATAAATAAACAATTTAGTTATTGTAGACCAATATCTTGGCTTACAACATTTTACTTAGATTTTTCTAGGAGACTTTGATGAATAATATACCAGGTTTTAAAAGGGAATAGGAAATAATGTATTTAAAACCTGTACATTAAGGGTGCCTGGGTGGCTCCATGGGTTAAAGCCTCTGTCTTCCCCTCAGGTCATGATCTCAGGGTCCTGGGATCGAGGCCTGTGTTGGGCTCTCTGCTCATCAGGGAGCCTGTTTTCTCTGCTCTCTCTGCCTGCCTCTCTGCCTACTTGTGATCTCTCTCTCTGTCAAATAAATAAATAAAATCTTAAAAAAATAAAAAAAAATAAAACCTATACATTTGGAGCTGCTATTAAAGATCTATAAGAGAGACTATCCCCAACATCAGAAACCCTGACCACTTTTTGAAAAGTCTAGAATACATATGGTAGTATTGCTTTGAAGAAGAAACTATTCTCCTTTGAATAATGACACTGTTGGGACTGAAATTATCCTTAAAGATATTGTGTTACTTGAAAACTGAGTATGGGAATAGAAAAATGATGTATCATTAGGAATCCATTTAGGGTGGCTATTCTTTCTGTATTTTACTTGAGGCTAAATGATTATACCACGGAATTGCCGAGCTCCACCCGCTGTAGCATCAGGGCCCACATGCGCCTCTTCAGTGATTTGCTGATCAGTTACTGGGCTGTCACTAGGATGTGATAGCGTCTCAGGAAGGTCAGCTCTATGGCACAGGGACTCAAGTCAGGCAGCTTTGTAGATTCGATGTCTTGTGTGGGAAGTGACATGTTTCTCCTGTCTTGAGCATTTAAAATTTAAACATTTGGGGTTGCCTGGGTGGCTCAGTTGGTTAACCGTCAGCCTTAAGCTTAGGTCATGATCCCAGGGTTCTGAGATCGAGTCCTGCGTCAGGCTCCTTGCTCAGAGGGGAGTTTTCTTCTCCTACTCCCACTCCTATTCCCTCTGCTTGTGCTCTCTCTCTCTCTGGCAAATAATTAAGTAAAATCTTTGTAAAAAATAAACTTTAAACATTGAAATTATGAAAGCAGTCAGTGGGATAAATATTTTCCAACATTTTTTTTTAAATTCATTGAAGTTGGGCGCCTGGGTGGCTCAGTGGGTTAAAGCCTCTGCCTTCGGCTCAGGTCATGATCTCAGCGTCCTGGGATCGAGGCCCGCATCAGGCTCCCAGCTCAGCAGGGAGCCTGCTTCCTCCCCTCTCTCTCTCTCTCTGCCTGCCTCTCTGCCTACTTGTGATCTCCCTCTGTGAAATAAATAAATAAAAATCTTAAAAAAAATAAATAAAATTCACTGAAGTATTCTACATGTATGACAGCTGGATTTATAGGCTATTTTATATTTCCAGAAAGCTATGTGACTAGGATGCTGCCTGGAATAAACATAAGTTTAAAGAAATTTTATTTTACTATTTTTTATTATTAAAAATTTAATTATTTATTTATTTGACAAAGAGAGACAGTAAGAGAGGGAATACAAGCAGGGGAAGTGGGAGAGGGAGAAGCAGGCTTCCCATCTAACAGGGATCCTGATGCAGGGCTCAATCTTAGGACCATGAGATCATGACCCAAGTCAAAGGCAGATACCCAACAACTGAGACACCCAGGCACCCCAGGAAGTTTGAAATATTATATTGCTTATTGTGAAAAAAGTAAGGAGAGGCAAGTCAAAATTTCACCAAATGAGGCACCAACTATTTCCCTGAGAGTTAGGATGGTGAGTATCATTGGACAGTATCAGCTGGCACAGATAGGCATGCATGTTCTCAGAGGCTTCTTTCAAGTAAGGAAATGTACAGCGGGCAGATGGTGAAATCCCCCATGCCAGCTTTCCCCAATTCCCACCCTGCCCTGCTCTCAGGGCCTTGCTTTGGTTACTGCCTTTGCTATTCAAGAATGCAGTTAGAGTAAAGAGCTCTATCTTGATAGTAGGGACAAAACAAGAGCTGTGGTCCATTTCAGGGTCTCACTCTGATAGATCAGAGATGCTTCAGTTCTCAGCTTTCTGTGCTTGGCTTACCACCAGCACGACCACCCTCCTCCTCATCACCATAATCGCCACCATCACCATTACCACCACCGTCACCATTACCACCACCATCACCACCACCACCATCACCATTCTACCACATCTTCGTCACCACCATCACTATCCTCATCACCACCACCACCATCCTCACCACCATCTTCATTACCATCCTCACCACCATCTTCATCACCATCCTCACCATCACCATCCTCACCACCATCTTCATCACCATCCTCACCATCACCATCCTCATCACCATCCTCACCATCATCATCACCACCATCCTCACCACCATCACTATCCTCATCACCAGCATCACCATCCTCACCAGCATCACCATCCTCACCAGCATCACCATCCTCACCAGCATCACCATCCTCACCACCATCACCATCCTCACCACCATCACCATCCTCACCACCATCACCATCCTCACCACCATCACCATCCTCATCACCATCCTCACCACCATCACCATCCTCATCACCACCACCATCCTCACCACCATCACCATCCTCACCACCATCCTCACCACCATCACCATCCTCACCACCATCACCATCCTCACCACCATCCTCATCACCACCATCACTACCCTTACCATCGCTACCACCATTTGCAGCAGCACTGCTAGTATCATTAATTCTCGCCTTGGTGATCACAGTATCTTTCAGATTAGCTTCTCTGCTTTTAGCCATTCATCTGCTCTCATCTTTCGTCTTTTTTTTCCATATGAAATGTCTCACATCAAAGTTTGGATCATATCTCTTGCCTGCTTAAAAGCTGAAGTTTCAATTATTGTTTAATCAATCCCATTCCTAATAAATGAAGTCCAGTCCCCAGGGCCTGGCATGCAAATCCATGCATTAAGAAATATATCCAGGGAGGGGTGCCTGGGTGGCTTAGTAGTTAATTGTCTACCTTTGGCTCAGGTCATGATCCCAGGGTCCTGGGATCGAGCCCCATATTGGGCTTCCTGCTCAGATGGGAGCCTGCTTTTCCTTCTTCCTCTGTCCTTTTCCCCTGCTCATGCTCTCGCTCAAATAAATAAATAAATAAATAAATAAATAAATAAATATTTTAAAAAATGTATATATCCAGGGCTGGGCAAGTAAAATTGTACTGTTCATCAATGAAGAACTTGTATAATCTGGCCCAGTGTTCTGCTAAATAATAAATACATAAATACATACATAAATAAATAATAAATAAATAAACAAACAAATAAATACTAGTGAATTAATTGTACAGTAGTTTTTATTTTTTTTTAAGATTTTATTTATTTACCTGACAGAGAGATAGCACAAGTAGGCAGAGAGGCAGGCAGAGGCAGAGAGAGAGAAGCAGGCTCCCTGCCAAGCAGCGAGCCCGATGCAGGGCTCGGTCCCAGGACCTTGGGATCATGACCTGAGCCGAGGGCAGCCACCCAGGCACCCCAAGGTAGGTTTTTGGTTTTTTTTTTTTTTTGATAGAAATTTAAATTCAGAGTTTGTACACATTATTTAAAAATATGCTTCTTGTTGTGCTCCCAGAGAAAGCCAGCCCCTGTGGTACCGTCGGCTCCTCTCGTGGCCCTCCAAACAACTGCAGGATCAGGTCATCCAAGAGTCCCAGGTCCTCTGTGCCCCTGATCTTAGGTAGCCCAGCCATCTCCCTGCCCTGAGACCTTTGATGGGAGAGACTGGAGGACTTCAGCTGAATATTTTGGACATAGCATGTATTTGCCTTTAGTGAGTCTTAATCCCTGGTCCAGCAGGGATTAAGAAGCATTTTTTTTCTCGTTACCAAGATACGATATTCACCTGGGACCCAGGTGAGATAAGTAGATTGTATCTCACATCCTGTCCCAGGGCCCCTGTCTTGAGGACCGGCTCAGTACTTGTACTTTTATGATTAGACACTGCTGTGGTTTTTGCCAGTGATGTCTACCCTGTCCTTCCATCCTTCAAGCATCTTTATAACCTCATCTGTCAACTTCCTAATGGCAAGTGTGCTGGTACTGACTGCTATGAATTTCCAAGGACTCGCTCGTGCCCTTTTTCCATCTACAGAGGATGCCTTCCCTGGTGGTAGCTGAATGTGCATAGCATGGGCATCAGGCTGGTCCATCAGTGGTTTACTCTGCAGGTGGCCACTCCCTCACTCCATGCCCTGTGTCCACTGACCCTTATGCAGGTAATGGCCCATAGCTACGGTGCTCACCTGGCTGATGGTGCTCATGGCTCGCATGTAGCTCTCGTTCCTAGAGCGGAACTTTGGTGATGTGAGCAGGCCGGCAGGGTCAAGGCTGTCCAGGCTTCGGTTGATGGAGACTTCACTTACTGCCCTCAGGTAACTGTGACTCCGGATCTGGAGTTTGGGGGAGTGTTCATTGGAAATTCTGAAAGGGAATGAGAGAAGGGGCACATTTAATCATATTCCAAGATGTAAGCAGTAATAAGATGTGGGAGCACTATCACTGACCTGGCACCCTAAATACTAGGATGAATATGGATGAATATGAAGGTGGCTTCCTATGATTACTAGACTCCCCCATGGTGTCTGAGAAGGAAAAACTTTTGGCAACAAATCATTAAGGTCTGGTGACATTAGAAAGCAATTAAAAGTATCTTCAGCCCATGAAATAATTTCCCCATTTGCTTTTTCTCAGGCGTCCGAGGGAGGGAGATAATAGCTTTGATTCCCTGCCCCAGAATCCTGTCCTATGTGGTCTGTAAGCTTTTTCTTTTACCCACTTCCTTTCTGTGTCCATCTTTTTGTTTTCAGACTTTCTAATAACAGCCAGTGGGTATACATCTGTAACTGGATCAGTATCTCTACCAAGCCTTCTATCATCTACTTGTCTCTCTAATCTGTGTCATTTAGTTGAGACCGAACTTTGTGAACACCACTTCAGTTTAGTCCATTAACCATGCACATATCTTTAAATCTTGATATGTAAAGAAAGTCTTTACACACTTTGTACTCTTTGGATTTTTTTCAAGATGCATTTTAAAATTATAAAAGTAGGAAAGGCTCATTGCCAAGCTATACAGGAGCATGTAAAACAGAAAGTGGGTTTCCCTCTCTGCCCCTGTTTCTGCTACAGAATTCCACACCCTTAAAAGAACTACCATTGTAGCAGTCTGGTCTATATCCTTCCTGTCTTTCTTTTTTTTTTTTTTTAAGATTTTATTTATTATTTATTTGAAAGAGAGAGAGAGAAAGAAAGTGAGAGAGCATGAATGGGGGGGAGGGGAGAAATAAACTCCCTGCTGAGCAGGGAGCCTGATGTGGGGTTCGATTCCAGGACCCTGGGATCATGACCTGAGCCAATGGCAGTTGCTTAACTGACTGGGCCGCTGAGGTGCACATTCCTGCCTTTCTATACATATACAAACAATTTATTTTCAGTAATTTTTCAAGCTTGCTTTCACATGGGATTCAGGGTGATTTTTCTTTCATAGTTAAATTTCTTTTATTTTTGCTGAAACATTGCTTGCAATAAAAGTTAAAGTTGATAAGAAAGATCTATGCCCAATATTATTGCTATTATTTATCATTCTGGAGCTCAAAACCAATGAAATTAGAAAATAAAAAGATACAGGGAATATAAATATTGTGAAGTAAGAGATAAGCTTCATGTATTCACATTATATAATTATCCAGAAGATAAAGAAACCGAAAAACTATTGGAATGCGTAAGAGAGACCCACAGAATAGCTAGATACAGGGTTCAAAAATACAAAAATCAATAGCTTTCCTATATACAAGTACCTTGGCCTTACCAAATAGAAATTTTAATTAAAAAATCCCATTCAAGTTGGCAAAACATGATAAAATAAGTACAAATCATTAAAAAAATGCAACAGAATTTTATGAAAAAAACTATAGAACTTTATGGACGGCAATAAACAAGGCCTAAATAAATGTAAAGGAAGATAATTTTCCTTGATGGAAGTAATATTGTAAGAAAAAAAATTAACATTTTTCCTAAACTAATCTACAAATCTAACACCAGTGTAATAAAAATTCTCACAGATTTTTTTTTTTTACTTGAGTGTAACGAACTTATTTTAAAGTTTCTATGAGGTTCATAGCAGCATTATTCATAAGAGCCCAAAGGTAAGGCAACCCAAATGCCTGTCGGCTGATGAATGGGTGAAATGTGGTTTATCCATACAGGGGAATATTAGTTGGCCACGAGGAAGTGTTTACTGTGATATATGCTACAACATAGATGAATTTAGTAAACATCGTGGTAAGTGGAAGAGGCCAGTAACAGATTATATGGTTCCACTTTTTTCTTTTTTTAAAGATTCTTATTTATTTGACAGAGAGAAACATAGCCAGAGAGGGAAACAAGCAGGGGGAATGAGAGAGGGAGAAGCAGGCTTCCCGCCAAGCAGGGAGCCCAATGTGGGACTCGATCCTGGGTCTCCGGGATCATGACCTGAGCCGAAGGCAGTCGCCCAACCAACTGAGCCACCCAGGTGCCACTATGGTTCCACTTCTATGAAGTGTCCAGAATAAAAAAATTTCTAAAGATAGAAAGTAGGTTAGTAGTTGCCTAGACTAGGATGTCCAGGAAGAGGAGGAAGATGGCAAGGTTGGGGGTTGATATCTAAAAGGTATGGTCTTTTTCTTTGGGGTAGTGAAAATACTCTAAAATTGATTGTGGTGATGGTCACACAAATCTGAATATGCTAAAGCCCATGGCATTGCACTTTTTAAATGAGTCCATCATTTGTTATGTATATTATAGCTCAATAAAGCTGTTTTAAAAATTATATGAGGCCTCAAAATAATCAGATTCCCTAATGGAGGGAGTTGAGAGTGTAGACTGGTCAGAACAATGAGAGAAGGAAAGCCGGTGAAGGGGTTGCAATATGGTGATAAATTAAATAACTAGTGATGGGACTGAGTTAGTAGCTGCTGAGCTTGAGCAGATGGATTTGAGAACCCACGTGAAGATTAAATATGGAAGATGAGTAAGAGGAAGGGGTTTAAAACCAGCCAGAAAATAAAAATAAATAAAAAAGGAGATAAATATCCGATCAGATCTCAAATATACTTTATAACTACAAAGAGGGAACAGTGTGGTATAGTGAAGGAATAGATGAAATCAATGGAATAAAGTAAGGACTCCAGAAATAGAACTGATTGTCTATTTGAACTTAGTATCTTGCAAAGGTGGCAATTCAAATAAGCAGGGAAGAGATCAATTACTTAGTAATGGTGTTAGATGAGCTGTGATTCTGCATGGAAAAAAATGGATTCCTACTCTCCATATAGATTAAAAGATAAAAAATCAAATATTTACAAATTTAAAGTTGTCTAGTATGCTATAGAAGAATGTGTTTTATAATGCTTTAATTCATTTGAGAGAGAGAGCAAGCCAGGGAGCACAAGTGGATGAGGAGGGGGAGAAGGACAGAGGGAGAGTGAGAAGCAGACCCTCTGCTGAGCAGGAAGCCCCATTCACGGCTGGATCCCAGGACCCTGAGATCATGACCTGAGCCAAAGACAGCTGCTTAACTGACTGAGCCATCCAGGCGCCTCTGTGATCTTTTTTTTTTTTTTTTAATTTCATTTTAAAGTAACCTTTACATGCAATGTGAAGCTCAAGCTTACAACCCTGAGATCAAGAGTTGCATGCTCTGACTAAGCCATCCAGGCATCCCTTATAATCTTAATGTTTATGCCTAAAAACTTATTAAAATTATTAGAATTTTATGGAAGTAAACTATAAAACCTTATAGAAGACAATAAAGTAAGCCTAAGAAATGAAAAAATAGTAGTGGAGAAAGTTTTTTAGAAATAGGATGTTGAAATTAAAAGCCATTAAAAAAAAAAAGGAAAAAGATTGACAAGAAGAGCTACATAAAATTTAAAACTCTTGTTCAACAAAAGACACTAAGCAAAGTTAAGAGTAATAGTCACTGGATAGTAAACATATTTGCAATACCACACGATGTAATGAAGAGGGTTCATGCCTGTAACATTTAAAGTGGACGTGGCGAATTAAAGAATAATACAAATAACTCAATAAAAAATGTACAGAGGCTCAGTAAATTAGAGAAATGTTGATAAATATAAACACCGTTTGCATATCGGATCCGGGGACACCCAGATCCACGTCTGCAGATGGTAAAGATAATCTCCACAGTCCAGATGTCCTCTTTGCGGTGTATAAGAGTACACTCATTCTTTATGGAATTAATTAAACACAACAGTCAAAAAAGACAGACGCGGTAATACCAAAACCTGGGAATTTGATGAGCAGCTCCTTTTGCAATTGCACTACAAAAGGGACCATATTAAAGCAGATTTAGAATTTAACAGAAAAGTAAACCTCCTACTTCATTATTACAAAAGAGAAACCGTTCTAAAAACGAATGGTCTCTATGGATCCTGTACACAAGTAGCTATCAAACATGAACTATTTGCTTTGCCAAGTCAGGTAAATATTTGCCATGTGTTATGTGCTATTAGGATGCTTCACAAGGGGTTACTTTATAAATGCTCATGGCGCCAATCCCAACCAACCAACTGAAGAATTCATTTCACCCTTAAGATCTCTTTTAGGAAAAGAGAGACTTAGCTGGAAGCATTTATAAGCTAAAGTTCATTTCCCCTTAGAACTTGAGAATTAGATGATAAATGTGTTTCTTTAGCTCTTTTGCAGTCTGACCCAGGATGATGATATTACCAACGTAAATGATGATGCTGTGCCAAATGGTTATGGGGCAGCAATGAGAGGGTGACTATTTCATAAGTGGTGTATAATCAAAAGAAGGAGAGAAATTCCAGTGTTTTGAAAAATGAGTGTCTACAGGCTGAGAGGGGGAAATAAGGCATCATTGCAACAATCATTCACGCTGGTCACTTGCTATGAAATAAGGCATAATTCCCAAATCTCTTTTTTTTTTTTTTAAAAGATTTTATTTATTTATTTGACAGAGAGAGTGATCACAAGTAGGCAGAGAGGCAGGCAGAGAGAGGAGGAAGCAGGCTCCCAGGACCCCGGAATCATGACCTGAGCCGGAAGCAGAGGCTTTAACCCATTGAGCCACCCAGGTGCCCAATTCCCAAATTTCTAAGTGAAAAATCATTCAGAAAGGACTGGATAGTTTTACTTTGGTGAGTCATTTCTGATAGAACAACACATACTTTAATCACACAGTAAATATAAGGAAATGAACTCTTATCTCATCCGCTTAGTGGAGCCCACAGTTCTCAACATAAAATGTCCAGTATGGCTACGTGCTGCTGGTGTAGAAACACTTAAGAAATGCCAGGAAATCGTGTATTGATTACTTTATCTCAAAATAAAGGGGATATGCCAAGGAGAAAGGGCATGTGCATATTCATAAATACTAGTTCTTGTGTTAATTACTTTTCCGTGTGGCCTATTCACATGACATCTATCTTTTTCCACTTTTCTTCCTAAATTGCTTAGTCTTGGTTAATGTTTTATGGCTTATCAGTACTGAGATTTTGGCCTGGTTGAGTTCCATTCATTATCATGTCCTTTAAGTGCAGTCAAAGATAGCACACCCTTAGGCTAGGTGTGGGGCGGCCACGTACCAGAGCTTGGCCCTGTGTGTCAGTTGAGGTTGCCAAAGAAGAGAAAAATGCAGTAATATTGAGGCTGCAAAATTTTAAACCAGTGTCCTTGAAGGGGATATAATTAACTTATTAATAGAGTACTAAAAGTATAACTTCATCAGATGAATGAACTGGGATGTAATGGGCAGTGCAGTGATCATAGCTAATAATAGTGTGCTGTATGCTTGAAATTTGCAAAGAGAGATTTAAAAAAAAATTAAATTGAGACATAAGATTGACATAGTAGTTTCGGATATGTGACATAATGATTCACTGTGAGTATTGCTAAATGATGACCCTAACTAAAAAGTCTAGTTAATATCCAGCACCACATGGTTTTTTTCTCGTGATGAGAACGTCTATGATTTACTTTCAACACTTTTTTAAAAAGTTTTATTTATGTGTTTGACAGAGAGACAGCACAAGCATGGGGAGGGGCAGAGGAGAAGTGCACTCCCCGCTGAGCAGGGAGCCCGATGTGGGGCTCGGTCCCAGGACCCTTGGGATCATGCCCTGAGCCAAAGGCAGACACTTGACCCATGAGCCACCCAGGCTCCAGCACTTTCAAATATATAGTATTGTTACCTATGGTCACATTGCTGTACATTACATCACAGGACTTCTTCACTTTATAACTTGAAACTTGTGCCTTTGGACCCCCTTCATCCATTTCTCCTACCCCCAGCGCTGACCTTTGGTAACTACCAACCTGTTCTCTGTATTTATAAGCTCAATTTTTGTTTGTTAAAGTTTACATGTAAAGGAGATCATATGGTATTTGTCTGAGAGTAGATCTTAAGTGGTCTCACCCCTAGCCTCCGGCAACCACCATGCTACATCTCTCGGAGTGTGGCCACTGTCGGTTGATCTCATACAAGTGAAATTGTACAGCATTTGCCTGGCTTGTTTCACGTAGTATAATGTCTTCACAGTTTATCTGTGGGGCAGCACGTGGCAGAACTAACTTCCTTTAAGGCTGATTACGTTTCTACTGTGTGATCCACTCGTCTACTCACAGGCACTTGGGTTCCTTCCAGTTTTTGCTACTGTGAGTGAAGTAGCTGTGAACACGGGTGTACAAGATCTGCTTGAGCTCCTGCTCCCAGTTCTTGGGAGGGTAGACCCAGGAGCAAACAATCTCTCTTTAACAGAAGTACTTAATCTTCCCTATTTCATTTCTTGGCAATTAAACTCCCAACAAATTTGGGGACCAACATAATAAAAAGAAACTGTCACTTATTTTCCCTCCTGGAAAGGCATGCTATGCTCATTTAGGGTTAGTTTTAAGCACACTAAATAACAGTGTAGTATTTCAGGGACGGTCATTGCTAGAGTTGAAAAGGGAAAAATGATACTTATACTTCCATTACTTGGTGGAAAGTACAGTAAAAATGTGAGTATAATTTCACTGCTCTAGAATTTACAAAACAGTAATATAATTAAAACTTGATATAGAATTATTGAGAACAAATTGCATCAAAATAATTAAGACATCCAAAAAAGTAATTCCATAAGCGATAGTGCTAATAGTGTCAGTTTATGAACCAGTAAGGAAAGAAATAATGTCATCACTAAGAAAGCTGTGATGACCATTTAACCGTACTTGTCAGTAGAAAGCCCATGATGGTGATGCTTGCAGGGGGAGGGATAATGACCTAAATGCTGCTTTGAGCTGACGGTGGTGTTTCCTTCAATTTAAAAAGCGTCGGGGCAGAGGAGATGTACTTCCATAGATGTAAATTGACATTGACAAATTGGAGCTGCTAAAACCCATGCACGAGAGTTTTGATAGATTTTTCACAAAGTGCTTCATATTCTGACTTCACTTTGGGAAGAACAAAAAGCAACCAAAGACAGATTCTCCAACAGTTCTTACAATGTTGGCTTTCTTCTGATCTCCTTTGTCAAATGTTCTGTGTCTACACTCACTACTGGCATACCAAAGGTCACAAGGAAGACATCTCCTCCATGTAATCGTCCATAGTTGTTTGGAACCCAGCCATCTATCCCAGCTAAGCCTTTCTTCTCCAGGTGACATGCCCCCTTTATCTGATCTCTTACATCAAGACTTCAGGCTGTCCATTGCCTTGATGACTTGGCTCTAGAGTCGGTCCAATTTGTTACTTTCTCTTTGACAATAGAGCACCCAGAGCCATATTAAACTTCCAAATGTGGGCTGACAAGTGCAGAATACAGAATGGCTACTATCATCTATTTTACAGAAAATCTTTCTGGGATATGGCCTGAGAAATCTCTAGATTGTTTGCCCTATTAGCACACTCCTAACTTCTGATAAGCTCCCTTTGGACAACGTTTAGATCTTCATATCAAATGAGGTTAATTCATTCCAATTTTTGACACTTTAGTTCCTATTAAAATGAAATCAAAGGGGGTCTGGGTGGCTCAGGTCATGATCCCAGGGTCCTGGGATCAAGCCCCATATCAGGCTCCCTGCTCAGTGGGGAAGTCTGTTTCTCCCTCTCCCTCTGCCCCATTCATGTTCTCTCACGCACTCTCTCTCAAATAAATAAATAAAATCTTCTAAAAAATAAATTGAAATCAAAGATTAATTCCATGAAATATGTGCAATAGGTCAACTGTTCCTTCCAGTTATGTGTCACCAGCATATGTGGTAACAGAAGCAAACCTAGCAATACCCCAAACCAGTATTCCAAGGTCCTATGCATTTAAGTGCTTTACCTACAATGTCTTATCTATCACTTAATATTCTGTATTATAATTATGAAGCATTATTACCTCTATTTTACAAATGAGGAAGCTGAGGCTGACAAGCTTGTAAACTCCGAAACAAAGGCTAGATCTGTATGACTTCTGTAGTCTTAATCATCTTGTATCTTCCCCATTATAATGCCGTCTGTTTGCTCACCCAATTACTTGTCAAGTTATTGACTGGGTTTGGGTGAATCGGTGATCTTCCAAGCTGACTCAGTCCATCAATAATATAGTTTTTTGCTCTAAGGCTGTTTCACACATTCCCCTATCACCCAGCCCACGTTTCTCTAATGTTTACTTATTTTTTTTTCCTGGATTTTTATTATTTCATGCAAGCCTATAGTAATCTACTGTTTTAAATACTATCCTAAAAGCAGTTACATTCCTCTGATGTGTCTGTCTCACCCATTTCAAAGAGGGAGCTATAGGTAGTTCTTTAAATTCCTTGTTAGTAAATCTTGGTCATTCTTATTTTCTAAATCATCAAAAACCATCTGTTTAAAAATTCTTTCTGGAATTTTTCCAAGGATTCACATTAGATTAACTATTTGTAACTTTTGGAAATTTCTTTTTTGAAAGCTGAGATAATATTTACTTTTTTCCTGGTACTTTCTCCATGGTTCCTAAAATATTACCAGTAGTGGTTCTACAATCATATCTGAGTTCCTTCAGCTGGAAACTAAGTTTTCATGGCTTTCTAAGTTTTTTTTTATTTGTGGTAGTTACCTGGTTTTGGTATACATAAAAAATATGGCCCACTACATAAGCCCAACTCAGAACCAAAATGTTGACAATGTTGTATTAGTCTCAGGTGTTTAACGTATTGATTCAACATTTCTATACATTATTCAGTGTTCACCCCAATAAGTGTAGTTACCATCTGCTACCATACAATATTACAATATTAATGACTATATTTCCTATGTTTTACTTCTTATCTCCATGGCTTAGTCATTTTATAACTGGGGATTTGTTCATCTTAATGTGCTTCACTTCTATTTGCCCACCTCTGCCCCCACCTCCTCCCCTCTGCAACCGCCAGTTTGCTCTCTGTATTTATGAGTCTAAGAACACTTTTAATTTTCTTTTCAAATTTTTATTTAAATTCTAGTTAGTTAACATATGGTGCAATATTGGTTTGAGAAGTAGAATTCAGTGATTTATCATTTACATACAACACCCAGTGCTCATCGTAATAACAAGTGCCCTCCTTAATCCCTGTCACACCTCTAGCCACCCCTCCCCCGCCTTCCTCTATCAACCCTCAGTTCGTTCTCTATGTTTGAGTCTCTTAATGGTTTGTTTCCCTCTCTCTTTTTTCTTTCTCCCCTCTACCCCGAAATGTTCATCTTTTTGTTTCTTAAATTCCACATATGAGTGAAATCATATGGTATTTATCTTTCTTTATTTCTATGTTGTATTGAAACTGGTAAAATGATACCATTGAACTGTGGTAAATTATAATTCCTAAATCTACCATTAAAAAAGCTATACCAAAAAGATACACTCAAAAACACTACAGATAATTCCAAATAGAATCCTGAAAAGTATTCAAATTTCCCATAAGAAAGCAGGAAACAAAACCAGAGAAACAAAAACCAGAACAAACAGAAAACAAAAATCTAACAGGAGACTTAAACCCTAAGATAATAATTACATTAAATTTATAGTCTCAATGCATTAATTAAAAGAGATTTGCAAACTGGATTTAAAAACATGACCCAACTATTTACTGTCTCCCAGAAACTCACTTCAAGTATAATGATGTAAACAAGTTGAAAGTAAAAGGATAGAAAAAATTGTATCATGCAAACAGACAACGGAAAACAGCAGTGGCTCTATTAATACCAGATAAAGAAATTTTATTAGTAAAGAACCAATCCATTAAGAACTCAAAGAGTTCTTTATAAAATAACTAAAGAACCAATCCATTAAGAACACAAAGCAATCTTAAATATTTCAAAACAAATGAAGCAAAAACTGATAGAACTGAAACAGACAGAAAATCCATAATTACAGTTGGAGACTTCAACAACCACTTCTTCATAATTGTTAGAGCAACTAGACAGAAAATCAAGGATGATCTAGATTTCCAAACTGTATCAGCCAATAGAATCAAATAGACACTTAAAGAGCATTCTACCCAAGAAGAGCAGAATTCACATTCTTTCCAAGTACCCATGGAAAATACATGAAGAAAGACCATAGTCTGGGCCATAAAGTGAAACCTCAACCAATTTAAAATAATTGAAATAATAAACAATGTGTACAGCCTAACATTATACTTAATAGTGAAAGACTGAATTATTCCCTCTAAGATAATGAACAATGGGAGGATGTTCAATCTCACTCTAATTTAGTGTGGTGCTGGAAGTTCTAGTCAGTGAAGTAAGGAAATAAAACTGTCCTTATTTGCAATTAATATGATTGCCAATGGAAAAAATCCCAAGGAATCTACAAAAAAATTCCTGAACTAAGAAGTAAATTCAGCCAAGTCAGAATATAAGATCAATATATAAAAATAATTGTATTTCTATATACTAGTCTGAACACATGGACACCGAAATTAGAAATACAGTACCATTTACAACTGTTTAAAAAAGTCAGTGCTTAGGTATAAGTCTAACAAAGCATCCTCAAGACTTGGGTGCTAAAAACTATGCAATGCCCAAGAAAGAAAGAAGATTAAAGAAAAAATTGAAGATTAGATCAATGGAGATGCTCATTATAGTAAAAATGTAAATTCTCCCCAAATTGACATGTAGGTTTAATGCATTTCCTAGCAAAATTCCATATTTTTAGATGTAGACAAGATTATTTAAAAATCTACATGGAAAGTCAGAGGGAACTAGAATAGCTAAAATAACATTTTTCAAGATTTTATTTATAGAGAGAAAGTGTGTGCACACGTGGGATGAGGTGGGGTGGGGCAGGGGCAGGGGCAGGGAGAGGGCCAAGTAGAATCTGTGTTGAGCGCCAAGCCAGACATAGGGCTCAATCCCACAACCCTGAGATCATGACCTGAGCTGAAGTCAAGAGTCACGTGCTTAACTGACTGAGACCTCCAGTTGTCCCTAAAATAATTTTGGGGAATAAAGTAGAATTTATTCAATTATCTATCTATCTATCTGTCTGTCTATCTATCTACACTCTATTCAATTTAAAGACTCTATATAGCTTCAGTAATCAAGACTGTGCGGTGCTGGTGGGGAGGACAGACATGTAGATCAATGGCCTTTTTGGGGAATCTAGAAATAAAAACACACCAATATGCCCAAGTGATTACTGCAATTGCAAGACCGATCTACCAGAGGAAAGATAGCCTTCTCAACAAATGGTGCTGGAGTTTTGTAGGTGAGACCCCAAACAAAAACAAACAAAATTTTAAACTTAAGTCTCATACCTTATAAAAAAACTAAGTCAAAATGGATCATAGTCTTAAATATAAAACATGGAAAAAACAGAGAAAATCTTTGGGATTCTGAGCCGGGCAAAGTGTTCTTAGATTTGACACTAACAGAATGGTGCATAAAAGGAAAGCTTGATAAATTGGTCGTAATCGAAATTAAAAGCGTTGGCTCGTTGACTATGAGGAAGATGAAAAGACAAGCGAGGTACGAGAAGATTTTAAATATCACGTAACTGATGAAGGACTTGTAGCTGGGATAGACAAAGTACTCTCAAATCCAACAGAAAAAAATCTAATTAGAAAATGAGCAAAAGGCCTGATGAGACATTTTACAAATAAACATATGAAGTGACAATGAATTTCCTTAACCATTAGGGAAATGCAAATAAAATCCACAATAAGCTAGCACTACATACCTCTCAGAATGGCTAAACTAAAAACATAAATGACAGCAAATGTTGACAGAATTTAGAAAAACAGAATCCCTCAGACATTGCTGGTGAGAATGTAAAATGGTGCAGCCACTCTAAAAAGTGTGACTGTTTCTTAAAAAATGAAATGCACAACTATTCTATGACCCAGCAACTGTATTCCTGGGAATTTATTTTCGGGAAATTAAGCCCGTGTTCACCCAAAAAGCCTACATAGGAACATTATAGCAACTTTATTCATCATAGTCTCCAATTGGAAAAAATCCAGTTGTCGGTCAATGGGTAAAAGGTTAAACTGTGGTACGTCTATACCGTAGAATTCTACTCAGCAACGGTCTGGAAGGATATGTGGAGAATTACTCTAAGTGAAAAAAAGTAATTTTCAAAAGTTTGCATGCTATATGATTCTACTTATAGAATGTTCTTGAAATGACAAATCATAGAGATGGCGAAGAGATCAGTGGTTGCCAGGGGTAAAGAAAGAAGTGGGGGTGGGAGGGAAGTGAAGGCACCTATAAAAAGGCAACATGAGACTATTTGTGGTGATGGAAAGCTTTTGTATCTTGGCTGTATCAGTTCTTCCTTGTGATATTACACTATACTTTCGTAAGATGTTACCACTGGGAGGAGACTGGGTAAAAGTAATATGAGGTCTCTCTGTATTATTTTTACGATTACGTATGTATCTACAATGATATCAAAATGAAAATTAAATAAATAACCCATCCTCAGACAATGAATGGGTCAGAAAGAAACTGGGTAAAAAGAAACTAAACAACATGGTCCGTCACCTAGTTCAAAGTTAGATGTTTGGAACTGAATTCATACCTAAGAGTAAGCAGAGCCAATCTAACCTCCAAATTTTAAAACTTCTGCCACAATGAACCAGGGTCTGCTTGTGGCATTGAGCAAGCAAACAAACAAATAAACAAAAAGAAAAAAAAAAGCACACTTTAAGAATGGACTCATGGCTCAAGCGCTATGTTTGAAGCCCTGGTATGTTCCATTTCCCTGCCCTATGGGTCAACACTATCGTCACTGGAGAGGAAGGAAGGAAGGAAGGCAGGAGCCAAGGGAGGCTGTGGGGCTCAAGTTATTCTCTGAATGCAACATTCTTTTCTTTCTTTTTTAAAGATTTTATTCATTTATTTGGCAGAGAGAACATAAACAGGGGAAGTGGCAGAGGGAGAGGAACCAGGCACCCTGCTGAGAAGGGAGCCAGATCTGGGACTTGATCCCAGGACCCTGGGATTATGACCTGAGCTGAAGGCAGACACTTAACTGACTGAGCCACCCAGGTGCCCCTGAATGCAGCATTTTGGTAATTTTCTGCTTCTCTGGGAAGTGCAGGTAGTTTATAATAACGAGACTCCTCTTCTGAATATTGTCCCTTGCCTTTCCAGCACAGAGACTCCTCTTCTGAATATTGTCCCCTGCCTTTCCAACACATCACTGGCTACTATAATTCCATACAGCCACCCTGATGCTTTAAGTAAGGCATAAAAAGTCAGGCATAAAAAGCCTGGAGGTGACCAGAGGAAAAGGCATTTAAAATACAATGTTGATGTGCCATGAAACACACACGAGTTGTTCATTCATTAGCTCTGTGTTACCTCAGCCTTAGATGTAGAAATACACTATTTCTGAAACTTAGAATAGCTACTTGTCCATCCAAATGAAAAGGCAAAAAGGCTTTCTAGGCAATGGGAAGAATCATTAACTTCACAGAATTCTGAGCAGAAAGTACAATCGTTCACAATATAAGGGATACACATATTTTAAAGCATTCATGAGCAAAATGGAAACATGCCCTACCAATCCATTATCACCAGAAGCAAATAGTATTCAAATGACCACAGGTACTCTGATGAAGTCAATTAGGTACAAAGTAATAATTAGGACTGTTGGCAGCCAGTAGCTTTTCCGGATACATGCTTAGATGTTGAAAAGATGACTTCTACCCACGTTTATTACCTTTGCACTATGGTAAATCATAGTAATTTCTTATGCTTTGAATGAAAGAGAATGGAAAGATCATATTCTCCCTATTGGGGATGGTTTAACTTTTCCATGTAGAAGCACACATAGAAAGGGATAAAAGCTTTTCTGGTCAAAATGTATTATGGTAGCAATACAATAGAATATACATATTCTGCTGTGAAAAATCCCAAGAGTCTGATAAGTAATGTGTATGAAACAGGAAGGAGGGAGCTAGGGGATTAGACAAAATAAACAAAGCTCCCCTTTTAGAGGCTGCTGCCAGGACAAATAACACTCGCCTCATTTCCTTCCCTCTTCTAACCCCTGAGTGCCCTTCCTCTTCTTTGGGTCTTTATTAATTGGCCTTTGTCGTTCCTCTAATGAAAAAGGCACTTATGCTCTGTCTCAGTCTTTCCTGTGCCCAATAGTCTAAAAGGACGATAAGGGCGAGTCTGTTTCCAGGGAGATGATCCCTGACCACAAGAAGAGTCAGTCCCGGGGAGCGCCTGCAGGGGGCGGGCGACACTGAGGAATGAACACGGGCTCGGGCTGCCCAGGACTTCCTGTAGCACAGACGTGATGCAAGTCTGCAGGAAAGGTACCTTCAAGGACAAGATAATTCGCTCAGATCAAGTTGTTAAATGCTTGCCATTGGTGACAATTCTTCTTAATCGAAGAATCGACGGGTACCAGAAGTCTGCGCGGAGGTGCTCTTCTTTTCTAAGGCTCTCGTTTTACAGATGAGGAATGGGGGTTCAGAAGAGCTCTGTGGGCCGGCTAGTTCCCTAGTAAGGCAGAACTACCTAGGGGGGCGTGGCTAACTGTATCTTCTTATTGTCTCTAAGTATATTTAGAAACAAGGAGTTACTGTTGTTTTTTCTGGTGAGCTACACATTCATGTGATCATTTTGGGAATTTAATTTTCACTCCCCTCCTCTATTTCTGAGCCCCACCCCAGAATATTTAATTTAGGCTCTCAAGGTATTTCTAAAAGCAAGCTACTCAAAAATTTGGCCCTAGGACCAGCAGCAAGGGTATCATCTGGGCGCATGTTAGAAATGTGGACTCACCAGTCCCATTTGGGCCTACTGAATGAATATGTGCATTATAACTGGATTTCCAAGTGATTCTTAAGTGCATTAAGGTTCGAAAAGAATAACTGAGAGCCCTCTCTAACTGCAGTATCAAGTGGCAGAGGGCTTCCCCTAGTCATTCCTTATGTTGAATGAGCCTCATAGTCCTTACCTGGGTGTTCCTCCAAAAAATGAAGGTAAGCATCTCCCATTTAAGGAAAGAGAATGTTTTTACTTCTGCTATAAAATCAGGCTGAAAGCATAATTCCTGGAGTGAAGGAGTTCTTAATGAATTCCACAGAACTTTTTTAAGTGAAAGAGTACAAGGATGACACATAGTATATCTGGGAGGTTTGAAAGTTTGACTATAAAACTCACCGGAGCTGGAAAAAAACCAACAACATGCCAAACAGTTTCTCAGTGGGCTTCATTCCCAGTGCTTGACTTACTCACTGGTAATGAATTAGGAGCTTGTGAAATTGTGATTTGTAATAAATACATATTTTATATTTATATTATATATCACATTATATTTATATATGTTTATAATATTTATATTCCATATAAATATATATATTTATCATCCCCATTTCTGACAGAGCTTTTAAAATCCTCGGAATTTCCTAAGAGAGGAGAGCAATAGAGGTGTCATTTACTATTTTAACGAGATGACTTTTGGACCCTACCTGTGGTTTGGGGCTCGTTGTCAGGGCAACCAACTTTGTGATTAGAGGGTTAGAACATTTCAGTCCCACAGGTCCTGACCTCCAAGGAGGATGGATTATAACTAATGGACAGTAATTTTATCAATCATTCCTATGTATTGAAGCCTCCGTGAAAACCCCAAAGGAGAGGGTTTGGAGAACTTCTGGGTCAGCACCTGGAAGTGTGGGGATGAGGTGTAAGCTGAAAAGAAATGGAAGCTCCGCCCCTTCCCACGTACTTTGCCCTATGCGTCTCCTCCATCTGGTTCTTCCTGAGTTATGTTCTTTTATCACAAACCAGTAATCTAGTAAGTACTATAGACTGTTTCACTGAGTTCTGTGAGCCTCTCCAGCAAATTAATCAAACCAAGGAAGGAAGCAGTCATTAGAACCTCCAGTCTATAGGTGGTTCATCAGAACTACAGGTGAAAACCTGGACTTGTGACCAGGGTCTCAAGGGGGTGCGAGGGTGGGTGGGGGGATCTTGCAGGACCGATCCCTTCCCCCGTGGGATCTGATGCTATGGCTGAGTAGATAGTGTCAGAATTAAGTTGAATGGTAGGACACCAGGCTCACATTCAGAGAATCACTTGTTGCTGTGGAGAAGCTTCTCTGTCACACATCATCACTGGGGCCAGGAATCCAAGAAAGTACCTCAACAAGCCCATGAACTCTGTCAGTTCCCAGAATATAAGAACACTTGGTAATAAACTGGTATTCTCAGACCGTATCTTTTCATTGTTTTCTTTCTTTCCTTCACCAAATATAAAACTGTGTTTGCATATAAGAGGTGCCTAACTACCCTTGACGATAGTAATAGTAGATAAATATTTCCTGAGTACCCACTATGCCCAAACTAATGTCATAGATAGTCCTAATTAGGACTAATGTTGTTAATATTGTATTGCCATCAGCACAAGAGTGTCGGTAGAACATCTTTGATTCAGTCGTTTTGATGACCCTATTCCATACATAAAATCATATATCCCTTTATTTCACATATTTCCAGAGGATTATCAATTCTGGAAACAAATGACTTCCTAAATAATAGCACTATTAAGCTTAAGGATTTCAGAATTTGTGGACTTGAACTCATGTTTGTATTTTATTCTAGGCTAAGATAATAACGTAAATGTTGGCATGCTTAAAAGAGTACATTTTAGCAGTGTTTTGACACATACTTTATTCAAGTCATAGCATGTTAGCCCTGGAGACTTCAGAGATTATCTGTCCAGGAGTTTCCAAACAGCAGACTGGAATCTTCCAGAATGGATTCAAATCCTCGCTTGCCAGTTTTCCTGGCAGGCTGCCTCTGCCGGGCCCCTCATTAGGGAGGCCTGGTTCCGGTAGGGCAGGGGGGCCCACACAGCCACTACTACCAGCCCACAGACCTCAGCAGCCCCCACGCGTGGTGCACCAGTGCCCCCATTTTCAGGGTCCTTGCAGTTAATGATGAATAGAAGGTCCCTGGGTCCTGTTCTGAAGTTTAGAGAAGCTGGTGGCACCGCTGTGCGTAAGTGATATTTTTAATGCTCATATTCAACACAGGAATGTTATGGTACCAGGAAAAAATACCTATAATGACCATGGCATGTAGCTATTAATTAAGATCTTTTGTGATGACTGTTGAGTTAGAAATATTTTTATGATGAAGATTGATGAAGAAATGAATGTGAATTAGAAGTGTGTGTGTGAAGAAGGAGGTTCAGCCAAAGGTGAGTTTTTGGCAGAGAAGGTTATTCACAGATATTTCTCTATCTAGCCTCTTGCAATGAGTGGCTTTGTAGATCTCCTCATATGACATGGTATTATCGGATTAAGTATTCTGGACCCAAGCCATGTGATAGCATAGTGAGACTTTCCACTCAGGTCAATCGCCAATTGATGTTGATCAAGACTGCAGTTCCTCCATGAAGTATGAACATGGCCATATGAAGGACTGGGTACATATCATATGCCATAAATGAGGACAGTGGGTTGCTATCTCTAGCTGCTAAATCAAGAAGCTGAAAAAATACAGATGATCTCAGCCAGCAAAAGTGCAACATCTTTGGATTGCATATAAAATATCCATGAAAACAGATTTATCTAGAAGAGTTTTATAAAAAGAAGCTGCCGTCCTTGCTCTGTGATTTTGCCAAGATTAATGCAACTCTAAGTTTCTTCATAAATGTATATATAGTAATTACAAATGCTGGGAAGAAGGGGGAGGAAGGGCGGGAGAGACATGGAGAGGCAGAGAGAGAGAGACCTCTTGTGGAGGCATTTTGTGTTTCGTCTCTTAGGATAAAAATTACCTGTCCATTTAGTTTGTCCATCTGTCCTGATGTTTTGACTTAGAGTTGTGGAGGACATTAGTTGTTTTTTAACACAGGCTTACAATTCTCAAAGCATTCAATTTGTACTAAATCTTTCTATCAGGAATGGATATTTTCCTATCAACGATAACAGACACTGAGGAAAACTTATCAAGCCCATGAAGTTGCCTTGAAATGGAAAGAATCTGTTCCAAGGAGAGGAAGGCTTTGTGCAGGCTGGCTTGAACTGCTCTAGCTTTTGAAAAGGCAATAGAGGACAGCTTTCTGTCTGTCCAGGCCCAGGTTCTGAGGAAGCTGCTGGATCAAGCCTTTACTCTAATCTTTGGTACCTCCCTGTAGATTTCTAGGGTCCCATCTCAGATGCCAGATGATAGTTCTTCTCCTTTGCCTTGTTCTCTTGTTCCTAAGTGGCAGGGAGAGTGCAAGAGTGAGCAGGGAGCCCAATGTGGGCCTTGATCCCAGAACCCTGGGATCATGACCTGAGCCGAAGGCAGACACTTAATCGACTGAGCCACCCGGGCACTGCACACACACTTTCTCTGTTTTTAAAGATTTATTTATTTGAGAGAGAGAGAATGAGAGAGAGAGCAGAATAAGGCAGAGGGGGGAGAATCTCTCCACTGAGCTCACAGCCTGATATGGGGCTCAATCTCTTGACCCTGAGACCAGGACCTGAGCTGAAATCAGGAGCTGGACACTCAACTGACTCAGAGCCCCAAGTGCCCCAAGTCATCTCCACTCTTAATGATGCTACAAGCTGGCAGAGGTGGAAAAAAATAGGCAGTTTTAGAGATGATGTGAGATAATAACTTTGGTGATTATTTTAAAATAAGGTATTATTTGTGGAGTATGTGGTGGATGGAGTCATGGCCTCCTTTATTAGAGATATTCATTATCTCTGAGGTTTAGAACAAATGCACCCAGTATAACAATGGTCCTCAACTCTGGTCATATCACTTGGGGAGTATCTCTAGGAGGATATTATAGTATACTGATGCCTGGACACACCCCAAACGGATTAAGTAAATCTTTGGCATGTCCCTGGGCATCTGTGTCTATAAAATCTTCCCAGATGATTTTAGTTGCATTCAGGATTGAGACAACAAATTTGTGGATACCTCCCCAGAAAGAATGAGAACTAGTACAAATAAGTACTTATCAAGCCATGAAAAGTGAAAGAAGCCAATCTGAGAAGGCTACATACTATTTGATTCCAACTATATGACATTTGGAGAAGGCAAAACTGTAGAGACAATAAAAAATATCAACGATTTCCGGGGGTTGGGTTGCAGGAAAGGATGAATAGGGCAGAGCACGGAAAATGTTTAGGGTAGAGGTGCTACATGTAAATCATTACACATTTTTCAAAGCCGGTAGAATGTATAATGCAAAGGATGATCCCTGATCTGAACCATGGACTTTGGGTGGTAACGATGTGTTGGTGTAACTTCACCCATTTTGCCAAATGCACTTCCATGGAACAGGATGTCGGTTATGGGAGAGGCTGTGCATGCATGTGGAGCGGGCAGGGGTTGATGGAGACTCTGTACTTTCCGCCCGATTTTGCTGTGAAGCCCAAATTGCTCTAAGAAAGTAAAGTCTATTTTTAAAAATGGAGAAAGGATGAGAAAGTCTGGGAAAAATTGGGGTCATTGTGTTCCAAGCCTTGGTGGACAGTAGCGATAGTCAAAACTGGCTGGTGAGAAAACCCTGGTCACGTGGGGGTGTGGTGACGTCAGCACTTCCGTTCTCGCTTGCCTTGCTTCTAGCCACGCAAGCGAATTTGTTCATTCAGCAGAACGTGTTGACTACCAGCTGTGTGCCAGAAAGCACACTAGAGCTTATGATATGTTAAGAAATCTTTGGTGTTAGGAAACCTGTAGTCATCAGAGGGAACAGACAAACAGACAATAACAATACAGGATAATAAATACTTGGTTAAAGATTTCGATGAACGATGGTTAAACTGGGTTTCTAATATAATTCTGTAATATCGGTTTGGATTGATGATCCCAGCTATCCTGTTTGCTTTTAGATAAGATGATTATCGATCTTCTCTCCAGAAGATGAGAATAAATTCTGGAGATGAAGGTGAGAATAAATTCTGGTGTAACTAACTACACAGGTCCCTTGAATAACTTCTTGCCCTACTGATAAAAATTTAGTGAAATTAATTTTGATGGATTGCTAAATGTTTTTTATTTTAGCTACATAGTAGTAAATATACTGTGTTCTGGGAGTCCCAAAGACTGGTGCTACATTAACTTAAGCCTGTTAGAGAAGGAAATAGATCCAGACTCTGCTAATATTTCTTTGCAGCTTGATAGTCAGATGTTAGCTGTTATAAACTCCAAGTTATAAGTCGCCAAAAAGTAACAGAAATAGTGTGTGTGTGTGTGTGTGTGTGTGTGTGTGTGTGTGTGTGTGTGTGTGTGTATGTATTACTGGGAATCCAAGCTGGGAAATAAGATTTCTTTGCCTAGTCTCCACGCCCCCAAATTAGGTTGCTTACCTCCCTCCCTATCTTCCAGCAGCTGCTATCTATCCCCACCTCCACCCTCCTACTGACTAGAAATAATTTTCAGCAGCTGTCTGAACAAAGTTTTGCAGAAATCGCCAACTTCTGGGTTTGGTTGGGTAGCATCCGGAAACTGGATTCAATTAACATTCAAATAACTCAGTGCCAGAATTTTCCTTTTGGTGAGTGCTAGGATATGAAAAGCTTGTATCCCCTGTTTAAGCCTTAATAAAGGTCTGGTCAATGGTTGGAGTCTGTCATTATCCCTTTCCTTCTAGTGACAAGGTAATTAGGAAGAATGTGTTATTGTCAGTGATAGGAACACTTGTGGTAATTGGGGATTCCAGAAGCAAGAGTTCGGAGAAGTCCTTTATGGTATGATTATTATCTGAAATGTCATGGAATGTTGGTGATGTCCTTTTTTAATGCTCTTTTAGGACAGTCCCTATCTGGGATGTTTGAGGATGTTTGAGGGAGTTCCTTTTCTGGTGGCCAGAGCTATGGAATGGAAAGGAGGCAGACTCATCTTGCTGAAGGGCTGGCTTGCTAACTGCTGCCTTCTCTCTTGCTGCTGGCAGGAAAGGCTCCTCATTATGGTGGCGGTGGCCCTGGTCATTCTACTCTTTCTGCTTGGTCCAACTTCTTTTAAAAAAATTGTTTTGTTGTTGTTATTGAAATATAACGTATATGCAAAATAGTACCTAAGTTACAGGTTTACAGCTCAGTGCATTGTCACAAAGTGAATATACCCAGGAAACCAACTTTCAATCAAGGAAGAGCTCCTTGCCAGTCACTACCTCCTACCTAAAGGTCACTGGTGTCCTGGCTTCTAACACTATACATCAGCCTCTAGCTTGGATATAAAATTGCATTCAGAAAAGAAAATTGGACTCAGAGGAAGAATAGAAATCTTTGGAAAGCTAGAAGAGTACATGTGGCTAATTTTAAGGCAGAAACTAATTTTGGATTTTAAAGGTTACCAATCTCATAATCATCGTCTAGAGCTCGCTATCTCCAAGGGAAGTAGTTTTAGAAGGTCAGGAGGGTATATTTGTGTGTGTTTGTGGAGCTCAGATGAATCCTCAAGAAGTTAGTAGCTGTCATGTTTTGTCATTTCACTGTGCTCTTGTGGCCTCAACCTAGATCCAGGAGATTGACCTCTGGGGGGAGCAAATGCCTTCACTTTTCACCTCGACCCAGTTCTTGGCTTCTCTGCGTAGGGACCTTGGCCACTCTTGGGTCTCTGCTGACTCTCCATCATAACCTAAAAGTGAAAATGCTTTTCCTCTTCATTCCCCTCTGCCCCAGCACCAGCATGTTTCTTCGGGGACATCACACTATTTCTCTAACCCTGAAAGTGATGAAGGGGAAATTATGTCGCCTTTGCTCAGTTGCCATTTCAAGAAACGGATTCAGAGGGATCCTTGGGAAAACTATTTTGTATGTGTGCTCATGAAATCATCTTTAAGGCCCTATACATTTTATTTTATTTTATTTTTTGAAAAGGTGAAAACATTAGTTTTAACATAGTTACTAAGGACCTATACATTTTAAAAACCTGTATTTCAGTGATAGTTCAGTTTCCCTTTAAATACACATTCATAAATGTGTTTTAGGTATTTTGGCAGAGAATGGGGAAAGGAGCATACAAGGATGTTCAGAGGGAAATTCAGAAATATTCTGCAGTGACCAGGAGCTCCATAATAAAATGTACCTTACCAAGGAGGGACCATTGCATTATCAACCCATGTGATCCAAAGTGATCATCCAGAGAATAACCTGAAGGGAAGATATTGAAGACAAGAAAATGGGGATAATTTCATAGAAGTGGAGATGATGGAGGAATATTCATTCAAGGCTGAGTAGAGAGGCTAGCAGAGGTTATGAAACTTCACATTTCCTAGAGTCCTATTGGTTATTATTTCATCTTGAAAGTAAGGGAAAGAAGGCAATTCTCAGCGTTTTGACTTGGAATTTTTTTTTAAAGATTTTATTTATTTATTTGACAGAGAGAAACACAGCAGCGAGAGAGGGAACACAAGCAGGGGGAGTGAGAGAGGGAGAAGCAGGCTTCCCGCTGAGCAGAGAGCCCGATGTGGGACTTGATCCCCTGTCTCCAGGATCATGACCTGAGCTGAAGGCAGTCGCTTAACCAACTGAGCCACCCAGGCACCCTACTTGGAATTTTTTTAAAAAGATTTTATTTATTTGACAGAAACACAGCTAGAGAGGAAACACAATCAGGAGGAGTGGGAGAGGGAGAAGCAGGTTTCCCACCAAGCAGGGAGCCTGATGCGGGGCTGGATCCTGGGACCCTGGGATCATGACCTGAACCAAAGGCAGACGCCTATGACTGAGCCACCCAGGTGCCCCATTACTTGCAATTTTTAATGCAATATTGGTGTGGTCCTCTCCTCTTATAAAAGTAAGGAGATGAAAAATGTCATTCCAAGAATGGCTGGGGGTAGACAATAAGCATGTTTGATTCTGAAATGTGTTCCAAATCAGTGATAAGTTTGAATGGATCACCAAGATATGGTCAGAAAAATGTCTCATTTTGACATGAAATACTTCTTTCAGTAAATAACACAATTAAGCTAATAATAATTGGTCCCTTCTTCCCCCTGAGTACAAAGAGGAAAAGTCTTATGAGAAACAGGTTCTTCAGGTCTAATGTAAGGTTGGAGTGGGAGAGCCTCTTCTGAGATCAGGGGCAATCTGTTGGAGTGCACATGTCTGCAGAACTCAAATGGAGTGAATCTTCCCAAAGTAAGCTGTCTGTCCTGTCCATTCTTTTATTCCTCCTTTTTACCAGTCCTTCACTTAGCACTGTTGTCAGTAGGACTTGAGAAGGCTTTCAGATTAAAGACATAATGTCTTTAATTTAAAAAGAAATATTTAATTGTGTATTTTGGAGTCTTGAACTAATTATCTTTTATGAGGCCCATAAAAAGCAGGTCATACCTCTATTTTTAACATATGTAAGGAAGAAGAGATCTTTCTAATGGAAGGCTCTAGTGAGGAATAAAAACAGTTTTCCTACTAGTACAGTCTGTGGGCGCAGGCTGCTCAGGGCTGCTGGAGAATTCCTAGCTGGGATGCTCATGCACACAGCTGCTCCACGTGGAGTGAGACACGCACCCTTCGGAATGTTCCAGTGTGTGAGACTTCAGAGCCACTCCATCCATGAAATAGGAGGGCTAAGCGCAGGTATGGGAAGAACACACGACCACCATAGTAGGAATGGAAATCCACTGGGATAGCAGCCAGGGGAAGCGTTTGGGCCAAGAGAAGTGGTGAGTATATGGTGGAGATGTGATTCTTGCCATGGAGATGCAGCTCGGTGTTGTCTAGTTTTCGGCCATGGCCTGCCCAGTCCCAGAGCTTTATCAGTCACCCTTCTCCACCGCCCACATGGCATCTACACAGGAGACTCTCCTGGCACCAAAAACTCAGTCTATTCCAACCTGCTGTCATACACACATTTTGTATTTGCTTCCTTCTCTTGCCAGCCCACAGCCAGTGAGTGACTAAGCCTTCCAGACCTAGCTTCCACAGTGTCTCCCAAATATCTAGCCATTGCGCCCCTCTCATTTTGTCTTTATCCCGAGGCCTAGACTCTGGTGGGGTTCTTCTGTCCAGTCTCCCTTTATCTTTCCACACTGAAGGATTCATGTTAAAAAGTAATGCAATCAGTCTTTCCCACCACGCCAAAACCATCACTGGTTTAAGTCACCTTGCAAATGAAGGCTGTACCCACCGGAAGTCATCCAAGCCTCTGGGATCAGGCGGAAAACCCTCTTGCAGGCTTTAAGTCCTACTGTTCTGCTCTATACTGTGAGAGTGAAACCTGATGATCTTTCAAAGTGCCCGGTGTTCCTTTGTTCGCATTGTCCCTTCATTTTGATGTCTTCTGTCTTTGCTTGTCAATATTCTATCTGTTCTTTAAGACCAAGTTTAAATCCCACTTCTACCAGGAAGCCTGCTCTGATGCAACTGGAATGAAGTTACCTCTTCTCTCTCCAAAATTCTTAATAGGATGTTACTTAGAGGAGTGAGTGCACACTTTCTTTTTTAGAGTTATAGGACATTCTTCTCTCATGGGCAACCCCATGGGCTTAAGCAAATACTTTAAATTAAAAAGGGTATATATGTTCATAGAAAGACAAAATGAATAACTGTAAAATATAAAAATCAGAAGTGTCTTCTCTTTCACCCTTTAATTCTACTCTTTTAAAGTTAATTTCCTATTTATTATGCATTTGTATTCATTTCCTATTGCTGTTATAACAAGTTAGTACAAGATTAGTGCAATTAAAACAATACACATTTGTTATCTTATAGTACTGGAGGTCAGAAGTATGAAACACATCTCGGTGGACTAAGAGAAAGGTGTCAGCAGGGTAGTTTCTTTCTAGAGGCTCTACTGGAGAATCTGTTCCCTTTTCTAGCTTCTGGGGCAGCTTCGTTCCTTGACTCACCCCCTCCTCCATCTTCAAAGCCAGAAATGGCAGATTGAGTCTCTGCAGGCCCCATCACTCTGATTCTAGTGCGGAGCCTCCTGCTTTCTCTTTCACTTATTAAGGACCCTTATTCATACATACACTGAGCCTATCCAGGTAATCTAGGATGATCTCCCTATTCTAAGGTCAGCTGATTGATAACCTAAATTCTTCCTTGCCATATAGCAATATATTAACAGGTTTTGGGATTACGATGTGGACATCTTTGGGGGCTATTGCTCTGCTCACCACAGATCCTTTCATATATTTTTTCCAATTTATATACATATATCAATATCTTTATGGAGAGATATTCAATTTTTTTCTTTAAATTTATTTTATTTTTTCAGTGTTCCAAGATTCATTGCCCAGGCCCCACACCCAGTGTTCCATGCAATAGGTGCCCTCAGTACCCACCACCAGGCTCTCCCATCCTCCCACTCCCTCCCCCCCGAGTCCCTCAGTTTGTTTCTGTGTTCAAAGTCTCTCATGTTTTGTTTCTCTCCCAGAATTACCCTACTTCCCATTTACTTTTCTTCTCCTACTGTCCTCTATATTACCCCTTAGGCACCGCACGTAAGTGAAACCATGTGATACTTGACTTTCTCATTTGGCTTATTTCACTCAGCATAATCTCTTCCAATCCAGTCCATGTTGCTACAAAAGTTGGATATTCATCCTTTCTGATGGAGGCGTAGTATTTTTTAATATATGATCTTAAAAAGTGTCAGGGGCCATGCAAATGTGCATACATATATATATTTTTTAAAAATTATCTTATATAAGATATATGTGTATACAAAAGTATACACTTTTTATGTCTGTTCATATAGAGGCCATCACTATTTTTAAAGTTTGCGTAGTGTCCCATGGAATAAATGTTTCATAGTTTATTGAAACATTACCCTGTTAATGGACATATAAACAGCTTTCAGTGTTTTACCCTTGAATATTTGTCTGTGCCCTTAGATAAAACTGTCTACAGCATAGCTATCCATGAGTGGACCTGCTGGGGGCAAAAGATAAATGTGTATTCAAAGGACATTTTAGAGTTTTAAAATATATTTGCCCATCACATATCATTAAATAAAAGTCATAATTTTAAAACAGATTATTTGCTGTTCAAAATCTTATAAATTCAATAAATTCACATCTTTTCTTTTTTGGACTAATTAATTGATTCAACTACTAATCTATGTGGAAGATATGCATCTGTGTATTTTGATTTAATTTTAATGCACCTATCCTTGTTGTTTCTGTTGCTTATTTGTTTAAAAACTGGATAAGAGATTTCTGGATGGAATCTATGCATCCCAAGCTGTTCCTGATAACCATCTTGGTCTGAAGGTACAAAGATGCCTCAGTGATCATTAAAGTTCACTTTCCTTTAAGATTTTAAGTATGAAATATTGAGTCAATCCAGTTTCACTGGACTAGTCATCACAGGAGGACTTTGCTGGAATCTATGTCACATGCATTAGGCTAACTTGGGAAGAATATGGGCAAAGGCTCAGAATGCCCTCTGAATAGCCTAACTTGTTTTTAAGAAAGAAGAAAGCATCGTCAGTGATTCATGAAGGTCCCTGAAATCTTGCCCCTCTTGTTTTTGTTAAGTTAGTTATGCAGCAACTATGCTATTGGAAGGTGACCTCTAACCTAGGATGCTAAACAAGTCTGGAAACTTGGCTTATGTTGTACAGGTTTTGAGGTGACAAGGCAATGAATCCCTTCAGAATGAAGAGAACTTTATTTTAAATAATCTGAAAGTTAAAATCTCAACAAAAATGTTGACAATGTTTTTATTCCAGTGATAAACTATCATGCCTCTTTATAGACCTTCCTCTTGTTTTTATGAAAAAGAACATGATTTCACTTCTTTTTCAAACTTGTATTTAAATTTATCTTTAAATGTGTTTGACCTCATTTACTGTGACTTTTCTTGTTTTTTAAAAATTATCTATTTTAATCCCAGTTCAAAAGTGGTATCCTTTTATTCAGGAATGTTGCAGGATACAAGATCAATACATACAAATCAATTAGATCTCTAGAGAGTAGAAATGAGCAAACAAAAGTCAAATTAAGAAAAATCTATTTACAATATCATTAAGAAGAATAAAATACTCAGTTCTGAATTTAACAAAAGAAGTGTAAAACTTATACTCTGAAATCACAAAAATACAAAAATGATTAAACCAAAGAAGACCTAAGTAAGTGGAAAGACATCCCATGTCCATGGATTTGGAGACTTAATATTGTTAAGATGCAAAGCTCCACAAATTGTCCTACAGATTCAATGCAATCCCTATCAAAATCCAAGACCATTTCTTTGCAGAGATGGATAAGGTGATCCTAATATTCCTATGGAAATTTAAGGAAACTGGAACAGACAAAATTATATTGAAAAGGAACAGACTTGGAGAACTCACCTTCCAGTTTCAAAACTTAGTACAAGTCTACAGTACTAAAGATACTAATTAAAGAAAATATAGATAAATTGGACTTGATAATAATGAAAAACCTTTTTAGTTTTAAGGATGCCATCAAGAAAATGAAAAGACAACCCACAGAATGGGATAAAGACTTTTGTATATCATAGCTCTCCTCAGAGACTTGTATCTAGAATACATAAAGAACTAGCACAACTCAATAATAAAAAGACAATACAGTTAAAAGTGGATAAAGGTTCTGAATAGACATTTCTCCGAAGAAGATATACAAGTGACCCATAAGCACGTGAAAAGATGCTTGATATGAATCGTTATCTGGGAAATGCCAATCAAAATCACAATGAAATACCACTTCGCTTGGATGGCTATAATCAATAATATAGACAGTAACAAGTGCTGGCCAGGATATGTAGAAATTAGAACCCAGTGGGAATGTCAAGTGGTGCAACCATTTTAGAAAATGATTTGGTGGGGCGCCTGGG
>PITA01000641.1:138484-172106 GCA_004023965.1 Spilogale gracilis
ATAAAAAAAAAAAAAAAAAAGAAAATGATTTGGTGATTCCTCAAAAAGTTAAGCATAACGTTCTTCTATGACCCAGCAATTATACTTCTAGGTATGATATAGTCAGAAGAAATGAAAACATGTGTCCATATAAAAATTTATACACAAATGTTCATAGTAGCATTATTCATAGCAAAGCAAAACATGAAAACAGTCCAAGTGTCTATAAACCGATGAATGCATAAATAAAATGTTGTATGTTCAAACAAAGGGATAATACTGAGCCATAAAAAGAAATGACATACTAATATATTCTACAACATGGATTAACCTTGAGAACAAGCTAAATGAAAGCAGTTAGTCTCAAAGGCCCACATAATACAAAAATGTCCAGAATAGACAAATCCATAGAGACAGAAGGTAGATTGGGGGTTCTATAGGCTGGAGGAAGAATTGGGAAATGAGGCATGACTGCTAATAGGCAGGGAGTTTTGGGATAATAAAAATGTTCTAAAATTGATCACGGTGGTGGTTGCACAACTCTGAATGCACTAAAAACTGTTGTACATTTAAAATGGGAAAGTTGTGTATGTACATTTCATCTCAATATAACTGTTATAAGAAAAGTAGTATCTTTTTGGGGTGCCTGGGTGTCTCAGTCAGTCAAGCATATGAGTCTTGTTTTCGGTTCAGGTCATGATCTCAGGGTCGTGAGATCAGCAGAATGTCTGCTTGAGAGATTCTTCCTCCCTCTGCCCCTCCCCAACTCATGCGTGTGTGTGCACTCTCTCTTTCTCTCTTAAATCTTTTCTTTTTAAAGTAATATCTTTTTGAAGTTGCTTACTTGTATTCATATACATGCTTGTATTGACATAAGGCTTTTCCCTTCCTGTGGATCCCAAAGCCATTTCTGGAAGGAGCAGTGATGGCGCTTGAGGTGGCAATACCAAGTCTTCTCTTATGTAAAATGGGTGATTCAAGCACTGAGGTAAGGTTGTTCCTGCCTAAACTCCCTGCCTGGTGGACTCATTTCTTTCTGTAAATAGATCTTGAGTGTCCAACACAAGTGGTCTCTTTTCCACAAGGGGAGTCAACTCCAAAGACTAGAGTGGAAAGAAAAAACTATGTGCATATGTTTGCACACATGTGTGTAAGGGAGAAGTACCAGGCCCCCAAACCATACTGTGTCTCTGGGCACCACACCCTGGGATTCCTGAAAGTGGCTCGTTCCTCATTTAAGGCAGCAGAACAAGATGTCTACCTAGGCAGCGTCCTCCTCCAGTACCCCTCTAATTCCCCCCAACCACAGCAGAAAGCTGGATTCTGCGGAATTATGATCCTCTTCTCAAGCTTTGTGTCTGTGTTTTCTCCATTTTCTTCCTCTTTTTTCCTCAAGCTGTTACAGTCTCAGGAGAGATTTGGATCTGCTCTCTCTGTGTGTGTTTTATTTTTTAAAAAAATTCTAGAGATTCTATTTTTACTCATCTGTTCAGGTGTCCAAACGATGAAGATATTTTCTTCCAATCAACGGCAAGCCACCCACAGTGTCAGAGTGTTCCGTGATTAGGACTCTAGTGACGGGCCCCATTCCTGCCCAGCTCCACCACCCCCGTGCTGTGCTTCAGGGCGCCCACACAGGCTGTGGCTGACAAGGAGAATGGAGCTGAGCAGTGTGCCAGTGGTAGGAGAGGGCCATTCTGGAAATCTTGTCTTGTGAAAAACTAAATCAAGAAGACAATGAGCTCTAGAAGTGTTCTAGAATTCTAGATTCTCAGCAAAGCCTGTAAACTGCCTGTAATGGGGATTCTGCCAGCCTCCTTGGTCTCATGGCCAACCACTGGCCCTCTAGGCTTCCTGCCATCCACCTGCCCTCTTGCAGCTCCTTGTATGGGATGACCGCACTCCTGCCTCAAGGCCTTTTCCAGATTTATAAAGTGAATCCCAATCTCCTGCCTCTCTTTTTAAATATCCACCTCACTTTATGAACGGAGGGAATAATGGCCACTTCTCTTCTCATGTTCTTCATAATCTGGCAATTGTGTAGTCATTTTATTTGTGTCTGTCTTCTGAATGACAGCTTGTATTAGTTTTCAGTGGCTACTGTAACAAATTAACACAGACTTCGTGGCTTCAAAAGCCACAGATTTAGAATGCATCCCTAGTATATCTACTTTAAGAAAAAAAAAAAAGCCAAAGGAAGGTTTTCAGAGGGAAAATACTGATACCAGAGGGAAAACTGGAACATGAAGAATTCAGGAAGAACAACTAAAATGGTGACTATCTGGCTAAGGAGACCTTTTTTTTTTTTTTTAACCTCTTAGGATTTTTTAAATATGTACGTTGTGAAAGCAAATGTAGAATGACTTATGGTTTTTAATGTATGAAATTGGGATTTTTAGTGTATGAAAATGTAATATACATGATGATTCTAACAAAAAGGGGAGAGAGTCAAGTGTCATGTTGGGAGAAATAGTAATTAATATTAATTAAGTAGAATATAGAAAGTTCAGTATATATTTTGTAATCCTGTATTCCTTTAATATAGGACATTACATTCTGTTTACAAGTGGAGTAAAAAGTCAAGAGACACAATGAATACTAGTGATATTCAACTAAGTCAAAGGTGGTCACGAAAGAGACACAGAAGAACAAAAATCAGAGAAAAACAAAATCATAATAATATTATAGACATATGCCCAGTCATATCAATAATTGCATTAGATATAAGTGACCTTAAAAATATCCCACAAATATATTATCTTACAGTTCTAGAGGTGGGAAGTCCAAAGTGGGGCTTAAGGTCCACAATCAGGGTTTCAGCAGGGCTGAGTTGCCTGTCACTTGTGGATGCTATAGAGGGAAATCTGGTCCCTTGTCTTTTTGCTCTAGAGGCAGCCTGTATTCCTTGAGCTGTGACCTCTTTCTTCATCTTCAAAGCCAGCCAAGTGGTATCCAATCCCTCTTTCTCTCTCTAACCTCCGCTTCTATTGACATCTTCTTCTTTGACTCTGACCCTCCTGCCCCCCATTTTAAAAATATTTATTTATCAGAATGAGAGAGTACAAGCAGGGGGAGGGGCAAAGGGACAGGGAGAAGCAGGCTCCTGCTGAGCAAGGATTCTGTTGCAGGGCTCAATCCCAGGACCCTGGGATCATGACCCAAGCTGAAGGCAGTTGCCCAACCAACTGAGCCACCCAGGAGGCCCTCTTGCCCACCCCTCCTTTTTTAAAGATTTTATTTATTTATTTGACACAGAGAGAGATCACAAGTAGGCAGAGAGGCAGGCAGAGAAAGAGGGGGAAGCAGGCTCCCCGCTGAGCAGGGAGCCTGATATGGTCTTGATCCCAGGACCCTGAGATCATGACCTGAGCCCAAGGCAGAGGCTTAATCCTCTAAGCCACCCTGGTGCCCCCTGTCTCCCTTTTTATAAGACCCTTTGTGAGGACATTTCTGTCTCAATATCCATAACTTAATCCCATTTGCAAAGTCCCCTTTGCCATGTCGGGTCACAGTCATAGGACCTGGGGACGAGGACATGGACATTTTTGGGGGATCGTTATACTCCCTTCCACAGAGGTCAACAGCTGAGATGGTTCCAGTGCATTATTTTTAGCCGAATGCTGCTATTTGACTTTTATGATGATGTCTAGGTAGTCACATATTTAATACTTGGAAACAAAAAGTAGCTCCAGATGACAGAAATAAACCCAGAAGAATGTACCTTAGTACTGATTCCCAGAGATAGGAAAATTTACTTTTATCTGTCTGCTAGGTTTTTTTTTGGGACAAAGGAAAGCCTGAATCACTGATATTTGCTATGGTACATAAAACTTGATCTTATAGAAAAGTAGAGCATAAAGTTTATTCATTTGCTATAAGATCATAGGATGTTTTGTGTGTGTATGTGTGTGTGTGTGTGTGTGTGTGTGTGTGTGTGTGTTAAAATATGCTAAAATATCTAATGAGAACAAATGAGTAAAAGTTACAAAGAGGTAGATGTGTGTTCAGTGAGTAAATCTCTTTCTAATAAAGAGAGCTGTTCTCAGTGCCCAAGGCTACCAGTGGTTTGGGCGCCATCCAACTGGAGAAATTTTTTTTTTTTTTTTAAAGATTTTATTTATTCGACAGAGAGAAACACAGCCAGAGAGGGAACACAAGCAGGGGGAGTGAGAGAGGGAGAAGTAGGCCTCCCGCCGAGCAGGGAACCTGATGTGGGACCCTATCCCAGGTCTCTGGGATCATGACCTGAGCTGAAGGCAGTCGCTTAACCAACTGAGCCACCCAGGCGCTCCCCAACTGGAGAAATTTTTTAAGGAAAGGTTCGGACTGAGCTGCGCCAACAGGAAATCCCCAGACTTTAATGATGCCTGAGTCTAATGAGAAAGTATCAGCCTTTGAGTAATCATCTCCTGTCATAGGTGAGAACCTGAAGCCCTACTTGAACAGAGACCTAGACTTTTATTTATTTATTTTATATTTTATTTTATTTTTTAAACATTTTATTTATTTATTTGTCAGAGAGAGCAGGAGAAAGGAGGAGAGGCAGAGGGAGAAGCAGCCTCCCTGCTGAGCAAGGAGCCCGATTTGCGACTCAATCCCAGAATCCTGGGATCATGACCTGAGCCGAAGGCAGACACTTAACCGACTGAGCCTCCCAGGCATCCTGAGACCAAGCCATTTAGATATCCCTCAAAGATAAGCTAAGATAATGGACAACAGGAATAAATTAACACAATTTTCATTTGTAAATTACTTTCAGGCACTGCATGGTTTGCAAAAACAAGGCATTTGAGCTCAAGAAGTTTTTAGGTGATGTCTTGTATAGTTCCCAAAAGTTTGATATTAATGATGACCTCCTGTTCATATCTCAGGGTTAAAGTATAGTGGCAAAATAGGCACAGAAAGGAGTGCCTGGGTAGCTTAGCGTTAAGCATCTGCTTTCGACTTGGGTCACGATCCCAGGGTCCTGGGATCGAGCCCCACGTCAGGCTCCCTGTTCAGTGGGAAGCCTGCTTCTCCCTCTCCCACTCCCCCTACTTATGTTCCCTTTCTCGATCAAATAAATAAGTTAATCTTTTTTTTTTCTTAAAGACACAGAAAAGCAAATACTGCGTGATCTCTCTTATTTGTGGGATCTAAAGTCAATTCCTAAATGCTGAGAGGAGCTGGGAAGGGAGGGAAATGGGGAGTTTTTGGTCAAAGAGTACAAATTTGCAGGTATGTAGGATGAATAAGTCTAGAGAGCTATTGCACAGTTCTAACCATGATTATAGTTAATAACAGTGTCTTGAATACTGGAAATATGCTAAGAGTAGATTTCAGGTGTTCTCACCACATAATAATGGTGACTAGGTGAGAAGGTGATAGGTTCGTTAGCTTGACTATTGAAGTCATTTTCCTGTGCATGTGTATATCAAATCATCATGCTGTCTGCCTAACTATATACAATCATCATTAAACAAAAGAGTGGCAAATACATGTGTTTCAATGAGGAAAGCAATTTAAGAGAGATGTCATGGACTGTGTTGTTTGCACTCTCACGTTGTCATAAATGAAAATGGCTATTAGAATAGAGTAAACTTTGAGACAAAATTAGAGAATTAAGCCTGATTGTTTATGCAACAAGCAGAGGTAATGAGCATTGTGGGACAATTTATGTTTATGAAACAAAGTTTAGGAAAAACGCTAATGCTAATCAGAGTAGGAACATCACAAAATGGCTTTGTCTTTTTTGGCAGTGATATATTGTCACATTAAATAACCAAGAGGAGAATGAGCTTCTATTAACATGGTGGATTTCCTTGTAATTTCACTGTGCTTAATATCGTTTAACAGTTGAGTCATAGGAATAGAGCACTGTTATGAGGACAGTGGGGGACTTCACTCTCTCCTGAGAGGTTTTCCCATTCTTATTGGTGCTCATTTCTCTTGACCAGTTCATGGAAGATCAACTGAGGTTTGGACTTTTTTGACTCCCAAATTTTGCCAGAAATAAGCTACTCTGGAAGGGTCATGAAGAGGAAGGATGTGTGGACTGTTATATTGCTTAGGGTTTCCAAAACTCTCTGTCTTCATCTGAAATATGAGCATTGGACTAGGGATACCTCCTACCTAAACATAGATCATTTCAGGCAATGGTGATAATATCATGGGGTAAGGAGGGGAGAAAACTTTTAAAAGATGAAAATAATGATTCCAAACCAGTAAAGGAAATTAAATGTTCTGCCTGGACTTCCCCACTTAATCCTCTTCATCCTTGCTGCTAGGGGAAGGTAGGTTACCACTACCCTGCTCTGCCTTCAAAGGCAGAGACAAAGGAGAAGTGACTTATTTCTTTCCTGCAAACATATTTCAAACCTGTAAGATACTAAAAACAATTTCTACTTGTATGGCACCTTTTGAGGGTTGAGGGTTGCAAACAACTGTGGTTAGGTTGATTTGGCAAATGGGAAAATTTGGGCTTTGAGATACGCAGGTTTTCAAAGTCATTATACTCTGGCACTCAGCTTTGTTGGTCAGATATAATCCTCATGGGTTGGTTTGCAATGCTGTCACTGTCCTTCTAGAATTACTTCTGTTGTTTAATGTAGCCATTACAGAAGATAACTATAAAGCCCATATAAGCACATGGAGAAATGGTTATGAACCAATGTTTTGGTGAAAACCAGAACATGGAATTATGTCTGTTATTATTATAGATACCAAAAAAATGTGTGCCCATAGACAAAACATTGAGAAGACCTGATAACAAAGAACAGAAAAGCCACCCCTGTTATGTGGTATTATAATTAATTTTTTCCATTTTCAAAAGTCTTTTAATATTACTGATGATACATTTATTGTTTCATTCATTCACAACAAGAATTAATTTAGTATCTACTGTGAGCCGACACCTACATGTTAGTCCCTGAAGAAACAGATGGGAAGGAGAGTCTTAGCTACCAATTTGTCCTAGCTCCTAGTCTGGTAGGGGAGAGTGACATGTAGACAGATAGTCACAACACAGTGAGATAACTCCTGTAGCAAAAGCTTTGAAGAAGAATCTTATGAACAAGACAATTTATTAGAGCAATATTTAGGAGACATAATTCACAGACCTTCATGACCTACTGAACTAGAAACTAGAAGAAAGGGAGGTGGTGAAAAGGAGCCTGGATGTGTAACTCGGGCCCACTTGGGTTGGGCACGTCATTCATGGAGGTAGGAAGCAGAGAGGAGGGGACAGGTAGGGTTCTGTGAGAGTGAAGAGACCAGTTGTGAAAACTTTGAATACTGAATTGCCAGCAAGTCATCCAGAGGTAGCTGGAAACTTCTAAAAGTTGTACCACTCGGGAAAGACTGGACTGAAGAGGTGGTCTTAAGAATGGAAACCAAAGACAATGGGCAAATCTGCAGATGTAACTGAGATTGTCTAAAGAGTGCACTGGGGTGTCTGGTGGCTCAGTCGGTTAAGTGGCTGACTCCCGGTTTCCGCTCAAGTCATGATCTCGGGGTTGAGCCCCGGGGTGATCCTTCTGTCAGGTTCTGTGCTCAGTGCAGAAGCCTGCTTGAGATTCTCTCTCTCTCTCTGCCCTTCCCCCAGCTCGTGTGTGCTCTCTCTTTCTCTCTCTAAAATAAATAAATCTTTTTAAAAAATAAAGAGGGTGTTGATTGAGAGGGAAGCACAGGGCATGGCAGTAACTGAAGAGATGGGGAAGGAAGGAAGCCTCCAGAGGACACCGAGAAGGAATGGTGTGCTGTCTAGTAGAAAAAGGAGGAGTGTCGCTTAAGTCAACAGAATAGTTTCAAGATCAACAGTGTAAAATATTAGAGATATGTCAAACAAGATGAGAACTCAGAAATGTCTCTTGCCTGTAGCATTTGGGAAGACATGAGTGACGAGATCGAAGACGATCCAAGAGTGACGAGGATCAAAGAGTTAATGACAAATATAAAAGAAGTGACATATAGTGTCACGTGAGGAAAAAATAGGTTTGAATGAATAAAAAACAATAAGAAGGAATATCAGAATTTAGGTACCATACTAAAGTAACTGGCAATAATATTTTTACTTGTCAGAAGCTATTATAAGCAGTGAGTCTAGTACATAAGTTATTTCAGAGTCAAAGAAGGTTCTTTTAGCCCCAGTATAAGCAAATGTTGATAAGTCCCTCATGGGTTTTAAATGCTTACTAAGTATGGTTTGTTTTTAGTTTGAGGAAATGTCTACTGGTTCCCAAATGATATGTTAGAATCAGCAGAAAAATTTAAAATTCTAAATCTCTGAAGAGATTTTAGAATGAGCTTCCTTCTCTTTGTTTAGTGGTAGAACAAGCAGGTGTCTGGGTGAAGGGTGCCACTTCTCTGTCTGGACAGTTTCAGAATCTCCCTAAGTCTTTGTTTCACCAGTCTCTAAAATGAGGACGTTGGATTCAATTGTGAGTATTACCTAGCTGCTTCAGGGAAAGCAGGAGGCAGACACTAGATTTAACTGAAGGAAGTGCATTTGCTTGCATTTCTTTTTAAACGCGATGTGTCCATGACCAAATTTGGAAACGGAATCTGGGGAGAAAAGAGGGATTGGAAATCAGGCACAAAGTTTCTGGCTTTGGGAGGTGGGCAAGTTTTCCTCCGAAGGACTCACTGTGGGGGTATCTGGCTGGGCTTCAGCATCTGTCACCGGGGGCTGGTAGATTTATGTGCTTCTCAAGGAGGGCCCTGAACTTGCTTTCAGCGTGAGATAAATCACTTTGCAGACGAGCATGGACAAACATGGAAGTTATGTGTGCTTCGTTAAAATAAAGAACCAACCAGGCTCCTGCAGATGTGGTTTCTGCCTCTTAGAAATGACAGAATCAATTAGTGCAAATTCACCTCCATGGTCTGCCATGGGCATAGCTTTTGAGCTGAGACAACAAAGATCTGTCAAAGATGACGATGTTTCTGGAGAACAGGTGGGGAATTGGTGGCAGCTCATCAGGATATGAAAAATGCATCCCTTGGAAAAGGAGGTACAGGCATATAATATAATATACTTGACAAGCACCTTATCTTCTAGCAACTTTGCAAGGCACGATGATAATTACTAATTAAAACTAGCTTGGTATAGCACAGTGGTGCTCACTAGAAATCAGCATAGATGGGAAAGCTGTGAAAAATAGCATTTTTTCCCCTCATAATTTCATGCACATTTGTTACAACGGGCTCAGAAAACACAAAATAGGCCATCTATGGACTCCTAACACTGGCTTGACTCCAGAGCTGTCAAATTTAGTCTGTGTTGCAGGATTCCATTTATTGAAACAAGATGATGTATATGTGTGCATATTTGTGTGTGAAGGGGGAGGTGGTGCTGGATATTGATAGAAACCATCTTCATGCACAAACACACAGACTATTTCCATAGGTGTCAATGATCATCATTTTGTAATATCCGGTATTATACATAAATGGCCATGCATTTTGTATGAATTAAAATCTGTTTTCCTAGAAAGAAAAACAATCTCAGCATCTCAAAGCCTATCGCTCAGGGCGAGCAATGAAAATGAAGCACAATTAAAATGGAAAACAGGCAATTTATCATTTTTAATGGCAGAGCAACGTGTCAGTTCCTAACTGCTCCCATCTCTGCACAGAGGATCCTTCACCTTTAGCCGGCTAGAGCTCTAACTCAAGCCCTATCCAACATGGCAGTGTCTTTCCCAGGAGCCCATGCCCCAGCTGCAGGACGGGCTGGCCCGGGTGCTCACAGGTCTGCAAAGCAGCGATCTTCTTCCCTTTGCCAAGCTGTGTGTACTTAGGACATTAAGATGGGACATTCTTTTTTTTTTTTTTTTTAAGATTTTATTTATGTATTTGAGAGACAGCAAAAGTAGCAGGGAGGAGCAGAGGGAGAGGGAGAAGCAGGCTTCCCGCTGAGAGGTGAGCCTGATGCAGGACTCGATCCCAGGACCCTAGATCCTGACCTGAGCTGAAGGCAGATGCTTAACTGACTGAGCCACCCAGGCGTCCCTACGATGGGACACTCTGCCCTGGTGTCATACTGATCTCTTTGATGGAGATTCTGACCCTCTCATCTCCCTCCTCTCAACCCCTTCCACCCAGGAGCTCTGTTCATCATGATCTTGAAACTATTCTGTTGACTTAAGTGACAGTCCTCCTTTTTCTACTAGACAGCACACCATTCCTTCTCGGTGTCCTCTGGAGGCTCCCTTCCTGCCCCATCTCTTCAGTTACTGCCATGCCCTGTGCTTCCCTCTCAATCAACACCTTCCTTATTTTTTAAAAAGATTTATTTATTTTAGAGAGAGAAAGAGAGAGCACACACGAGCTGGGGGAAGGGCAGAGAGAGAGAGAGAGAATCTCAAGCAGGCTTCTGCACTGAGCACAGAGCCTGACAGAAGGGTCACCCCGGGGCTCAACCCCGAGATCACGACTTGAGCGGAAACCAGGAGTCAGCCACTTAACCGACTGAGCCACCAGACACCCCAGTGCACTCTTTATTTTTTTAATAATAATTTACTTTATGGGGGCGCCTGAGTGGCTCAGTTTGTTAAGTGACTGCCTCCGGCTCAGGTCATGATCCCGGAGACCCGGGATTGAGTCCCACATTGGGCTCCCTGCTCGGCAGGAAGCCTGCTTCTCCCTCTCTCACTCCCCTTGCTTGTGTTCCCTCTCTGGCTGTGTTTCTCTCTGTCAAATAAATAAAATCTTAAAAAAAATAATTTATGTTATGTTTATAGTGTCCCAAGATGCATTGTTTATGCCCCACACCTGGTGCCAGTGCACTCTTTAGACAATCTCAGTCACATCTGCACAGCCTTGATGTTGCATGAGGACCTATTTTGGAAGAAATTATTACAGCATTTATAATTTTCTTAAATAATTATAGGTTCATGTTTTTAAAAGTTGATGTGCTTTTCCTATATACTCTGTGGGCAATTTTGTGAAGGGAAGGCATAAAGGAAATCCTATTAAAATCCTATTTAGGGAGGGCACCTGGATAGCAGAGTCAGTTAAGCATTGGTCTCTTGGTCTCGGCTCTAGTCATGATCTCAGGATTGAGCCTTGCATCAGGCTCTGCACTCAGTGAGGAGTCTGCTTGAGGATTCTCTCTCCCTCCTTCTGCCCCTCCCTGCTGCGCTCTCGCTCTCTCTCAAATAAATAATAAATAAATAAATAAATAAATAAATAAATATATTTTAAAAAAACCTCTTCGGGGACTGTCCCCACTCTCTGGTAGCAGTGGGGGGATGTCTTCAGCTCCACAGGCCTCCTGTGGGCTTCGGGGAACCCCTGGCACGTAGGGTACCCAATGGGGGCACTTCTTATCCTGGCCTAAGTCATGACAAGGTGCAAGGCCTTTAACAAAGATGCCTGATAAATGTCTTCTTGGATTTCTGATTGGCTTTATACACTTAATATGCAGAATGAAGCTCCTTCCATCCTTTTCTCCAATATCTGCTCCTCTCAGCCTTGCCCCAACTCCCAAGAACTCTTGCCTCAGTTCTTTCTTCAGATCCCCATCTGACCCCCCGATCCTTCCTCATCCCCACTGGCTCTGTCTTCAGGAGAGGTGCAGTGTCTCTCCACTGTGTTCTGATGCTGCCACCGATCCGCACCCTTGTGATCCCCCAGAATTGTGCCGTTGCTATCCCCTGCTTTCATCCTTGCTCCCCTTTAGTTTCTTCTAAAAAAAGAAAAACAATAAAAAACAGCCAGAGAAATTCTCTGAAAGTCTCCTCTTCTCTTGCAAGCCTTCTAATATCTCCTCATCTCCCTCAATAAAGTCCAAAGCGCCATCCAGGCCTGTCATCAGTCCGGCTGGATTCCCTCTGGGACCGTCACCCTGCTCTGGCCACAGAGGCCCTGGTGCTGTGCCTCACACACACCAGGTGTACTCCACAGACTTTGCACCTGTTGCCCCGCCTCAGTCCTTCTGCTTGGACAGCTGCAGATCTCTTCTCAGCGTGGCCGTGCAGGGTCACTCTGTCTGAAACGCACCTCCCCTGCTTCATTTTTTCCTTCCCATCACTTATCCCCATCTGAGCTGCCCAGCGCTTATCTGTGTTGCTTATTTTTGTCTATCCTGCTAGAATACAAGCTCTATGAGGTTACTTTCTGTGTTGCTACCTGCAGTATCTGCTACACCAGAAGAGCATCTGGTATCCAGCAAGTGTTACGCACCTGTTGAAATGATGAATAAATGAACAAACAAAGACATCCCACACATTTGAATGTTTCACTCCTAACTGTACACATCTCTTCCTTTCTGCTTTGAATGCTGGGGTGTGGGCGGCTAGGTCCCAGGTGGTCAATTATTACTGCCTGCCCTCGTCCCCGCCCCTCTCTGGCTCCTCCTTTAATCCTTCTCTAACCATGACAGCATGGGAGGCAGCTCCGGGACCAGCAATAAGACAGACCATAACATATAAACAAGAGACTCCGTGTAGCTGACAGTTATTGTGATGTACTTTTGAAGCCCATCTCAGTTATAGGCACTGGTATGTTTTTTCTGACTTCAGAACTCTCCATGGTAAAGACTGTGCTCCTGGTACCTTCCTGAACTTTGGCAATGGGAAGTGATGCTGAGGAGGAGCCCACGAGTAACCAACCCGAGATGTTCCCCATTTGGCACTTCTACTCTGTTGGGTGTAGAAGATTCCGCTATGCGTGAAGAGAGCTTCTCACACTTGGGAATTTTGTGGGGGGTAGGAAAGGCTCACCCAGTGGGCTGGAATCATCCAGGCTCACACATGGCCAGGAGGCATGCTTTGGCGGGCTGCCTCCTAGAGGGCAGATTGCAAAGGCTGGCAGGGACGCCACCTAATTATCAAAGGTAGCTGCGTATTTGGGAGCTACAGTCCGACGTACCCAGCAGCAGAGGAAGCTCTGCCAATTCAGCTCTGCACACAGGATCTGTCTAATTTGATAACATATGGTGGAGAGAAAGTGCGTCACTAGTTTCCTCTCCCACCATGGCTGACTTCTGCAAAGTTGCTGTCTCCTTGGGTCCCACTGGGAGGCCTGTATGTTTGTTCCTTGTGATGGGAGAATGTGTCTTGAAGAAGACAGAATATTTTAGAGACTATAGAATGATCCTTCTTTATCATTAAGGAGGAAGTAACTTCAGCCAACTTCATTCTTCATTGAGTTACACACTTATTTTTGAATTGTCACCCTTAATGCTCTATGGATGTATGTAACTGGCCTGGGTCAGGATGATCACAGAGCCACTTAAACAGAGTGTCCTAAGTGACAGGGAAGCTGGATGTTGTGAGAAGCTCAGAAGAAGTCCCAAATCCCTTCAAACAGATGGAAATTTTCTTACTGGGGGCAAACTTAGATATCTTTAAAAAAATACATTCACTCTTATTTTTACCTCTCAGAGATGCATGTCTGGTTGAGTGCAAATTACCCAAATGTAACACACATGTTCTCTTTGTATATACTAACCCAAACCCACAACAAAATTTATTATTCTTTCATTATATGATCTCTGAGGCATGTAGCAATGCTAAGAGGCTGAACAAGTGCAATGAGCAGGGCTACAGGACTTGGTCAAGAATAGAGAGACCTCATCTGGTGATAAAAGGGTTAATATGAATAAGAGGGTAAGACTCCTGGGCTGTTGGGCTATTGCCAATTGGCAGCTGGGCTTCCCCAGCAACTTCAGGCAAATATCCTCACTGAGGCTGACTACTGATGTCCTTCCTTTGCATCTATCCTGGATTCTCCGGTCGAGATCAAGAGAGGTGAGTTAATTTGTAATTAAGATAGGCACAGCACTTAGAACTCTAGACTCAAGGTCATGTTGGGAACTTATTCATAGTGAAGATTTGGAGGAAACAATGCTTTTCTCTTCTTAAAAATTCTGTCCTATACTTGTTTCTCATTGGCATTTAATATTTTAGAAAATATTTTGGCTGAAGAGTAAGAAGACTTGAGTTAAGCCCCAGTTCTGCTCATGACCTATAAGTGGTGGAGTGGATTCTCCTTGCAGAGAAGGGAGGCTACTTAATGATCAAATAAGACCATAAATAACAAACTTTTAAAGCCATAGAAACTACATAAAAATGAAATATTCTTATAGTTACTGTGTAAGAAAAATGTTTCTAATAGTTATGACACTCCACTGAAAGGATTTGGGTAGTATGTTCTTTTGAAGAGCCTAGAAGAGAGAAAATGTGATTGAGTGACAGTCCATCCAGGAGATTCTGGGAGGAGACCAAAATCAGTCAGCCTGAGCTTAGTCCATGAATATGGTATGGACCCATTAGTCAAAGCTCTCAGCCACTAAGCTAAGAGCTTAAGTCACCTTGGAGATGAGAGCGGGTGGGTTCTAATCATGCAGTTCAAGCGAATTCTAGCCACAGGTGCTTTGTTGGTAAGAAATGATCACCAGAATTTATTTTTAATAATTAAAAAATGCAGGGGGGTCTGGGTGGCTCAGTTGGTTGGGCAACTGCCTTCGGCTCAGGTCATGATCCCGGAGATCCGGGATCGAGCCCCGCATCGGGCTCCCTGCTCGGCGGGAAGCCTGCTTCTCCCTCTCTCACTCCCCCTGCTTGTGTTCCCTCTCTGGCTGTGTTTCTTTCTGTCAAATAAATTAAAAAAAAAATCTTTAAAAAAAATAATTAAAAAATGCATTTCCTGGTAGTTTCTTCTTTCAATGGTACAACAGCACAGTTTCCTTAACTATTACACTCATAGGCAGATAATGAATCTACTTGACAGTATAGATCAGAAGATGAAAATATGAACAATAAGAGAAGAAAAAGTTTTTTGTTTTTTTGGTTTTTTTTTTTGTTTTTTTGTTTTACTATTAAAGACTAGTGGGCATGGGAACAGGACATTCTCAACATTTTCAGTGGTGGGTCAGGTAGGTTGTCCCGTACACTATCAGAGGGATAGGTTTCACTCAGGTGGGTCAAATGAGCCAAGGAATCAGTGTATCATGAGGTACTAAGCCAAAGGATCTGACCCACTCCTTTGGGTAGGAGTAAGACCTACTCCTCAAGCACTGATTTTTCTGGAAACACAAGCAGAGGCATTCATTTAGAAAAATAAGTAAAACCTTAACTTCACCAAATCACACATCAGTCTCTGCTACCTGCCAGTGAATCTTCCAACAGAGGAGATGGTTTTGTGGGAAGTGTGTAAAGGACAAGAGACAGGATTTCCAGGGAAGGCATATATGTTCTCAGCCATTAAGGTCTACATGGGGAGGGCTTGGTAGAAGTGGACTGCTCCTTCAGCCAGGGAGCCTTCAGGGCAGTGAGAGAAGTACCTTCCATTTGGAGCCTGAGACCAGGGATGAGCCTACAGGAATCAAAGGCGGAGGGCAGATACAAAATAGAAGAAAAACATAGTCCAGGACCGACTCGGGAAGGAGGAAGAATCTCACAGAGCCAGTCCAGGATCTATGTAATTGGCTTGACATATTGCATGTGTGTGAGTAATCTATTCTCTGTAAATGTATCTGTTTTTATGGTTTCCCAGTAGTTTTCTTTTTCTTCTAGGTTTCCTTATTTCTTTATTTTTAAGTAAAATTCGTATCTTGTGCATAAGAAACACTAACGACATGCTTACCGACTAAAACATCTCAGATTAGGTGCTCAATATTTGTTAGCTTCATTGAATTCTTACAATATTTATTTAATTATAAATAATCAGAGCTATTTTAAGAAGTGAGCCCCCCCCTCCCCAAATCCCACAAAGCAACAACAACAGAAGTCATGCCTTGAGAAGTTAATAACTTGTCTAAGGTTGTGAAGTGGTAAAATCCAGATCTGTCCTCCGAGCTGCCTTTTCTTTTCTTTTTTAAAAAGATGTTATTTGGGCGCCTGTGTGGTTCAGTGGGTTAAAGCCTCTGCCTTCGGATCAGGTCATGATCTCAGGGTCCTGGGATCGAGGCCCACATCGGGCTCTCTCCTCAGCAGGGAACCTGCTTCCTCCTCTCTCTCTGCCTGCCTCTCTGCCTACTTGTGATCTCTCTCTCTCTGTCAAATAAATAAAAATAAATAAAAATCTTTAAAAAAAAAGAACTAAAAAAAATGTTATTTATTTTAGAGAGAGTGAGAGAGGGAAAGCAGCAGAGAGAGAAGGAGAAGCAGGCTCCCCACTGAGCAGGGAGCCCCAGGCAGGTCTCAATCCCAGAACCCCTGTAAGGACCTATTTAGATGTCCAAGCCACCTTGGTATTTACTCAGTAAAACAGCTCCAGGAAATATGGGCAAACGGCCCCTGGAAAACAAAGGTGAGCCAGATTAGGGGGGATGCCCAGTCAGTTAATGGCCAACCTCCTGTCCTGGGAGCAATGGAGTTGTAAATTATGAATACTTGGGATCAGGTGGGAACACCCAAATGCCCTCAACCTCTGGGTTCTAGAAGCAATGGAAGTGCGTAAGTCCGTCAGCTCGTGGTGCGGTTTTCCCCTATACAATGAAAATGCAAATTAACCCTGGTCAGCTTGTGATTTGGGGGGTTGCCCTATAAAAGCTAGCCTGAGAAATTAGGCATTGTTGTTCTCCCATTAGAGGCTACCCTGGCCCGAGCCAGTATAATTCTCGGTGCTTGGTGCAAAATAAAGCTTTGCTTGACCTTCGCTTTTGTATCAGCCTCATTCCTTTGACCACGGACCCTATTACCCTGAGATCATAACTTCAGCCAAAGGCAGACTCTTAACCAACTGAGCCATGCAGGTACCCGAAGGGCTGCGCTGACTTTGGGCTGCCTCTGCACCAGCCGCTCTGTGATCTGACTATGGTTGGTGCTTGAGGAGTGGGCACTGCGATGATGGGAAAGGGAAGGAGGTGGGGGGTGGCCAAGCATCCTGTCCCTGCTGGGGTTTCTTCACTGCATTCCTCTGGTTCCTGGAATTATTCCATCTCTCACAGTGTTGAAGGCGACCAGCAGACTCAACTGACAATGTTATGTTTTCATTATTTTATCATGTCATTTAAAAAGCAGAGTATTTTGTTCTTTGAATAAAGGAGAACAGGGGTGCCTGGGTGGCTCAATTGGTTAAACCTCTGACTCTTGATTTTGGTTCAGGTCACAATCTCAGGGTGGTGAGACTGAGTCCCACCTGCCCCTCCCCACCAAGTTGGGCTCCCCGGGGGAGTCTGCTTATATCCCTCTCCGTTTTCCTCTGCTCTTCCCCATGTTCTCTCTCTCAAATAAATAAATACATCTTTAAAGAAAAATAAAGAACAAAAACCATTTCAATGTATTTAAATCGTCATTTATATTTTAATGTAGTCACCACCAGGGTACAGGAAATGATCACGGGAGCCAGACAGAGGCTCACCAAGCTGTTTTCCACAATGCTCAGCTCAGCTACTTAAAGCGTGGGTGGTTGCCATAGTAACTACTTAAATAAACTCAGGGATGGTGGGGGGGGGTCAAGCAGCAGAAGCATCTAATGGATTTACCTTATTTGGGGAAAACAAAACAAAATGAGAAAACCAAGGGTCACTTTTCCCTCCTTTGCCTAAGATGATTGCTTTTTTGCATGTGTGTGTGTGTTCGTTCATGACAACCAGGGAAAGAAGAATGGGAAGATTTTAATCTGTTTTCTAAACAACTCAGCCAGTCTCAAAATATTCTAAAAGGAAAATAAGCTGGAAATTTCTAGCTATTGATCAAATACCACCATGACTAAGTCACAAAAACAAAAAAACAAACAAAAATTCACTTATTTTTACAATGGCCCCCTGGATTGTTTTTGCAATAGTAGGTTGTTCATGTTCACCTCCTGAGTGGCATAGTCTTAGAATCCAGTCCTGCCTGCAAGGAATTGAAAAGGCAGCCTTTGTGAGTATATTCTTTGATTCTGATGGCTGGGAACATTTCACTTTACATCATGCTTTTTGTTTGTCTTCATTCTCTTCAAATGATCAAATGCTTTGAGATCCTAAGTTTAATTTCCAAAGTTTATGGAAATTACTTTAAAATTCTTACTCATTCCTGCCCTCTTACCCAAGAGTTAGAATCCAATGATTGTTTTGATATGTTGTAAATATCTCTTTTTCTTAAAACTAAGCCTTTTTGCCTTCTTTGGCTTTACATAAAGAATATTTTCCGTGCAAAAAGGGAAGTGGTTACCTAAGTTATTGTATACCTATACAATGGAATACTTTGCAGTTGTCAAAAAGAATTTCTCAAAAAAAAACTAATCTACATACACATATAAAAAATAATGTTTCTGAAATAATTTTAAGTGAAAAGGGCAGGGATGCTTGGGTGGCTCAGAGGGTCAAGCCTCTGCCTTCGGCTCAGGTCATGATCTCAGGGTCCTGGGATCGAGTCCCACATCGGGCTCTCTGCTCGGCGGGAAGCCTGCTTCCTCCTCTCTCTCTGCCTGCATCTCTGCCTACTTGTGATCTCTCTCTGTCAAATAAATAAATTAAATCTTTAAAAAAAGTGAAAAGGGTAAATTGCAGAGCCATGCATATAAAGAAAGGATAGACATATGTTTATATAATGTCTGCGTAGACTATTTCTGGAAGGATACACAAAAATTGCTTCTAATTCTTACCCCTAAGAGGTAAAAAGGGATGGAAAGGGAGGAAGACTTTTACATATTATTAAAATACTCATTGGTACTGTTGAAATTCCTACAAGCATTTTAATAATAATAAAAGTAGATATCTTCCCATTATTCCTAAACAAAAAAGAGATGTGTATAGGCATAAAATCTGTCGTGGTGTAGAGTATCACCACAGCATACAAGAGACAACAAGGGACATGACTCATTCTTGGTTGACTTTTGATTTTTAGTATCTTTATCTGTGTAATTCTGCATAGCAGCACTTCCTGGTATCGTACTCTAGAGCTTCATGCCTGGATCTGTGCGACTTTTCTTGGGCTCATTTACTTGATTTCACACTGTGTGTGTGTGCCTCTCACATCCAGACGCAATGCAGAATAGTGGCTAATGCTGTGGGCTCTGGATTTAAATCCTGGCTGTGGATGTCTAGCTCCGTGCCCTTTGGCAAGTCCATTAACCTCCTGTGTCTCAGCTTCCTCGTTGTATAATTTGGAGTAATAATAATTCCTGTCTTGAAGTACCATTAGAATTACTATATGTACTGGTGTATAGGAAGTGCTTCTAGGTGTTAGTCATTATCCTTTGAGGTGATTTTTATTGTTATTAAAATTAGCTATACAGTAATGAAGAAAAAAACCCCCAAAGAAACAAAAAGGAAAAAAAATAGAGAAAAGCAAAAGATGGGGGGGGATCACCTATAAAGTCTCTTCACAGAGAGAATGACTACTGAGATGTTAGAAAACATCCTTCCAGATGTAGATCCCCACGTAAATAATGTAGAACATTCTCTCATCTAGATGGGAGCAGAGTTCTGCTGTAATTGGCTTTTTTAAATTCCATGCAGGCCATTGTTCTAAAACAACCCTGACATTATTTTCTTCCTCTGTCATCAGTGATTCCCTATTACTAACTGGATTCAAGCAAAATGAATTCTCTAATTTAAGAATCTTGCTTGTAAAAGTCTTCACTCTCTCTGTAAAAGTTTTCCATTTTTAAATACCCCTTCTCCTGCATCCTTCCTTTATATTCAAATACATTCCTCCTGCATTCCTCCTCCCCAGTCTCTTATCTCCGGGTAATTATTTAAATTCCAGGCTAAATCCTTTCTCTTTCATGAAGCCATCCCTTGCTGTTTCTATTGTAATAAGTTTCTCTTTTCTTTTTCTTTTCTTTTCTTTCTTTTTTTTTTTCCAAAGATTTTATTTATTTGACAGAGAAACAGTGTGAGAGGGAACACAAGCAGGGGCAAAGGGTGAGGGAGAAGTAGGCTTCCCACTGAGCAGGGAGCCCAGTTTGGGGCTGGATCCCAAGACCCGGGGCTCGTGACCTGAGCTAAAGGCAGATGCTTAACAACTGAGCCACCCAGGTGCCCCAACTTCTATTTTCTGAACAATTACAGCACTAGTAGTCTGAGGCAACATGCATAATGTTATTCTGAAACGTACAAATAATTATACAAAATTATTTTCTTCATTTTGGTGGCACTTAATCATATATGTCTTGTCTTCCTGAGGGGATATAGCAGCTCAAAAACTTTGATTTCTCTGGAAGGAATTCTTATTTGTAAGTGAGAAGACTTGGATTCTAAAATTTGTCAAATAGTTTAAGGAAGTCCCTGCCCTTCTCTGGGCCTCTACCTCCTCATTTGTAATATAACTGGGTTGGAATGATCTCTGAGGTTCCTCTTAGTCTTGCTTCCCTTTTGTCCTTTTTTCTGAAGGATGGCTACATGAGGATACTGCACAGAAAGGTAAATGCTTAAAAACTGGCTCTCTGGGAAGAAAAAAATTTTTCTGATTTGTAGGGTCTGTTGATTTCTGTGGTGTAAACAGTCCCATCATGGCCAATGGCCAGTTACCAGGGTGACAAGAGCAAGTTAGTTTTGTGAAAAGGTGCATACCATTGGTTCTCACTGGCAGATTGGACCAACCAACATCGCCAAGTGGTTTCTTTCAGTGATAAGGGGCAAAGAATGTGGCTATTTCATTTTACGTTACTTTATTTTATTAATCTTTGGTCTTTTAATGTGGCTATTTTAATTATCAGCTTCTCCTACTCTGAAACCCTGACATTACCTTTCTTCATTAGGTGAACGGAAGCAAGGGAAACAACATAAGAAAGTGGTTCTCTCTTGGCGTTTTAATTTCAGGCTCTCCAGACGTGAGCCCTAGGATCAGCCCAGTCTCCTCAGGAGCCCAAACCCACAGCACAGCATCCATCTCTCTTAAAATCTGGCCCAGGGATGATGCTACCGAGGTGGTGGCAATTTCATATGCAGGTGGTAACCTGGATCTATGCCTAGAGCTCTCAGCTCTGCTTCTTCTGGCAAAGAGAAGTGGTCCAAAGAACTAAAAGAAGTTTCTGAGCTGGAAGCCCAGAACAATGTCCAGATGGTGAAGATAGTCTTACTTGGGGAAAAGTTCCCAGCGCTCCACAGGCAGTGGATGAAAGTTAGAGTGAAAAACAGATGACTGAAGCCCAAGACCCAAGACCAAGCTGGGCTGTACCTCCTGAGGCTCATAACCATGTGGAACTCTTGGGTTTATTGGTTAAGTGTTGGTAAAAATCAATTCTAAATTCATTCTGAGACCATTGGGAGGATCAAATGAGATATACTGAAAAAATCTGATAACTTATTACTTGTAATTTTTAGCTTGAAAATTAGGCTTGAAAGAAAATTAAACTATTACTTGTTATCAGGCTAGATGATCAAATGTATTTCTTCCCCATTGGTTTATTTGAGTAGCAAATCAGTTTGAAAGAATGCTAAGCAGTTAATGTGATTATTGCGGAGAATTCTTCTCGAATTCTAAAAGGACTAGTTAATGTTGGTCTTATAGCCTCTCCCCTCCTCCTAAGAGAACAGGGATTCTCCAGATGAACTAATAGAAATATGCTAGCGAGCAGAGTGGATGACAATCCTTGGGAAGGCTGCATAGATATTTTTAACATGCTAATGTGTACCTGCCAGACTGAGCTCCCAGCTTCCAGGTGGGCTGATGATGCTAAGTAGGGTTGAGAAGGAACAGGGGACTTCACAGAGAACCACAGATTCAGAAGCACAGGGAAGGTAAAGAGTGTAAGTGCAGACACAGACAAAGGGTAGTGGGCAGATATTAGATGGACGTTCAACTCAACGACTATGGGTTAGAACTAATCTGTGAAGCTACTGTTCAAGCCACCTGAGGCATATACGGATTGTTGAGTAGTAAGTTAGCATTCGTTCAGACTTGTTGGGGCTGACCCTGTGTCTGGGTCACTACTTCACATAGCATTTGGTGAGGGGACAGGGAAAATAGAAGCATAATTAAGAAGGCTACAGCTGCCCTGAGAAATGTTTGAAGACAGTGCTTAGGGAATTCTTAGGAGGAAGAAATAATAGCCAACAGGGAGAGGTTACATTTGAGAGGAAGACTGAAAAGAATGAAGTGTTTTTCTACTCTTGTGGCGCAGAATGGTTAAATGATTTCTCCACAGTAACGCATCTAGAAGTGAAAGAGCTATGATTTGGAGCCCAGGTAATCTCCTCTCAGAGCCTGCACTCTTTAGCAATATGCTGTGTGCTGTGGTCAGTCTTAACTTAATGAGCAGATGAAGAGGAGATGGCTTTCCTAGGGAATAGAATGGGGAACCACATAAACAAAGACCATGAGGTACCATTGCTGCTATTCACCAAATACACTGAGCTCTCCATGGTGCTCTCTCCATGCTCTTTCTGGGCACATAGTAGTATTGCACTTCTCTGTCTCTCTGAAATTAGTGTGGTCACGCAGATGGTTTTAGCAATGAAATATGAGGAAATGACATGCATCATTTCCAGGAAACAGTGCTCAATTCACCACACTCCCTTTTTCTGATTTGGTGACCAAGGAAGCACCCACTGAAATACTTTCTGGGTATCAGAGTGACTGCAATGATCAAATCTCCTGACAATTCACAGTAGACACATATTGTGAACAAGGAATAAACTTTTGAGATTTGGGGGTTGTTTATCAATAGAGCATAGCCTAGTCTAGCCTAACTATTACATAAATTAGTACCAGCAATGGGGGTACTCAAGGAATAGCAACAACACAATACCCTAAAATATATGGGTATAGCTTCAGAAATTGGTAGCAAATAGCAAGGTAATTACTAGAGGCTGGAAACATACTGATGTAGGTTATGCAGTGGTGAATCATTTCATAAACTGTTATGTGTAACAACCTGGAAGGTAGATGATGTAATAAGTGATCTCATAACTCTAGGGGAGGCAGTTGCAAAACACAATGTTAACTGCATGTGTTGGTTGCTGTTGGCAGCCTTCCATAAAGTATTATACAGTTTAAAATAAATTCAGAAAAAAATGGTTAGATTGTGAGTAGCAAGAAAAGGGAGTAGGGGAGGCTAGACATTTGAAGACTTGAAGGATTTGGAAGAAGCAACTGATTTCAACTCAATTTGTAAAAGGTAAACCTGAGAATGTGTTTGAGTGTTGAAGGTATGATGAAAACGAGCACTGGTGGCAAGGCTCAAATGAAGGATATGGCTACTTCACACTATCGTTCAAACCTTTGAATGGAATCAGATAATTTAGAATGAAGATGTAATTAGATAAATACTTTGATTAGACAAAATGATTCAGAGGCAATCAGCTAATAAGTTGATAAGAATCTTAGAGGTATGGGAGTGGGAGGGCAAATAGAGCAAAGATGATCATGGTATCTGGGAGTGTTCTGTAAGTGTGATGACTTTTACAGGGAACCCATGAGAATCCATAGATAAGATAATCTTCTAGATAAGAAGCTACAGTTGTGAGAGAGCTATACTGCTATACCAAAAGCCTATATTAAAAGATGTAGTAACAAGGGGCATCCTAAAATGTCTCTTGGGATTGAAGGAGTGCACATTTCCAGATGTGTACTTTGGCTATAGTCAAGGAAGATAATATAAATGGAAGACTCTCCCAGAGCAGGGAGCTAGAAGACAGAACAGTGAATGAGGACCTTGCTCCTAGGGAGCAGAATTGTAGCCTAATGAAGAAACATTGTCTCCCCCAAGGCAGGGAACATGAACATCTTCCCCAATGGGATTAACAAATTGCTATGGACCAGTGACTACTGTTGTCTCCCATCTTCTTCTTTTTGAATGGAAGTTTTTACTGTGGATGTTTTGTCCTTGTTCCACCATGATAAATAGGGCATGTAGCAGCAGGTCATTTTCTGTTAGAGTCTGAAGGTCTCCAGGTGTAAAGGAGCTATATCTGAACCAGATGTAGATATGACAGTGTATTATTCTCTGCTCTACAGACTATCATTCATCACCAACAGATCATAAACTTTGAGATTTAGGATAGGACTGGGATTTGGGTTTTCTCCCTTTGATAGCTGGTGGGGCATGAATACATTTTGCTGCAGGAGAAGGAGAGAGCCAGGTATTTGGTCTCAGAAGGATAGACTTCAGTAGTCATTAGTGCTCCTTGTCAAATACTGTTTTGTGTGTTCATGTCCTCGGCACATGGTAAGATTGCCTTCCCTGCCCTCTTTGAAGATAGACATTGTCATGCCACTAGCTTTTGCCTATGAAATGGGAATGGAGGTGATTTGTCTCACTTCAGGATGGAAGCATTAAGATGCTGTGCTCTTGTCCTGCCTTGATGACTTTGGAAATCTTTCCACACTTGGTCCCTGATTGATTACAGTGACCAGAGCTCCTCATTGACCCCAAGATGGACATGTAGCATGAGCAAGAATACATTTTGTTGCTGAAAGCCTCTGTGATTTAGGAATTGTTTGTCATTCCTATCATAATCTAACCTATCCTGACCAGCATAGGTCTGAAGCCAGCACAGTAGATCCTAAGATCAATTAGTAGCTCAGTTTGATCAAAGCATAGACTATATTCAAGGGAACAGCTGAAAAGGAGATCTCCGACGAGAATGGAGTCTTACTGGGGCACTCAATGCTGTTGGGGACTATGTTCAGAGAAATAGTCGTATTAGAGATGATGTCTTAGTGACCTTGTAGAAAGTCTCTAGAAGGAGTTATTATAGAGAGAGGTTGGTCGCAGCAGGAGAGATTGGTCCTTTATCATTCAAATGAGGTATGAAGCCCTAAAGCTTGAAGAGTGAGTTTGAGTTGCAGGGTTGCAAGACTGAATTTAGGAAAATGGTAACTCAGGTGACAGAAGGGAAAGAGTCAGGAAGAGCAGTGATGTTCTTAGGGAATAATGAGTGCCTAGAAATCGCATCTTCCTGCATGCTTCATTTAAAAATGGAGGATGAATGTACATGATAAGAAAACATGGTACAGGTCTTTAGCTGAACTCTTAGACTCCATAAGTCAGAAAAATCTCACACAGAGATTCTGTTCAACTCCATCCAAGTCACCCAGCAGAATTATCAAAGCTCTCAGAGAAGCACAATTCAGGTTGTTTTCAAAAGTGCCTGGAAAAATTTCTCTCCAAATTCCCAAATTAATTTATGGCATAATTAGTAACTTTGTGATTAGAAGTTTCTCCTTACAACTAACCTAAATCCTTGGGTTGTAGTTTTGATCTCATTTCCTCTTATTTACATATGGGAATGTCAGTGGTTTCACTATCCCATATGCATTTTCTATAAGGGTACATTTATTTAGGATTCATAAACAGCCTTCCTCCAAAAAGGATTAGAGGCAGCTCCTAATATGTCTGCTTAGGGTTCCTTTAAAGTAGCTTTCTCTTTGCTTCAGAGTATGTTACCCTCTGAAGGACATGAGGAGGATTAATGATAGAAAATGAAAGCAAAACTAATAACATGAACTATGCTGACAATAGTAATCTACAATGAGAAAAAAAAAAAGAAAAAGAAAACACTCTCCCCATAGCAAGTAAAATGTTTTTTTTCTGACCAGAAAAAAAAATTCTGAACAAAATAGTAAGCTTTAATACCTTCAGCTTTTAATTTTAAGTTTACTTCTCTGTAGTGCCTTCTTCCACCATTCTTAGATTTTAGAGCACATCTCTATACTCTAGAGTACCTCTTAGGGTATATTTATATCTCTAAAAGTATATGTTTTTCTATATAAATATATGAGAATATAATATGTCTACATAAAATATATGCCTATATAAAATGCAGATATAAAAATAAAATATGTCTATATAAAAACATATCTATAGCTATATCTATCTGTCTATTTTCTACTTAACCATGGAAAACCAAATTTTAGTAAAGCATTTAATACATTTACTGAAACCAAGTACAAATGGCTTCCACAGTACTTCAATATTAAAGGTACTGAATAAATGAGTGAGTGATTACATGAATACCATTTCTGATTGTAATCAGGGTGTTCTCTGTTACCTGATTATCTGCACTTTAATAGTGAATGTAGATACTAAATTGAAGGCATGGTAGCCAGTAGACAGGCAATGTAAAGGAATTTTAAAACTCCCTGCAAACACATGTCTTCCTGGCAGGCATCATCAGGGTGACATCTTCGATCAGTATCACCTGAGGGCACTAGGGAATCTTCTTTTCCAGAATCTTCTTCAGGAGTTTTCCCCCGCTTACATTTCTGCAGCCTTTGGGGAGTTGCTGGGTCCTGAGACGATGGCTCAGGTTATATACCATACAGCCGTGGACTGGATACAGGGACAGAGATGGAGCTGAACACAGGCTCCTAAGAACCTACCACTTCTCCCTCTCTCCCTGTAACCTCCATAAGCCAACATCTCCTTTATCTCTAATCCATTGATCTTTCACCCCAGGGCAAGCCCAAGTCAGAGTCTGCTTGCACTCTTGGGCTATGTATCCCGCTGTGGCCTCTGACACCACACACCCTCTACCCCCCATCCACTCTCCTTTCTCAGCTCTTTTCCTGGATACTGCTTCTCAGGTGTCCTTACCCAGGAGACCTTCCGTTTCTCCTCCATGCTGACTCCTCCTATATAGCTCCTCTCTGGGGTCTAAGAAAGCCCATCATGCCACCCAGCTTCTTATCCTTTCTGCTTTCAATGCCTGAGCTCCAATCTTATCTTTGATGGTTAATTATAACATTGGACAAGTTATTTAATTTCCCTGAGATGTAGATTCCTTATTTGTAAAGTGGTGGAAAAGCTCATTTTTAGAGTTATGGTGGAAAAAAAAAAAAGGAACATAGAGTCCTTAGCACCTGGTCAGGTGTTTATAACATTAAAACTTAAAATCTCCCTTCAATGTTTTAAAATCTCCTTCCTTTTTCTAAAATGTGTCAAAATTTCTTTTCATTCTTTCACCCCCCCCCCACAGATATAGAAGCAGTTCTTTCTAGAACTTCTATATCTAGAACTAAGAAGCAGTTCTTTCCTCTGGGGTCATTATCATTTATAGGGACAGGCCAATCGATGCAAGGTTCCTTCCCAAACAGGCTTTTCTAAGAACAATTATAGAGCAAGAGACCAGGATACGGTACAGACTATAGTGCTTACACATGCCCATCTCATTTGGAGGAGGGCATTCACACTCCAAAGAGGAATTGATTTTTCTTAAGCTGGGAATGGTGATCTGAGCTGAATATAACAGGCAATTTCTTGTACCAGTTACTGTTTGTTTTGTTTCTTAATGAGGCTTATTTCTAGCAAGGAGTTGAAACATATTTAGATAATTTCTCTGTGAGCAAGTGAATGAGTTTTAGTTTTAAACATTTTCCATTTCCTATCATTTTGGAAGCTGGGGGTGGGGGAGTTGCAAAGACAGAATGTAACAGAAGAAAGTACTGTGGTGGGAACAGGATGAGAACCTATCTTGAGCTTTTATCACTGAATTATAGTCACAATATTGTAGTGTCAGGTTGTGTTATTCTGTTCTTTCTTCCACTATAAAGAGCATCTGCTGTTATATGTAAAATTATAGTGAGGGTCAGGTAGGAGAGGAATGTCAAAGCATTTGGGGGAAAGTAGACAACAAAGGAAAACAGAGACAAGTCAAGCCCCTTAGGACAAAGATGGGATGATATATATGGCTGTGTTCTTAAACTTGGTTTATAGCCTTACAAAAAAAATCTCAATGCTCTCATGTTCATATATCCCAGTTCCCCTTTTTCTGGGAGAGAAGGTACTGAGGAATTACAGGTGGGCAGGAAGAGTTTGTGGAGTGTGAAGAACCAGCAGAGGACACAGTGTGTCCAGAGAGAAAAAAGGGAGCAAGAAGTTTATACAAAGATAACCAAAACCAGAAACTCCACCAAGAAGCTGGTTTGGGTTCCTGATATAAAATGGATTCATTTTAAATTTCCAGAATTAAAGTTGTAGGAGAGTACCTCATCTATCTCTTCTCAAATTATTTTACTTACCAATACTGCTCCTGTTGTCTTTATAAACTGTAAACTCCCAGATCTTCTGTGCCTCATCCTTACAATGACATGCTATAGTCCTGAAGGCTCTCTCAGAGACCATGTGGATGGGAGACAGGACTCTGTAGCATCACCAGTCAATGAGAAGTGGGGGCTGGAGAATTGTGTTGAGAAGGATACTGGGATCCATTAATGCTGGGATTGGCTGATGTTGTCTGCCACAGGCCTGGAAGTTGGGGGTGGGGTGGGGGAGTTGTGATGGGAATTATCTTAGTGGTACTATCCATGCTAAAAGCCTAAGCCTCTCCTTTAATTTGGGTGTGTGTTGGGGGGTAGGGCTGAGAGACATTAAACCAGTTGCCAAAGCCACACAGCTATTTACTATTTCACAATATATGTGAAAAAAAAGGGGGGGGGTTCAGGATCAGGAAAAGAATGAAGATTAAGAGGATTAGCCATCCTGAAAACAGAAAACTATCTACCTTCAAGACATTTAGGACTGAATATGAATATGAACCTTCTTGAGACCTTATGTTAGACAGTTTATCAAAATTATTTGCAGCTCTTTCTAACTTGTGACCCCCAAAGCCAAACATGCACAGAAGCCCGGGGCCCTCTTTGCCAATTTCAGAGGCCTTTCCACATCTATACTGTTAGAGATTATTTCCTCCAGGAGAAAATTTTTCTTAGTGCTTGGATGAAGGGATAAAGAATTATGAAGAAATTTTAAAGTGTTATTTGCCTAGGTTTAATGGATAGTTGAAATTAACTTTAGAATCTTTTAAATGTCAGCTCACTTCACAAAAAGTTCTTTCTATAGAATATTGGGAGGGAAAAGTCCAAGATGAGATTTGGACATGTTTTTAAGTCATCAGGGTTGCAGGTGGTAGTCTCAATGCTAGAATAAATAGCAAATCATAACAAATCTACCTAAGACTTAATTTCATCAGAGCCAAGGTGTGGAGAGGTGTAAGGGAATTCTGGCCCCCAAACGTCTGCTTGACTTGCCTGAGATTTTACTATTAAGTATCCAGAAGTTATTATTTGAAGATACTAATATTCTTGGGTGGTAATTCATTTCAAGTCCATTGTTAGCTAATACCAAAGGAAGAAAGCAAAGCTAGTGGTAAGGTGAAGAGATTTGTTACCAGCTGTAGAGGGAAACAAGGGAATAAAAGATATAATGGTTCTCAGTGAGTAGCTGTAGGAATTTTGTGGCCCAAAGATTGAATTCACTGTCTGAAGCCTGCTCATGACTCTAGAATGTTCAACTGACCTTAGGACATAATAACTCATATTGAGTAGGTGACGTAAATAAACCCTCAATATGCCTTTTAAAAATAGAAAAGAGAAAAACAATGTAAGAAAGTACAGGAGTGCTTTCTCTCCGACATTTCTGACAGAAGATAGGAGTTGAAAACCTCAAACAAAATGTTGCCCTAATCTCACTTGGCTAATTTTAGTTATCTTAGTTCATGGCTATGATTCATCCCTAAAGCTGTGAATTGCTGAGGAGGAAGGAGGAAAAAAAACTGACTTAAATGTCAAAGAAGTAAGAACAAAAATATAGTTTTCTTTTTTGGGGAACTAGAATTCCAGAATATGGGATCTTTCTTTTTATCTCATGAGGGACTGAATGCTTCAAACTTCTAGAGAAATAATGGTCTTGAGTCAAAACATCATTAAGGAATAAAAGCAATGATTATAAGTCATGTCATGTTTGAATTTTTTGCCTTCATATTATAGAAGTATAGAAGATCCTTGTCTTCCTGTGTGCCTCCTTAAATATCACTAAACTAGAACTCACTAGGAATCACCTGTGGTTGAGTGTGACGGAAGCATAATAGGTAGATTGTAGTGAGGAATGGAATCCCTAAACCAGGTCAAGGAAGAATGAATGGAGACAAACAAAACTATGGGGGAATAAGCCTGGGGAAAGATGGTAGGAAAGAGAATAAAGGCATATTTGAATGATGGTCAGATGTTGTCTTGTTTGCTAAAGAATAGAGACAGTTTGGTGAAATTCCTTCTCGAGGAAGGAAAAAGGTTTCTGAATTTATTAAGGATCCCCCAGTAAAGTGGTTGCCATTCTGGATTTCTGTAGGTTTGGAGGAAGAAAATAGTCACTAACTCTCCTCAACTCAGTGACTGTTTTCAGTGTCTGAAGGAGCTGGCCTTCTCCACCAAAAGGTAAGCCACTATCCACGTTCGTCATTTTCTTAAAGCTCTTAAAAACTGCTGCTCTTAAAACTTCAGAGCAGTCAAAGGAATATATGGTGGTTGTAAAAATAGGGTCTGGGGCTTGAAAGGAAGATGATACTATGTAGTAAGCAAAATGAAAAAGATAGTTCTAATGGCTTCAGCGCAGATCCACCACAGCCCTGAAGCTGTGAGAAGAGTAGCCCAAGGCATAATTGTGAGCAGTGATTTGTGCACCTACCCCTGTACTCAGCCACCCCAGAGCACTCCCTTCAGCTTTCTTGTGCTCCACTCCTTTCTGTTGTCTTCATACCTGGGTATTACTATGAGCAGTGGCAATCACCGTGTCTCCTTCCCTGAGACACAGCATGTCATTCGGTCAGTGTCACAAATGCATCAGGATAGATCAACTAACAGGATACAAAAGTGGTGGAAGAGACTCTGGAGGTTGCAGAGGAAACTGAGCTTGTTGAGGAAATGAGCTCTTGAAGTCTAAGTGACTTTCTTGCCCAAAGCATTCCCTCTTTTGCTTCTTCTGGAGGATAATTAACACCATGGGGCTGTATCTGCCTATTATTGTCTCTAGTGGAGAGATATTTTAAAGTCCATAGAAGATGTCTGCCTGAAGTTATCCTTGGCCACCCTCCTTTTAAACCACCTTGGCAGACTGCCTTTATTACAAATCCAGCTTTGTTTTGTTTTTTAATTTCTTTTCAGACTGGACATATATTTAATTTTCTGAGCCTCTGTGAAGTGTGCCAAAGTTTCTACTTCTATTTTTCATATCCTTGATTCACTTTGACCTTGTGTGGCAGTGTTACAGGTTGACTTAATGTTCCCCATATAGACAGCTCAAAGTCCTAACTCCCAGTACCTATGAACATGGAAGAAGGGGGTCTGCTGATTTACTCAAGTTAAGATGAAGTCATTAGGGAGTGTTCCAATCCAATAAGAGTGGTGTCGTAAGTCTCCAGAAGGGAGAATGCCATGTGATGACAGAGGCGGAGATTGAAGTACAGCAACTGGAAGCCAAAGAACACCAAGGATTGCCAGCCACAACCGGAAGCTGGGAAGAGGCCAGGGAGGATTGTCCTTACCAAGTTTCTCAAGGAGCATGGCCCAGCTCACACCTGGACGTCAGAGTTCTAGCTTCCAGAACTGTGACATTACAGGTGTGTGTTGTTTCAAGCCACTCAGGTTGTGGGACTCTGGGGTGCAGCCCTAGAACACCAATACCTGCAGTAATTAAGGCAGAAAGGAAGGGCAACTGGAAGCCAAAGGAAAGAAAGAACTTCTTTGTTGGGTTGGTTCATTAGTGCCTTTGGTATTAATTTTTTATTGAAATGATCTGGAGAGTTTCCACGTGATCCCTTGAAAAGAAAATTTGTGAGGGGACTCCCTTTGTCTACTTATTTAAGATATAGTACATTTTGCTATTTAAATATTTCCATTGTAAAATAGTCCACCATTTTTCAGTGTTCTCTGTTAATAATTTAGTTTGTTTTTCTTAGCCTGACAACTTTGACCTTTTTCTATTTTACTTATTTTGTCTTTTAATTTTATTTTATAGCATAATATGAATGCATGAATGGTAGTATATTTCCTCAAAATATAAGAAAAGGCACTTAAAAATGCAAATTATCCATATTTTTCAAATGATGATCTAAGCCCTGATATATTCCAAGGTTTTCATTTACTCTCCATACATAATAGTAAAATTTAACTAGGTCTTATTCAAAATAATCAATCTTCAGTAGTTTCTTTTGTAGTGCTATTCCCAACTTACAAATAGAACAAATGGAGGTAAAGACTACTTATAACTGTATTTTTCAAAACCAAAAATAATTTTTTTAAAGATTTTATTTTTAAGTAACCTCCCCACCCAATGTGAGGCTCAGATTTATAATCTTGAGATTGAGAGTCACATGTTCCACTGACCGAGCCAGCCAGGAGCCCCCAAAAACCATTTCCAATGTCTTGCAAATTACATGTATTACCTTCACATATGACTCAATTTTTAAGCATAGGCACTTTCTACAAGCCTCTCCAAGATCATCTGCTCTATTATATTATCAATTATCTGGAAAATTCAAGGGTCTTATAAGGAAGAGTTGCCCTGCAGATTTAGTGGTTAAGAAAACATCTGAGAGTTGAGAGACATGGATCTTTTCATTGGCCAGAAGTCTTAATTCATTTCAGAAGCCATTTTGGATGGTTTCAAACTCTTCTTCTTGGGTTTTGGGGTTCAGTGTATGATTTCTGCAGAACGCAGCTGGATGCCCGTGTGTTTGAAGGCACCGGATATGCAAGTCAGACCCCAGGCCAAAATCAGTAGGCCATTCAGTGCGTCGCACTGCTCCATCTGCAGGGGGCTATTCTGCCTGATTCCTCTAGGAGTCACACCATCTGCTTCTAGGTGCTAATACAAGGCGCTGGACTACCGGAAGTAGAGCATTGGAAACACTTACTTGAGTGTGGTGAGTTCCGTAAGGGATGGTTGAGTAGCCTTGAGATAGCTTTCTCTTCGTGCAGCAACTTTGGGAGAAGGCTTGGGACTTGTGTCCGAGTCACCACTGTCTTCATCTCCCATCGCCTTGATGTAGCTGCCGCTCCGCATTCTTCGGCATGGAATTTCGTCGTCTTTACCTCGAGGGGTGTACCCTGTCCAGTCATCCTGAGGAACCTATTCATATAGAAAACACATAGTTCATTTTTAATAAAATCCTACACTTTCCTTTTTTGTTGTTGTTGTTGACCCTGAATGTGGATAATATAGATAAGTTATCTAAAACTTCAGACATTCATTTCTCAGCAATGACGTTTTATTATAATTGGTTTGAAACATTTTAATCCATGCAAATCCATGTCCTAATCTTTGAGTCACCCTGTGTTTTAGGAAAAATGAAGACCACTGGCTTTGATTTACTTTTCATTTTCCTCATGCCCATAAGAGTATGAATTCCAAGAAATAATTCCAATACGAATGCCATTGGAAAGAAGAACAGTTTTATTTGAACTTTTCAATTATTTGTTTTCAATGGTCATTTAAGATGTAAGAATCTTTCAGTTTTATCTCCATCCTGCTCACACCTTCTATCTCTACTGTCTTGTATAGAATCTGTCTTCCTCCTAAACCAGCTACATTGACTAACCCATTCTTTCTGAATCCCTCTTAATTTGGATTCAACCTCCATAGATCTGCTTAAAGCAGTCTTTACAAGTTTCCAATGATCTCATGAAAGCTAGGGGCCTTTTCTTAATTTCAATTTTCCTTGGCCTCTGAATACACACACACACACACACACACACACACACCACCCCTGAAGAGTTTCTCTGCTTACCTGGTACAGCTACTTATCTGAATTGTTCTTTTCCTCTTGCTTTGCTGTATCCTATTCTAAGTCCTCACTTGGGGGTAGTACATAAGATAATGTTCTTAGTACACTGTTCCTTTTTTTTCTACAATCATTTCCTTTGAATTCAGCAGAGCACTACACTATGCTATAGAGGGCTTCTTTATGACTTTCTTTTCAGTTCCACTTAGATTTTCCACTTCAACATGGACTTAACCTAGGATCTCATTACTCCTCCATTTAGTAAAATAAATGCATAATGACTAC
>PITA01000641.1:172206-193421 GCA_004023965.1 Spilogale gracilis
TTTTTTTTTTTTAAAGATTTTATTTATTTGACAGAGAGAAACACAGCCAGAGAGGGAACACAAGCAGGGGGAGTGAGAGAGGGAGAAGCAGGCTTCCTGCCGAGCAGGCAGCCCGATGTGGGACTCGATCCCGGGTCTCCAGGATCATGACCTGAGCCGAAGGCAGTGGCTTAACCAACTGAGCCACCCAGGCGTCCCATGACTACTCTTTTTATTAAGAAGCTACAAACAGTCCATAGTGCATAGAACACTGCATGGGGCTTAATGAAAAGAAACCAAAAAGAAAGGATGCTGGGTTTTGCCCTTAACATGCTTTAACAGCAATGAGAAGACAGAGGATAAACACATTTGGGAACAGTTCCAAAACAACCCATCAGCACGTGTAAGATAGGGTGCCACAAATGGAGCATGCACCGAAGAGAGACTAGAAGTAGGAATTATCAGTAATGGTGATGGGGAAGGAGTAGCCAGGAAGGGCTCCTGGGAACTGTCCAAGTTTCAATGAGAAGGTAAACAGGTATTTAATATTTTGATGCTAACTACTTCTGACTATCCATCAAATAATATACTCTTTCATTATTAACATTTAACTATGCTAAGGGATTTGCTTACAGGAGCTTTTTTTTAATCAACATAACAATTCTACATAATTTTTCTCTGTTTCTTAGATGAGAAACAAGAACTCAGAGAACTCAGGGAACTTGGAATTTGCCAAAGAACACACAACTAATAAAAGAACACATAATGGTACTGGCATTCAGAACATTTTGGTTTGACTCCAAAGATTAGAATTTATTTAATCTAAATTTTATGATTAATAATATATGAATTTTAACTCAGAAGGGTTCATAAAATTCCCACAATGACACATACACATATTAGACAGAGATTTCTAAATGTTATAGGTTCTACAAAGTGAGAATATATGTTTCCCTAAAAAAAAAAAGCACAATAAATGGGTGCGTGGGTGGCTCAGCATCGGTTAAGCATCCGACTCTTGATTTTGACTCAGGTCATGATCTCAGGGTCATGAGATCAAGCCCCCATGTGTGGACACATACGTTTCAGCTACAAAGAGGCAGAGTTCTAACCTGGCAACTCCCGGGACCTTACTCTTGACCAATATGTGATACTGTTTCTCTCTTTCTGGGCTATGGTCTGTGGCACCTACAGAACCAAAGACCTATATTCCCATGTCACCTTTGTCATCATTACATCTGATCCATTTGCTATTTGTTGATCATGGTGATAGCAATGCAGAGTTGAGTTTTTACTTTTTTAGCTAAAAAACGTCAAAATCACTATAGCAACAAGGAAGATTTCTTAGTGAAATCATAGATGTTTAGATGTCTTGTTTTCCTTCAGTTGGAAGGTGATTCACTGCAAAGATCATATTCAGAACCTCATTACTAGACTAGCAATTACATTTTATAAATTACGTTGATACAGCTGAGGGTCATAGATGATGTATGTATCATGTGACCACTTTTCAGTACTGATGCACAGTTCATAAATAAGCACTGGTCTCTGGAATATGTCAGAGACTAAAGATAAACTTGTATCAGGTCATATCAATTATGAAATAAAACAGAAAAGTTCTGTTTAAATGTTTTTCCCAAAGTTAGTTTATGGTAGAAATTTGAGCTGGCATTAGCAATGGGTTGCAACTGTTGCTAAGGGAACCAACTGGAAAGTATTTAATCTGTAATCCACTAAGTGAAACAGTTTGCAAATGACAGCCGCTAGAAGTTGTATGAAATGGGATTTAAAAATTAATGGATTATTCATACACCTAAAGGTAGCTTACAACAAGATTACCTATGAAATAATGCAGAAATCAATTCTAGGGAAAATATAAAGGAATAGAAAATCAAGATCTTGGAGAAGAAAAATAATGTCTCTGAAATTGCTATGACTGAGCCAGAATATTTTTATTCTGACCCTTTTAAACTCTAAAGCAAAAGGAGAGACAGTGACTAGGCACATAGTTTTCAAGAAGGCATGCCAATTTGTAAGTTACCTGAGTGTGAAATATTACTCCCTTTTGATTGGAAAGAGAGGAAGATCATGGGGCACAGCTACTATTGTGATCTAGCCAAAAGTTGGTGTGTCTTTCTGCCTCAGTTGCACAGAAAGAAAAAAATTTAAGGACATCCAAAGAAACAATTAACCTTATAGCTGTCTGAGAAAGGTTTCAGTATTACAGGGCCTGGTGGTTTAAGGGAATAGAAGTCTTACTAAGGAGGGGAAGCTGGAGCAAATAGACCCTTGTTGGTCACAGGCCAGCCAGATGTCCTGCTTGTCTGCACCAACCTTGGAGGTGGTGGTTGGACCCAAAATTTTTAAAGAAACAGTAATAAAATCAACGTAATAAAGGTTACATTTAATAATAGTTATGAGTTAGAGAAAAAGGATTATTTGCTTTTTAATGCATATGTTTAAGCATTAAACTCCAGTAGAGAGCTTTATCTTTGATCGAACAAAATGAGGACTAGTGTGCATTTTTCTATTTGAGGAATAGCCAGTGTATAACTTAGACCACATGTCACAGTTCAGAATTATGGAAGACTTGCTTCTGACCAAAGAATGACCATAACTGAGTGCTATCATCCTCTAATTACAGGATGAGGATGTTTTCTTAGTTGAAATAGTGTATGGGCATTGAATGAGGGGTCATTCTAATCATGGCTATAGTCTATTCAGTTACAGAACAGGAGAAAATGAAACATGACCTAATGGGGCATGCTTGCATTTTCTCAGTCTCCTTGCCGGTCTCCTTCTTTGCCTCTCTCCCCTTTCCCTCTCATCTGCAAGTATTTTTTGCTTGTTTCTTTTCCAGTCATGGTCTGGGTGCCGGGAATATACAGCAGCGAACAATACAAACATTGATCTTATGCTGTGGAGCATACATTCTAGAAGAGGTGCAGGAAGAGATAGACAATAGTCAAGCACACAAATCAATGAACAAGATAATTTCAGAAATCGTAAATGGCATTAGGAAAATCAGATGGGCTAATGTAACAATGTGGCTGGAGGGGGACTCCTTTAGCCTGTTCTTCAGAGAAGCCACTAGGAAGGCGGTAATGTTCCAGGGGAGATCTGTTGGCCAAAGGAGCCAGCATGGAGGAGGGCTGGGAAGAGCTCCCAGGGAAAAGGATCGATCCCAGTCTCTAGAGTAAGAATAAGTGTGGTGTGTAATTAAAGCCTGGGAGTAAAATGCCAGTATGACTGGAGAGTACCCAGCAAGAGGAAGGTGATACAAGGAGAGGCCCGGGGTGCAGGGCCAGGTCATGTAGGGTCTTGTAAGTCTGTCTCAAATCTTCCTGCCAGGCTGAACTCAGCAATTGTAAAGTTCCCTCCAACGGCTCCAGATTAAATCGATCCTTTTAATGATATCTGTACAATGTATCTCTACATCAGGAGTCAGCAAACTACTGCTTATAGACTAAATCCAACTTGCCATCTGTATTTGTAAATAAAGTTTTATCGGCATACAGCCCTGCCCATTTATTACACACCGGCTGTGACTTGATGTCAAGTTACAAGGGCCAAGTTATATGTTGTGTTGGATGCTCTGTGGCTCCAAACCTAATCCACATCGTCCTTCTGCATACTTAATGTGCATAATCACAGAATGGCATTTATATGCACTACTTGTTTTATGTGTCTTTGTGTCATCTCTCTAATTACTGGGTAAGCTCACTGAAACGGGGGAAGCAGTATTGTTGGGGGGTCAGAGATGTGAGCTCTGTATCTAGACTACCCCGGTCTGAGATCCTGCCGTGTCAATAAGTAGGCATATGTCTCCATTTCCTTGTCTGTCTCCTACCCCATAGAGAGTCAGGCATGGATTAAACGAGGTGATGCCCACAAGTGCAGAGGGAATGCTCAATAACGGTCTTTTAGGGGAGCTCTGCACTACCGGTAGCACTTGGGCACTCTCTTATGATGGATCCATCTCATGATGGATGTTATTAGCTTTCCAAGAAGACTCTGATGCCTGCTTCCAATCTTCTCCCTCCAAGGAGGAGCAAAAATCATTGAAATATATTAAGCAAAAACATAAAGTCCTACTAGACTGTTTACTCCCACCATTTTTAAGTGACAGTTCCCATCAGGAAGTACTCCCAGCTCTCTGTCCTGGGGTCTCATTTCTATTCTACAGGACGAGAGGGGAGCCTGTAGCTTTTAGGTGACCAGAATCTCCCATGGCTTCCCAGCGATTGAATCCCAAATGCCTCCTTTTGGTTCACAAAGCAGAAAACCTAGAGGGGGAACAAACCTCCCTGGGAACTGTTTGTATTTGAAGGTTTTTGTTTTTGTTTTAAAACCTTGATCTGAGAGCTGTGTATTCCAGGTCTATGAGAACTGCCCAGACCAAGAGTGGGAGATAGGACCTCGGGGCTGCATGAGGTTTCTGCTCTGTGCAGCTCTGAGTCACAGAGATGGGGGAGAGGTTGAAAAGGCAAAGGAGGGCAAGCTTCTTACTGTTTACCTGGCTATTTCTAGGGTCTAGTACATTGCCAGAAAGGGGATAGGTTTCTGGGTAAATGTGATACTAAATGAATGAATGAATTCCAATTCCAGCTTTGCTTTCACTCAATGTGTATGACCTTGGGTAAGTCACTTCACTTCCTTAATTCAGTTTTTCTATCTCCAAAATGGGGATGATAATAGATGTATAATGAATAGAAATTGTGTGTGTGTGTGTGTGTGTGTGTGTGTGTGTGAATATAGTTTGTGAACTTCAAAGGACCATAAAAATCGTTAGGAATCTATCTCTTCATGGCTACTTTTAAAGTATGGCCAGCCATAAATAACTTGGGGATTAAAAAAGCAGTGGCATTTTAGCTGACCATCTTCTACTCATTAAAGTAGATGTTCTAATATAAGAATATAAGCAGATGGAATATATATGTTATCTTATATAAAAATATAAAAATTTCATACACAAAAATGTATTTCTGTTTCTTTTAGGATCTTTGAAAGTAGACTGTCTTCTGGTGCTGCCAAATTTTTTTCTTCTTTAGGTTTCCCAAACTCAGTTGAAAGAGGATCACACTCATTCTGGTTGATCTGTGAGCAAAAGCTATGATAAGCTAGGGGTCCTTGAAAAATCTGTCCCTTGGGGAACTCTTAAAAGTTAAATGATCCAAGATAATATCTTCTGTTCTGAGGGTCTCAAACATTTTGCCAATTTTGGGGGGTCATATCCCCACTCAGTTAACAAAGTTTCCAGTTTGAATAGACAAAGTACTCTGACTTTGACCCACATGCAGCTTTCTTCTAGTGTCCAAATGCCACATTATCCTGAATCTAAGCTCCAATGCAAAACCCTCAATATTTTTTTGTGCCACTAAGAAATCAATGCCACCAACTAAACTCTGACTCTTCCTAGATTATATGATTTATTCCAATATCAAAGATGCTAAAATGAGAAACATACATCTTAGAACCAAACGCCTTTTAAAGAACATGTGCAAAAATAAAAACAAGAAATGGATATATTCTGGGATAGGAAGCATAGAACTTAATATTCCTACCTAATAGTGACCAAATTAATAATAATAATTAGCATTCATCTGTGCCATGCTTTTGCAAAAAACATAAGTTCACATAAATTCTTATCCTTACAACTACTTTGAAGGATAAGGAGAATTATTACAATCTTAGCTTGTGAAATACAGAAACTGAGGTCCAGAGAGCTTAGTAGTTGGTATTGGTTGACACTATACCCAAAATAGGGTCTACTCTTCACAGATAGCGGATCTGGGCTGTCTTTTGAGTCACAATTGTTATTTTATGGTAACCTAAAGAACACATATTTCAGGTAAGGAAAAAACCTTCTTATGGTTTTAAGATCTGTCTGGAGGGAAAAAAAAAATGTTAATGAAACAAAGGAAGGATTACAAGCCTTGAAGTAGAAGTTGTAAGAAATACTATTTCAGACATGAGAAGGCTTACTTTCAAAAGGTTCTTCCACAGGATTTGGGGTTGAGTCCCCCGCTTTTGCTGGGCTGCAGTCAGTAGAGTGTAACTACATGTAGAGAGAGTCAGACATTTTGTGCCAATGATGGTCTGAGAAATGAGGGCTAGGAGATGAAGCCATGTGTGGAGTGACTCCTAGAGCGGATTATCTTGAGATGGGAGGTTGGATGGCGAGGTTTGGAGGGATGAAAATGTGTGAGACACTGGGAAATCTGAGAGCCACAAAAGGAATGCAGACCCTTAGAAAGCTGGGACAGCTGAAATGGAGTGCATGTCCTGAAATACACCAGGGGAGGCCAGGGCGACTCTGTGAGCAGTTCTGGATGGCAGAGGTTTGCGGGGGGAAACCAGAGTCTAAGGCTCAGGTGGGGCTTAAAGTTCTACTTCGTCAGGAACCAGAGAAGTGGGGAGAAAAAAATTTAGGCATTTTATTGATGAGATGGAAATAAAGACAATATAGCAAGTTAGAGCAGTGATTAAAATGGTGGCCATCAATAACAGGTTGATCTTTGCTAGGCTACTCCTCAAGAGCTGTTGATCTCTTCAACAATTGAGTGTTTCTATTAAAACAACCAGGTGGATGAGGGCGCCGTATATGGCTCAGGGGATCCACTGACTTGGTCTTACCTGAGCTCGATGAAGATGGGTAAATACGAGGAAGAAAAACTGTATCTATGAAAGGAGAGCTAGGGATCTGATATTTATGGACTAATCTGACATTTCTGGGATAACCTCGGAGGGCTGGAAGAGAGGCTTATGCGAATAGTTGCAGCAGTCCTATGAGATAGGTATTACTCTGTCCATTTTACTGTTACAAAACTCAGACTCAGAATGCAGAAGTGACTCTCTAAAGGTTGCAATAATGAGTAGGAGTCTGACTTTTTCTGACATCAAAGCTTTAATGTCCCCTTCCTCTGATGAATGTGCATTGACCAAGTGACTGAACAAATAAACAGGGTGGGAGGGAAGGGAGGGCATGCTCCCACTCAAGTGTACTTTACTTTTAAACATAAAATGCAACTATTGAAATGACAAAATATTACATTGTCACTAATTTACCAGGACTGTTGAGGAGGGCTTAAAATAATAAATACTTAAAACAAGAAGTAAAACAGCATTTGCTGTCTCGATGTTTCCTTGTGGCCTGACAACTGCGATTATCGGACAGCTGTGGGAACTAGAAAACTTGCAGGACGGTCACATCTTTCAAGGATGTTGGTGGGGGCCTGCATGCACCACAGTGGTAAGGAGCCTTCCCCCTGGATTTCAAGTGCCTGCCTACAGCTTGTTACAGATATGGCGTGAATGTCTCTGCCTTCTAAGCACTTTTAGTGAGCTCTCAGATTCCCTACTCACTCGGGTCCTTTGCATCTTCTTTACAGCTGGGAGAACTGCTTTTCTGCTCCACACAGCTTTCAACTTGACAAATGCGACTTGGCATAAATGTCCCTGTAGCCTTTTAAGCTTGCTCTTCTCATAGCAAAAGCAGAAAAAAAGAGCAAGAATAGGAAAATTACAATTACGCGACGTGCAGATCCCAAGGTCTGATTGGTGTTTTCCAATCAGATTTCCCTGGCAAACGCCCTTTCTAACTCCCCATGAAGCCCGAATGGGCTGCAAAACTTGATTTGCTTCAGATTGCTTAAAAATGACCTTTTAAAGGACAAGAGTAAATACCTACCTCTTTTTAAATAGGGCTTAGACCCTTTGCTATATCTCCCTCCAAATAAAAATGTTTCAACACTCTTAAACAAAACTTTGTAAACAGTACTATGCAATAGTGATTCAGCCACTGTGATCCTGTGGAATTATTCTCACCCACCAACATTTACAGGTATCTACAGGGTACTTGGCACGATAGTAGGTAGGTGCTGGGTAAATATACCAAAGGCATTTTATAAACCACAGTCTCTGGTCTCAAAAGGGTTTACAAGTTTTAAGTGATTGGGCCAATCTGGGTGGATAGATGAAGGAAAATGGAAAAATAGCTTTAAAACAAGTCAAACTGAGTGAAGTTGGTTCCCCTACTGGGTTTGTACTTTGTTCTTAACAATCTTCCTCCCTGGTGGTAAAACCATTGAATGTCTACGTGTGAAGTGCATGGAGGCCAGTGAGAAAAGGCATTGAGGGAGAGGGTGAGGGGCAAGGTCTGTGACCTCTCAAAGGAGGGGAGAGGTCCGGGAGCCTCCGGGGGCAGGTAGAAAACGTGAGTGATATGACAGCTGCACCGGAGAGGCTGCTGTGTGTCAAGAAGATTCCTTGTGAATCCACACAAAGAAGTAGTAACTAAGATACCACATCCTGGTATAATGTGAGGATGGGGAGAGAAATTAATTTTCTTCATTGTCTACCCTACATTTTGACTGTAGTGGACATCTGTGGGTTTTGCGACCCTGGTTCTAATTCTATTTCTTGTAGTCACGTCTTGTGATTTTGTTCTGGAGAAACCTTCCTCTCCAGAAGGAAACCCGCTTGAGGTCCATGTGTCTCAGGAGTAGTACTGCAGTTGGCTTAGCCGATCAACACACCACATTCCCCAGCTGCCTTGCCTGGCTCAGGGCTGAACGTGTGACCTAGGCCTGCTCAGCAAGCAAGCATCTCAACCTTTGCTTGGAATGCTGAGTCAACGATATTTCCTCTCTCACTCAGTACATCCAGAGTAAAATAATCGGCCTTACGACTTGCTGGTTGCCATTTTATAATCCCAACACACAATCCCATTATCTCATGTGATACAAAATTCTATGTTGTTATTAACCCCATTGCGAAGGTAAGAAAATTGAGGCTTAGTGCCATCAAATAACTTATGCTAAATTGTACAGCTAGTAAATCATACTGAGAATTAAAGGGCAGGTTTGTTTCAAATTTCTATGATCTTTTCATCATATTATTCTGTCTGTACATTTCAAAACTTAGCAATTTTCCATTAACCATAAAACCCAAGTATTAAGTTACTGGGAGCTACAATGCTGTAACACTTTGACAACTATAACAAAGAGGGAGGTTTAGGTGCTTGGAAGAACCACAGAACACCCATCATCCAGCAGTTTTAGTTGGCTACAAGTTTTAGTGAAATATAAGCAAGAACACAAACATCCTAAAAGACAGCAAGATTAAAAACAACAGAGGTTTATTTCTATTGTAAGTATCTTACATTTATTTTCATTGATAAGCTGGGGATAAACTAATTTAGAGCCTTTTCTTATTTTTTGATGCAACTGTTCATATCTGACATGTCTTTCTGGCATATGGGAGGTGTATTTGTTGATCTGCCATGGCTAGATGAGCCCTTGTTGATGTAATCATGCGTCGTGGCATTTGACCACTCTCTCCCCTGTGGTTTGCAGCTATAATTCCAAAATCTGAATTCCCTGAGGCAAATTTAAATTCTGTGTCCGGTGTTCAAAAGCAGAGATGCAGGTAGAAGGTTGGTGATCTTCCTGAAGTCAACAGAAGCCCAGATGTAGAAATACCATTCATCAATACTAAATTTTGGTGTTGGAGAAAGTCTTCCAAATCTCTCAGCAGTTCTGAGACCCCACTACTTGTCAATGTTTATGAGTATGGATCTTTTCCCTTAGAACTTAAAGTCTGATGATCTTGGAACAGCTAGTTTGCATCAGATCAGTCATCTCTAACATTGATACTTAATTTCAAAATTAGAAGAATTTTTAAAGATTTTATTTATTAGAGAGAGCTTGAGCAGGGGAAGGGCAGAGGGAGAGGGAGAAACAGGCTCCTCACTGAGCAGGAAGCCCAATTTGGGGCTCGATCCTAGGACTCTGGGATCATGACATGAGCCAAAATGCAGATGCTTAACTGACTGAGTCACCCAGGTGCCCCTAAAAGTACAAATTTTGAAATAGATTTCAGCAAATATTTTCCTTTAGTTTACCATTAAGTTTGGGTTACTAGGTTTCTCAAATGGGCCATAAATTATTGTACTTGTGCCATTGACTTAGCTATTTGGTGTCTATTACAAAAAAAGATTTAGAAAGAGATACACCTCAAAATTTCCTGCCTTTTTTTTTTTTTTTTAAATCACTCTCCTCTGATTACTAATGCACCTTGGTTCTATTTGGACTTTTTGCTCCAAGTTACATTCATGACACCTAAAAGTATACTGTATTCAAACGGGCCAGAATAGACTCTCTCCTTCATGAATACTCTTCATTCTCATTCAAGGAAACTATTATCTTTCAAATTATGTGACTGTAGTTATTGACATCTAGAGAGAATGGAATAATATTTTGGGTGTCTTTATGCACATGTGTAATACAAAATTCCACTTTAATAGTTACCACATGGGGAAATGGCCTTTTGAAAAAGGATCTGTACTTTAAAGCCATATTTCAACCCACTTCCCTAGGCAGCATGATGCAGAATCAACAGGAATTGTCACGCAAACGTGTACACAGAGGAGTATGAGACATTCAGTAGCTATCTGAGCCAGTATTTCCAAACTAGCTCAGGCTCCCTTGAAAGGAACTGTCCCAACTGGAGCATTCATTATAGAGTTTGAGGTGAGGTTTCTTAGACCAAACTTTATTATGGAATTCTCTTCCTTAGTGGTTAAGGTGGAGCTAAAAGTACTACTTCTTTTCTGACTCTTTCACTTTAAAAGCATTTAATTATTTATTCAATGCCTATTTATTGAGCTCATTATTGAGAAACAGGTGCTGCTTTAGGTACTGGGGATACAGAAGGTGTAATGTGGAAGGAGGAAGACAGGCATGAATAAAATAAGTAAAGCGTATGTTAGATGGTAAGCTGTACCGTAGAGAAAAGGAAAGCAGAAGAGGGGAGCAGAGCATACCCGTGGAGGAGGGAAGGCAGGGGATTTGCAGTGCTGCAGAGCATGGTCCCCAGAGGCCTGCTGAGAAGGTGACCTTGAGTAAAGATCGAATACAGAGGGGATCAGCTGAAAGATCTGTAGGGCAAGTGCTTGGAGCAGAAAGAAGAGTAAGAAAGTTCCGGTGGACAGACAGGCCTGCCATACTGACTTGCGGAGGCCCAGTGGGGCAGGGGAGTGAGAGCAGACAGGTGAGCACAGAGTGGTTACGGGTGGGCATGGGGTCTAGATCACTGGGCCTCACAGCCCACTGGGAGGGCTATGGCTTTTTCTCAGAGAGACAGGAATAGCTCAGAGGTTCTGATGAGAGATGTGACCAATTGTGGTTTGAAAGGATCACTTGGCTCCCCGAGCTGAGGTTGCTAGAAGGGATAAGGTAGAATCCGGGGAAGAGTTTGGGCTCGTGCACTAATCCGGACTGGAGTTGAAGGTGAGGAATGGCGGTAGCGGAAGAGGTAGGGAGAAGACAGAGCCAATAGGCTTCTTCATGATTATTTGGACATGGGAGTGGAGAGTAGAGGAAAAGTGAAGAAAGACACCACGATTTTTGGCCTGATCAGCTGGAGGGATTGAATTCCTGTTCTGAGATGAGAAACCCTAAAGGAGGTGTGGACTAAGGTGACAAAGATGAGGAATTCAATTTGGGACATACTAAGTTTGAGATGCCCATGAGACATCTAAGTAGAGAGGGTAACTAGGGCCCTGGCTATGTGAGGCTAGGAGCTCAGGCTGTCTGGGCTGCAAAAACAAACATGCGTCCTCACGTGCTATTTAAAGCTCCTCAGTGACTTAAGAAATGGGTACTGGTAGGAGGAAAAAGTGGCCCAAGATCTGTGGCCATATGGCATTGACCCAACCACAGGACATGGGGAGCTAAGGAGGAATAAGCAAGAGATTCTGAGAAAGGTCAGCGACGTATGTTGTCCTGGAAGCCAAGTGAGGAATTTTTCAAGGAGGAAGGAGTAATGAACTGCCACAGTGATTTTTCCCTGGTCTCAATCTCAGGGGGGCACTAAATCAGCAACATTAATTGTACCCTTTAGTCATTAGCTGCTTGATACAAAGGATTCTGTTGTTCATTAATTAGCTTTATCTTCCCAGCAAGATGCAAGCTTCTTGAGAGCAAAGCTTTTGTTTTCTTTTGCTCTCCCTAGAACAGTAGCTTTTAAACCGGTTCTGACTATGTTTCACAGTAAGGGATAGATCTTCCTTTGGAAACCACTATATGCATGTATAGAGCTGAAAGAAAGAAAGACTTAACCTCTCTGAGGCCAGGTACTCTATCTTCTTTTCTATTCTCTTCTATTGTATTCTATTTAATTAAAAATGATGTTGCTTGCGACCCACTGAATTGATTCCGCGAACCACTAATTGGTTGATATCATTGGTTTGAAAAGCACTTCTTTTAGAGCATCTAGTGCAGAACACAGCCACGCTCATCATTGATCATAGGACAGTGTGATTCATCTTTACTTTTCCCAGAGTACCTCCTGTATAGTGAATGCTTAATACATGCTTGTTGAATGAATAGCTCTGAGACCCAAAAGTAGTACTTCTAAGAATTGAGCTCTCTGGCTCTTCATTACCTTTACTTTCACCCATTGAAATTTTGTAGAAGAATATTTCTTAACAGCTCTCCAACGTCAGAATGAGGACAATGGGAGTGTCCTTTATGAACAGGCCCCTGTGTAGCTGAGAGTCAGAGAAGGCACTGGGCAGGGGTGGGGAGGCCTAAGCCGGTGGAGGGAGTCCATCAGTCGGGTTAGGACAAACTGCCACGCCAGCTCAAGGCCGCCTGAGGGTTGAAATGCTTTTGTATGTTTTTGGTCCATCAGCCTCTAAGGGCCAGGAGCAGGAGAGTTCAAAGCATTTATAAAAGCTAAAATAGGGGCACCTGGGTGGCTCAGTGGATTAAGCCTCTGCCCTTGGCTCAGGTCATAATCTCAGGGTCCTGGGATCGAGTCCTGCATCGGGCTCCCTGCTCGACGGGAAGCCTGCTTCTCCCTCTTTTGTTCCCTCTCTGGCTGTGTTTCTCTGTATCAAATCAATAAATAACATCTTAAAAAAAAGATAAAGATTTACTCTAACAACCTGCATATATGGCCAATATGACACTATCATAATATTTTTAAGACCATTTGTTTACAAATCTGTCTCACCCACCAATCTGTAAGCAGCTTGAGAGGGGGGATGATCTCATTCATTCATTTGGATGATCTCATTCATTCATTTGGATGATCTCATTCATTCATAGGAGCTATGTCTTGTTCCCTTCCATATACCCAGGTCCAGGTAGAGTATCAAATAAGATGTAAGAGAATAAGATAAAATGAAAGTGCTCATGGAATCTTTTATTCTATCACCTGACTTATTAAACAGTGGAGAAGTAAGTGTGGCAATATTTAGTCCTGGATTTTTCTCCACCAATGGTGGGGAAGACATGTGGCATCCAAAGTTGGCAAGTAGGAGGCCTAAGGCAGAACTGATGGTGAGGGGCCCTGTCTGTGAAGATGATGATGGGGATGGGGTTCGCATCTGTGGTGGGTCTGGCAGGGGGTGAGGATAGTGCCAGCATCCACAGGAGAGGCTCTGGTGGCCTCTAGGGAGCTGAAGTTGGATGTTTCTGGGAAGCTCTCCAGGGAACCACAACCAGATTCCACAGTGGAGTCGGTGGAGCCCCACCAGGCCTGCATAGCCCCATCACCAGATTGTGCAAGGACTGGTCAAGGAGAATCCTAAAATTGTCACCTCCCACAGTGCATGCTACATCACACTTCAGGGACACTGATCCATAGGAATGCTTCATGGAAAAAGGTTCCGAGATGGAAGAGGTTTGGGAGATGCTCTATATGGCATTGTTCTCTTGGAGAGCTGCCGTCCATATTAGTATTGTAAAGATCACAGGATATCTGCCAATAAAGAAACATGAGTACGTCTTTAGTTTCTCAAATTCTATCCCCTTTCTTTAGCTGAAGATCATTCACATCATGTTTTGATAAAGATCATTTTGATAAAGAATCATCTGGTTCTGCCACCCAGAATGTAAACTACAGTTTATATGGCTACTTGGGTGGCAGAATTGGGCTAGAATTCAGATCTCTTCTCTCTTGGACCTGTATTTCAGCTCCGTTATATTGCAGCTACTTGTCTATCCCCTGGACTCAGCAAAATGAAAAAAAATGGTTAATCTAAATGAGTGCTTTTCACAGTTTGTAAAATGGTTTTGATCTTCTCTATCTGGATATAGAGAGGACAAATGGAGGATGGTCTCCATGTGTAGAAGGGAAGATGCAGACTGTGGGAGCTTACACTTTGTGTCAAATCTATGTCATTATTTGTTTCACTCCAGGAATCTGTGCAAATGAAAGACAGTAACAGAGAAATGAAAGTGGAATTGATCTATAAGGACAGATATGTGTCACACGGCCTGCATTTCCTATCATAATAAACCTAGATCATGCCAACCATTTTTATAGAAAAACTGTAACAACGTAAAAATGTCTTACTCAAGATGGTAAATGATTATCTTTGGATATAAAAGAATCACTGTGAGGGCACGCACACTCATTATCCCTTCTATTACCAAATACTGACTGCGATTCAGTCTTTGGTGTTTCGTCTCTCACACATCCATGAACACACAGGCAGAATTCATATTCGAGGAGGATGTTTATCCTATGACAGAAGTCGTAAAACGCAGAATTATTTCTTTTGAGAAGGGCTTTTTTTTGGCCTTCTTTTTCTTTCTTTACCTTTCTGGTAGGTATTCACGCCTCCCCTAGTAACAATGCTGCCTTTCTGCAATTCACACACCCCTCACTATAGCTGGTCGAGTGGGCCCTTAACTCCCACTCAAGCTGGCAATTGTTTGCGCAGAGTAAAAATATTTGAATTAATAGCAAAATATTAAATTAAGCTCCAGTTATGGTATCCCATTTGACAAAAAGAAATTATTTTTGTTTCCCCGAGACGGATTTGTATAACAGCCAGAAAATGAAACAAAACAGAACCACATAGTTTTGTGTCAGAATGTCCACAGGAACTTTTTCCCTACGAGGACATAGTTCTTAAATTAGAAAAGAAAATTGAAGTGGCTTCGTGCTTTCTACCTCAAACCAGTCAAATGTCCCTAGTATCAGTGGAAGTCTGAAACATACAGAATAATTTCTGGGGATGGGAGTAAGAGGTAGGAAAGGGAGACCCTCCCCTCCAACCACTGAGGTAGAGGGGGTAGTGCTACTTTCTCTCTGGTACACCCCCTTCCCCCAATCTGGCAACATGGATTCCTTTTCTAGTTTTGTTCAAGGTGCTGCTAGATGTAAATTTTGACCTCATTTTAGTTATAAGAAATATATGGGGCATAAGGACAATAGAAACTTATAAGTGAATTTTCCTCTCTGGGGTTTTTGAGGGATGGGTTTTTGAACGAGAATCATCTAAGTAATAATTGATTCCCCCCCTAATTTTTTAGAAGGTATAATTTTCTTTTCTTTCCTTTTTTTGAAGGCATAATTTTCTTGAATTTTCTGACTGGAGAAATACATTTTGTTTTGATTTACAAAACATCTTTCCTTTGTTCTTATGCCGCACAGAAATCAAAAGGAGGCATAAAGATTGTGCCTGGGAGGCATTTGGTTATCAGGAAATAACTAAATCAGAAGTTTTCAGCACATGTGATCAGTAAAAGTGGACAGAAATGGGCTCATCTGACCTAGTTCCCCTTTGGATCATTATCATAGGCTGGTTCAGAGGATTTAATTCAGATGAATTTTAATATCTTTATTAAGGTACTTGAGGAGGTAGAGTTCGAGCACCTAAGTGTAAAAACTCTATTATTGTGTTAATTTAATTAACAGTAAACATTCACAGTCCATTCCTAGAGAAGGTGATGATATGAAGAAAGAATTGACTGAAAGATTGAGTGAGTGACAATAAAGTCCACAATTTATTCAACTGACAAATGAGCATAAGGATTTATTTACTGGGTGATTTCTTACAGCATTGTTTGTAACAGCTAAAACCGCGATAGTGAATAATGTTGCCCACTATGTATTGTTAATATGCCAGTTCCTCAAATGTTAAAATATAGTAGAATGTGGTCTTCGTGAAGCAGGGATTTTGTCTTACTCAGTTCTGTATTCTTAGGGTCTGGAAGTGTGCCTGGTGCATGGTGGGTGAGCACTGCACATTCGCTAAAGGAACGAACACTCCCCTATAATGAAGCCTTTCACAGTTATTAAAAAGAATGAGGCAATCTGTATGTACGGCCATGAAAAGAAGATCAAATATATTACAAAGTTTAAACGGGCCAAGTGCCGAAAGAAAGGCAACGTGCATGTACATATTGTGTTTGACTACCTGCATTAAATATCAGAAGGACAATGTTAAAATGATAATGGTGGTGGTTCTCTTTAGGAAGTAGAAATGGGAAGCTGGGAGGCAGAGGGCTTTTATTTTTTAACTCTCTGCCATTCTGTACTGTCAGTATTTTTTTTTTCAGAATTAGCAAATACAACTCTTATTGAAAAATAAATTCTGTGAAAAGACCCCAAATCCATTAAAAAAAAAGAAATCTATGAAAAATCCTAAAATTTATAACTCATCTAGGTCTGTTTTTTAGAATTCGTGTCGTCTTTACAGTATCTCAATCGGCAAATATTACTTTGTCACCGGCAAAGAAAACCCGAGGAACAGGTTTTTCACTGGAAATCGTTGAAAGTTGGGTGGGAGATTCAGAAATTGGAATCATTAAAGAGCCATTACTAAAGAATATATTTTGCTTTCCTGTCTTTTCAGCTTGGGCTAGAGTTTCATATGCAAAGTTAAAAAAATTACATGTTACTGTATGCAAAAATCCCTATGTTCTGTGTCAGTCTGCAGCACTTATTTTCAATGAGATAAAACAGCTTATTTAAATGTAGAATTTTCCCATTGGGTTTAGACAACTCAGCTGGTTACCCAGCAGCACTCTGCTTAAAAATAGATGGGATGACATTTGTGGGTGTTGTTTTTTTTTCTTAAATACCCTTTGGAGAAAGAAGCAGAACTCTAATGCCATATTTCCCATGTATGTTACATAAGAAAGACAAGTTTTATGTTAGGAGGACCTCACATGAATTATTCTCCTTTTTAACATATCAACTCTAGCACTTTTGGAAGCCATCACTATCATTGGATGTAGAAGGGCATCTCATCTGAGTTTTACTTTTTGATGACTAGTTAATCTAACGGAAGCCTAAACATGGACGGAAGGTTTCTTATAATTGCAGATGGAGACTTCTGTTTTGGTTCGCCCTTCCTATTACATATTTTCCCCTGTCATTCCTTTAGTGGCTATCTACTGTGTATCAGCTCTGAGGCAGCCACTGTGGTCATGAAAATGCTTATCAAGGTGATTTTGACTATATTTTACCTGACTTTATAGACCTATTTAATAATGTTTAGACCAACCTGCCAAAAATAAGAAGTGCTGTCATACGATTCCACGGAGTCTAGAATAAGAATTAAAATAGGTTGAGCTGAAAATATACTGTCATTCAAAATTTCAAACTGAATAGATGTACGGGAGCACTAGAGCCAATTAAAGTATGAAATATTAAAATCAATGTTCCAATCTTGGTAGCATTGCTAAGGGCAAAGGCTTATGACACCAGGAGGAAACGAAACCAAATGCATCACTTTCCCACCCAGAAAAATACACCTGTCGTAGAATCCTACCGATTTTCTTTTTTAAAAAAAATACACGTGAAGAGGAAATTACATTTATTGGGTAATATGAAAAAGGAAATCAGGGCTGTGTGAGAGCATGGGTGTGTATTATTACCACAGGCAACATTTTTATCCTCAGTGTTTATAGATATTTTCTCTGAGTACTCAGAAAAGGTAATGGGATTGGATTCTTTTTCTTCCCTTCTGAGCATTCTCCCGATTCTGAATGTCGTCACGTAGATGGCAGGTGAATGCTATCTGCCCACTGATGAGGCACTGCACTTTTTCACCCCTCCTGTTACTGACTTCAGTACTGGGCTGTCTCCATTTTGGGCTTGCCACCTGCTCCTTCTCCGAGGTATCGCACTGACCTCAAGTCATCACGGGGCTTGGTCAGGTTAAAAAGGAGAAAGAGTCTTCAACTGCACATTCTTTCATCTGCCCTTGGAATCTACCTCTCTAAGTAGCTTTCCTACTGGACACATTGTTTCATCCCTATTGTATTTTCCTTTTCTTAGACTCTGTGAATGCTTTTAATGGCTCCCCTCGACACCCACCCAGAGCAGAGATTTTGTGTTTTCTTTTGAATAGCATGGTATAGTTAGCTCTGAGTACCAGTGGCATTCTGTAAAAGTGATAAATACTAATGGTGAACAATGAAGCAGGCTCTCAGCCTTGGGGCTGGCTACAGGAGAACTCAGAATGGGGGAGAGGGACAGGGGAATAAATCAATTTCTACCACAAAGGCAAAATTTAGCCTCTCATTAGATCCAGTTGCTACATGTGAAAATGTGTGTTAATAAAATGGCACAGGGGTTTTGTGAGGGGGTGCCAAGCATGTGAACTAGGCTTTCAGGATATGTTTTCCATCTTCTTTCCAATTTGGGGTGTTATGATATAACAGGATTTTGGAATCCAAGCATATGTTGTTTTCTTCCTTTTATGTTTAAACTTCCAGTATAATGAATTAGCTCTCCCTCCTCAATAACTTGGAGTATTTATTTCTTTTCTATAAAAATGAAGCACTTAGACATATGATGAAATTTAGGTATATCCCCCTTTATGACTCTTTTCAGCTCTATTTGTGATTTTTGACTCAGGCATGAAGATATTAATTTTGGCAAGCAAGGACATTATTAATCTTATACTTTATATAAACATAAACTCTTTGTAAACAAAACTTTCAAAAACACCAAAATTTTAAAAATATTAATTTATAATTTCTTTTTTAAAAAATATTTTATTTATTTATTTGACAGAGAGAGAGAGACCATAGCAGGGGGAGTGGGAGAGGGAGAAGCAGGCTTCCTGCTGAGCAGAGAGCCCAATGAGGGGCTCGATCCCAGGACCCTGAGATCATGACCAGAGCTTAGGGCAGACACTTAAGCAACTGAGCCACCCAGGAACCCTTATAATTTTGTTTTTAGAAAGCAAAATACCCCAGATTATCAAAGTCATGTGCAGTGAGGAGCACAGCAAGTACTAACCACTTTTTTCTCTCTTTTAAATTCCATGATAGTTTGGAAAAGAGACATTTTTCTTTCTTTACCCAGCACGTTACTAGTTGATGACGTCTCATTTCTCACCAATTTAAAAGTAATGTAGAGTAGGATGCAGCCATGGAATTAAAACTGGGGAGCGAAAGAGGCAGAGGGCAGAAATCATAGCTACCCATCTGTGGCAAGAAATCTTCGGTAAATGGGTAAAAGAACAGCGTTTTCCTGGCGTTTTAGCCCAACGAAATCACTCTCCTTCCACAAGCACAGGACTTGATCTAGTGTAATGAAAGCGAGCAAAAATATAACTAGGCTACTTGACCTAAGGAAAACCTAAGATGTTAGCTGTACTTTTTTTCAAGGCAACTTTTCTTTTAGCCATTCATCAGTTTCAGTCATGCTGATCAGGATCTTTCCATAGCTATGAGGTATCCCATTGGGTGCTTTATAAACAAGGGTGACTAGAAATGCTCAGCAGTTGTCAAGCACAGTAACTGGGCACACTTGGTACACGTAGATGTATCATCTAAATGCCTGGCTCTGCGCCTTCCCCACACAGGAAGCGTTCGCACTGTACGTACTTCTGTGTATGGGAAGTGGAGGGTGTTTTCTTTTTTTAAAGATTTTATTTATTTGACAGAGAGAAACACAGCCAGAGAGGGAACACAAGCAGGGGGAGTGAGAGAGGGAGAAGCAGGCTTCCCGCCGAGCAGGGAGCCGGATGTGGGACTGGATCCCTGGTCTCTGGGATCATGACCTGAGCCGAAGGCAGTTGCTTAACCAACGGAGCCCCCCAGGCGCCGCTGGGAAGTGGAGGATTTCACGTCCCCCCACTCCCCACTCCCCAGCCCCCAGTTACCCTATTTAGTAATGAGCTGCCACTTTCTCTGTTCAGAGTAATGTGTGAACTCTTGGAGCCGGGTTATTAACTATGTCATTCTAAATTTACTAAATATTTCATATGGATGTACAATGAGGCTAAAGTAGTTTATAATTTGTCCCTGAGACTTGGGCACACTAACTGCATCTGCTTGTTTGTTGTAGGTTGTGGCTGTGCACATCCAGTCAGTTGATAATTTCTTAGTGGTGTAGTTAATTCACATAAGGTCATTTTATTCTAAATGTGAACGCGACATGTCTTACTACTGTTCTTGTCATTTATGTTTGTAATAAAAAGATAAGAGTAGAAACCGTAAGTGATAGTAGCATTCATTGTACATGATAAAGTTATGTTTTTTAAGAAAACAATTGTGGGGAAGCCTGGGTGGCTCAGTTGGTTAAACGTCTGCCTTTGGCTGGGGTCGTCGTCCCAGAGTCCTGGGACTGAGTCCCGCATCTGGCTCCTTGCTCAGTGGGGAGGCTACTGCTCTCTTTGCTTGTGTTCGCTCTCTCTCTGAAAAATAAATAAAGTTTTTAAAAAATTGTGAATTTTAGACAGTTTGCCCTCAAATGTGAAAGGCAGTAGGTAAAAATCAACCTGTGGTTTTATTAGTGTCCATTTAACATACTTTGTTTTCCTTTTGTAGCCTGCCTTGATTTAAAAAAAAAAATCATGTCATAAAGGAGATGGCAAATTCAATCTGGATGGTGAAGAAAATCTGTTCTTAAGTTTTAGATCAGATATTGAGTTGTCATTTGAACTATACAATGGATGATAAAGGAATTAATAGCCGTATCATGCAAAGGGCAGTTCTGGTGTTACTTTTATAATTTCTCACTTTTTTTTTTTTTTAAGATTTCATTTATTTATTTGACAGAGAGAAACACAGCGAGAGAGGGAACACAAGCAGGGGGAGTGAGAAAGGGAGAAGCAGGCTTCCCGCTGAGCAGGGAGCCCGATGTGGGGCTCGATCCTGGGTCTCCAGGATCATGACCTGAGCTGAAGGCAGTGGCTTAACCAACTGAGCCACCCAGGCGCCCCAGATTTCTCACTTTCAAAGAACTGGGTAGAAGGCCTTCCTTCCTTTAGACAGTGACCCTGGGATTCAAAAATTTCATTGTTTTCTTTTTCTCATGATAATTCTACCTGTAGGGCACATTTAGTGAACAAAGCATCCATCCCTTCATTCACTTTTATTTTTTGTTCTTGAAGCCCCCTCAAATCTTCTTTTATTCCTGTTTTTGCCTTTATTGAGATATAATAAGGTATACAGTGTATTCGTTTGCTATCT
>PITA01000641.1:193521-252864 GCA_004023965.1 Spilogale gracilis
ACTAGATCGTGCAATTAGCCTGGAAGCTAATTCAAGGAGGTCAGACTTCACTTGTGAATTAAATGATGGGCAAGATGTCAGTGGGGCCCAGGCAGAAGCAGGTCTTACAAGAGAGGAGGAATGGCAAACAGGGTGGCATGGCTGTGTGAAAAGGCACAGTGTGTTCTGTAGGGAATACCAAATTATGTACAACGCATGGAGATTGCAAATGAACTCGCTTCACTTTGGCCTGCACCTCTCTGGGCATGGCTAGAGACAGATGAAGTGGAAGGCCCTCCGTCACCTGCTAATAGTCTGGACTTGGCTTCAAATCTTTTAACAAATCTTAACAAATCTTTTTCAAAATTTCTTTCTTGAGATTGTTGGTTCCGATCAGGAATATGGCACTGAGAACAACAGGAAATGGCTCCATTTGTTTTGCTTCAGGGACATGGGTTTTCTTTCCTAAATCTGCATTTCCTCCCTCCCTCAGCATGCCTGGTGGCCCAGAGAAAGCCTCTGCATCAGCCTCTCTTCATAACTGATCGCTCTTGCCTGAACCGGGCACTCCGCCGTCTGCTTGGCCACCCTCCACTACCACATCCCCCTCGCGGCCACCGCAGCCACCGGCCGTCACTCCCTTCTCCACAAGACCTCACTTCTGTTCACATCGGGATCCCCGCACATGGCTTCACCCTCTGCCCTTTTCCTCCTGGCTCCCCTCAGACCTGGCACTGAGGTTCCTCCAACCACATGCTGAATATGCGGAGGGTCTCTTCACCCCAGGTAACAACTTTTGTAATGTCATTTTCCTTATGTTAGCTCATTGGGAGTCATCTCTTGTTTCCCAAAATATCACCATTATGTTAGCTTCCTAAGGTTTCCACTTCAAATGGCCACAAACTTAGTGGCTTAAAACGACTCACATTTATTCTCTCCCAGCTCTGGAGCCAGAAGTCCAGAATTGGCTCACTGAGCTGAGACGAGTTCTTGGCAGGGCCGGGCTCTAGAAGCTCTGGGGAGAATCCATTTCCTTGCCTTCCCACCTTCTAGAGCTGCAGCCCTTGCATTACTCAGCTCAAGGCTCCTCTTCTGTCCTTAAAACCAGCAGCGTAGCACCTTCAAGTCTCTCTTCTGCTTCTGTGGTCACATGGCCTTCTGTGGTCAGGTCTCTCTCCTCCGTCTTGTAAGGACACTTACGATTACACTTCGGGCCCACTCAGATATGCCAGGATAATCTTCCCTTCCCGACTCCCTTGACTAATCCCATCTGCAAAGCCACATCTGTCACAGAAGGTAACACGCACAACTTCCTGGGATTGAGATGTGGCCATATTTGGACTAGTTTGTCCAGATACCTCAACCGCTGACCCTGCCATCACATTGAATACTTCGGTGAGCGAGGGACCCTTATTATCTCTGTTTTACAGATGAAGAAATTTAGGCCCAGAAAGGGTAACTGACTTGCTCCAGGACACACAGATAGAGACAGGGTAGAAAGAGGGTTCAAAGCCAAGCCTGTCCAATCTGAAAGCATTTGCTGTACACACAATGAATTACCTCTCACATGTAGTTTGGATCACGAGTATCACAAATGATTGTGGTCAGCACAAAATGGATTGTTTGCCAGAAACTGTATGTTCTCTCTTGAGCTGTACTTCTGGATATTTCTTCCCCAGAGAGTACTGCTAGTTAAGGAACTGGGTGGTAACAAGAAGAAATGTGCTTTTCCCATGAAAGACCAGTGGAGGCGCCCTAAGCAGTCTGCCATCAGGCAGTGGGGACAAGCACGAGGCATAACTGAGCTCAGGAAAAAGCTCTGTGGAAAGAGTGCTCATAGAGCAGGACCAGGAAGAAAGTCCATGTTGAAAAGGACAATGGACTACTGTGAAGAAAAACAATGTACTGAAACAAAGGTCTTCATATTCGGATATATATCACTGCATCACATTTATTTATCTTTCTGGATATTTTTATAGCCTGCAATTAAAACATTAAAACAGCCCAAAATGGGGTGCCTCATATTAGGATATATATCACCACATCACATTTATTTATTATTCATTTATTATTATTATTTCTGGATATTTTTATAGCCTGCAATCAAAACATTAAAACATCCCAAAATGGGGTGCCTGGGTGGCTCTATCTGCTAAGTGTATGACTCTTGATTTTGGCTCAGGTCATGATCTCAGGGTCGTGAGATCGAGCCCTGAATGGGGCTCTGCACTAGGTGTGGAGCCTGCTTAAGATTCTCTCTCCTCCTCTGCCCCCTCTCCATACCTTTTCTCTCTCCCCCTCAAAAAAAAGCCTCCCCAAAAGGACAATGGAAATGAAACAGAAATAAGAGGCCCAGTTTTCTCATTATGGAGCGACCAAGAAAGGCAGAAAATGCTGCAGACATAGGGTCTATAGAAAAAAGCTTGAGAATGAAGAATATGGCACAAAGAAAGTTACCTTCAGATTAATAACAAGGAAAAAATACATTCAGAGCAGACTACTGGGGGTCGGAAACTCAATTTACCATCCACAATTCATTTCTAAGATTAAAGTGTTTTCTCACTTGAAGCAGGTAGTGGACTGTATGCAGAACAGAAAGAGCTGGCCCTTAGAATCACAGTGAGGGGCCCATTCCTTAATATCATGCTCATTTACGGCAACAGGAGCCTCAGTGGTCTCATTTATAAAATGGGACTAAGAACAAGAAGACTGAGGATTTTATGGGAACTGCGTTAGCACAGTGCTTTTGTAGGAATGAGTAACATAAAGAATCATTGCAGTTGGTTTCTGCAACCTCATCAAAACAAAAGGTAATGAAGCTTGTTAAGGAGTCCAAGTATCCATGCATTCCGATGGAATTGACTTTGCACTTGTTCATGGCCACAGCTGTGACTAAGAGGCTGGATGTCTACCTTCACAGAATGATGGGCTAGTGGAACAGGCAATCCTATACAAAATAGCAGAAGCATCATGGGGAAATAATGGGTGCTAAGAGAATTATTGGGAGAGGAGATGGGGTTCAAATTTAGAAGGTTAGGGAGGGCTTCCTGAGGAAGTGTCATCTCAGACCAGATGAGAAAGTTGAAAAGGGGCTAAGTAGAGAAGAAAGTAGTTGGAGCTGGATGGATAGAAGAAACAGAAGAGGAAGCAGCTCGTGCAAAAGGCCTGGGCAGGAGAACACAGCACCTATGAGAAAGTTAAAAATAGATCAGTATGGCTGAAGTGCAGAGTCAATGGAGGGTGTGTGAGGAAGTGAGGCTATGAAGGAAAAAGTTCCCCAATCTGTCCAACCCTGTAAGTCCTAGAGTTTGAACTTTATCCCATGGATAAAGAGAACCATTGAAGGATCTATAAGCAGAAGATTTAGTGATTCACTTTGTATTTTAGAAAGATTGTTTGAGCTAGAATATACAAATGACTGGATTAAGGGAAAACTAGAGGCAGGGAGACCCCTTAGAAGGTATTTGTGATTATCTAGGTGAGAAACTATTGAGCTTAACTAGGAGAGTGGCAGAGAGAACAGACAGAAGTGAATAGAAATAAAATGTCTAGGATCTGGGGATTAATCCATCCATCTGTTCATTCATTCAACCAACTTTTATGAGTCTACCTTGGAGATGTGAGGTGAGGTGAGAAAGAAATTAAAGTTTTCCCCTGTGTTTCTGGGTTGAAAATAAAGAGTGGTGCTTTTTACAGGGGTAGGAAACATGGAGAAAGGAGGCTTGTGGGAAAGACTCTGAGCCCAATTTTAGAGATGATAGGTTTAGGGTGATGCCTTTATTTTTATAATGCAGTTCTCCTGGGGTCCCCCAGGCGATGAGCACAAATGAGGTAATGTTAAGGGTTAATAACCAACTCTGGTGATATTTTAGTCCTCTCTCATCTTTGCTCCTCCTCCACTTAATCCTGATTGTCCCCAAGAGTGGGTTTCACGTGTATTTGGGAACAAATCTGTTGACTGCCTCCTGCTCAGCCTTCGTTGCCACAGTGCCAAGAACTTCTTATGACGGGGGGCCATCTGTGACAACGCGGCTCTGGGGTTGCAGGCGTCCCGGTAGATGGCTGCTTGTGGTTTTTGCTGAGTGCAGGCGTGCGTGCGTGCATGCACGGGGAAGGCGGTGCTGCTGTTCTCACTAGCTTTTCTCTCTAATAAATTAACAAGCACAGGGAGTTAGCCATGTGAGCCTGGAAATAACACATGCCTTGCAGTTGGCATCGCTAGGAATGTCTGAAAGGACTAACAACTTTGCGTGTCATCTTGAAGCTTGAGTGGGCTCACCACTGTAGAAAAAAGATACGCGAAAAGGATGCTGGTCAAACAGCCTTGCATGTTTTCATCTCCAGGTTGGTTTTAGACAGCAATTGTGGATGAAAAGGTGTGCTGGTATAAAAGTCTTCTTAGTTTACGAATGATAGGGAATAGGAATCAACGACATGGTGGTTGCAAACGTTTGCTTTCTGGTTTGTTTCTTCCACCTTTAAAAGGGACACGGTGCTGGGCGCCTGGGTGGCTCACTGGGTTGAGCCTCTGCCTTCGGCTCAGGTCATGATCTCAGGGTCCTGGGATCGAGGCCTGTGTCGGGCTCTCTGCTCAGCAGGGAGCCTGCTTCCCCCTTTCTCTGCCTGCCTCTCTGCCTACTTGTGATCTCTCTCTGGGTCAAATAAATAAATAAATAAATAAATCTTTAGGGAAAAAAAAGGAGAGAGAGACACCGTGCAATGCATAGGTTCTGGGCCAGTGATACTGAGAAGGGGAATGGAGAACATATCAGAATTAAGGAAACAAAACAGTGCATGGGGAAGTCAAGAATGGCCTGGGGTGATGAGGTATGAGAGGGAAAGGGGGGAAAAGAGGAAAAGAAAACAAACACCTTAGAAATCCCAAACAATCCACTGTATTTGAGCTTCCAACAGAGTTCTGCAAATGGAGAGTAACCGTGAAATTGAATGTATTATTTTTTTAAAGATTTTATTTATTTATTTGACAGAGAGAAACACAGCTAGAGAGGGAACACAAGCAGAGGGAGTGAGAGAGGGAGAAGCAGGCCTCCCGCGGAGCAGGAAGCCTGATATGGGGCTTAATCCTGGGACTCCGGGATCATGACCTGAGTTGAATGCAGTCACTTAACCCACTGAGCCACCCAGGAGCCCGGAAGTTGAATGTATTTTAAAACTTTGAAGGATGAAGAGTAATGTGTAGTCTATCTTGGTGTTCTTAAAAATGATCTGTGGTTGCCTAAAGTGCCATATTCCTACTCCTCCTCAGTTTACTAAAGTCAAGGTTTTTCAAAAGAAATGCCTAAAATTTGTAGGTGAACCATGGGTGACCAGAAAGGGGACCTAAGTCATGAGTCGTAGCCAGAGAATTGTCCTCAAATTTAGCATCCCATTTATACTTCAACGGAGAACAGATACTGGGAACATTCTAAAGGGAGGAAGGATGAAAGTTCTTCATTTTCTATAAAAGTCTGATTGTAATGTTTAAAGATTTCCACGAAACAAAAATATCCGGTGCCCACAGCTCATTTCCCACGTGTAAAAACAGAACGGGAAGATTAGACAGTAGGAACAGAAGAAGCATTTCCTTTTCATTTCTCCAAAATTTCCCACATACTTGGCTGTTTTGCATAGAACTTCTGAAATCTCTTTTGAGGTCACCTACTTTGAGAGAATAGAGTCTTGGATTTTTCAGGTGACATGGCCGTGAGCCCTGGAAACATAAATCTTAATTGCATTTTTCATTTTTGTTATTCTTATAAAAAAGAAAAGAGTATTTCTTCCCCATCTAGCTCTAAGTTTTTGCTATTTTTTGGGCTGTGAACTGACTGAAATAAAAATCCCTGTGTTAAACACCGAGAAACTGTATCACAAAAAGCTAAGCCAACCAGTAATTGTTTTATTCCTTATTTTTGCTACATGGTTAGCCAGGATAGCAACAGAAGTCTCAGAGAGGTCTGATGGTTCTTAGTCCCCTGAACTTTAGTGTATAAACAAGTACGTTTCCACGTGACCAAAATCACCAAAGCCATGGTAAATCAAGAAAGTAATAATAATGGAAATTCACATTATCGGTGTGCTACTATTTTAAAAATACAATCTTAGAAAATAAAACCCACCTAACCCAAAGCTGTGGAATAATTTTAGCAATTGAAAATTACCACCTTCTCTAGAATAACATGTACTTAGGAACAAAATGACTCAGAAACCAACATGATGTATGCATTCTGCTTTCTCTAGAGCACATTCAACATCAGTTTACAATAATATCATGCTAAGTATATTCAATAAGCAGTGCTTAAATAATTTTTTCGGTCTTTGCTGCATCTAAATATTCTGCTGTTTAAGTAAATTCATTTTGCATTATAGATGATAAAAATATCATTAGAGATACCACTCTTACTTAAAAGCTGGATTTCTCCCTTAGCCCCTCTAGTACCACAAGCAGCCTAATTAAAAAAAAAAAAAGGTGCATTGGGGGTACTCTTTATAAAACTGCTCATCCCAAATTCACATACATCGTGAAACATGAAATTAACTTCAGCATGTTAAAAGAAAAATTACGGATTAGCACAGAAATCAAACACAAAGAGAGACTATTCATTTTCTTTTCCATAGCCCAGAATTGCCATTAGCTTACCTTATTAGCTGGAATGCCAAACAGAATGTCTTTATGGAAAATTAAGTTCATTATTCATCTCAGCTTTGATTTGGTATGGTGCAGCTGAGAGCATTTAGCTTCCCTCTATGATTTGCCGAAGCAAAGTGGGTGAGTAAGGCAGTAAACACAGAACTTGGGAGGTGGGGAGTGGTTGGCTATGCCTCACAACTCTAGACTTGCAACTTTACATTTTCATTCATATGAAGACACTTAATGAAATCAGATCTGATAACTGCAGAATAACACTGAAGTAAATAGTGCAGGTTTTTTTAAAGCCCATGCAATTTTGCATAACTGTTGTAGTTAGAGTTTTGCATGCTCCTGGTCCCAGAAAAATTACATTGCTCTCTTTCATTATCTCAGTAGATTCTTAGGCTATTGATTCACTTTGCAGTACATACGCTGGATAATGTATATTCTGTCAAGGAGAGATACACGTAGGGGAGTGATCTCTGCAATTTTCTAAAAAAAGAATAGCTAGTTGTCTGACTAGAGATGGAAAGACAGACGCATTTTACAGTTTTGATGATTAGTGTGCAGATACACATAAATTGGATATAACATTCTAGTAGCCAAAGGAGAGAGAGACTTTCGGGTTCCAAGAGGAATAGAACAATAGGCATCTGTCCTCTGGACATCAAATTCATTTAAAAAATAAGTCATATTCTTTAATAATGCATTAATTTTCTTTAAATGAAGTAAGCTTGTTTTAGAAACCTTTGGGCGAACACTTTTTCTTTCTTAAAATATGACTTCCATAGAAAACATCCCAGAAAAATCTCATTTAGTTCAAGTGTGAGTCTCCTTCCCAGATGGGCAAAGGAAGTGCTGCGTATCCTCTCCCAGGTGTTTCACTTCATGGAATTTGAGCAGGCAGCATTTATGGAAATCCACCTTTACCAAGTAAAATGTGCAATCATAGCAATGAGACAAGTCCAAGATGATCAACAGACAAGGACATTGTGACTGAGCAAAGAAAGTTTAACTTCAAGTCTTTTAAATCTTTCTGGTCTTTGTCACACTGCAAAACTAGACCCTAAAACTCTCCTCTCCTGAATTAATAGGAACATGGCTTCCTCCAGTGAAAAGTGATAAAGAAAAAACAATAATTAAGCTGTTGATTTGCTTCAAAATATTAAATAGAGTTACTGTATGACTCAGCAGTTCCCTCTTATTCATGTATCCAGGAGACATAAGAACATGAGGCCACAGAAAACCTTGTACACCATTATTCACAATAGCCAAGAAGTGGAAACAACCCTAATTTCCATCAACTAATGAATGGATGTAAAAATGCAGCCTATCTAGAGTGCCTGAATGGCACAGTGGGTTAAGCATCTGACTCTTGGTTTTGGCTCAGGTCATGATCTCAGGGTTTGGGGACTCAGCCCTGCATTGCATCTAGGTCTGTGCTCAGTGGGGAGTCTGCTTGAGATTCTCTTCCCTCTGCTCTTCCCCTCTGTGCTTGCACATGTGCTCGCTCTCTTTCTAAAATAAATCTTTTAAAAAATATGGAATATCCATAAAATGGAATTTTATTTGCCATTAAAAATAAGTTAAGTATTGATACATGCTATAACATGGATGAATCTTGAGAACAGTATGGTCATTGAAAAAGTCAGTTACTAAAGATCACATATTGTCTGATACCATTGATATGAAATGCCCAGAATGGGCAGAATCTATGGAGACAGCAAGTAGATTAGAGGTCACCCTGGGCACGGGGTAGCAGTGAGATGCTAATGAATAAAAAGTTTCTTAGTGGGGTGATGAAAATGTTCATGTTAGACTCTAGTGATGTTTGCACAATTCTGTGAATATACAAAACCATTAAACTGTATATTTTAGATAAGGGAATCTTACAGTTGGTAAATTATATCTCAGTACACATATTAATAAAATTATTAACTTGTCATGGAAACACTGCCATATAGTGTTTGTAATGATAAGAATTAGTTATATAAAATAAATTCTGCAGAAGGTAGATAGGGAGAAACTTGGAGACTGTAAGGATGATACCAAACAAGGGAAACCCTTGGGGACCCATGAGCCATAAGCACACCCAAAAGAACCACTTGTGCTGGCGTTTTGTCACAGCTAATGCTCAATAAAGAAAAAAAAACCCAAATCAGACAGAATGAGAGGAGGAAAAATAGAAGGAGGATGACAATAAAGGAAGAGAAGGAAAAAGAGAAGAAAAGAGGAAAGGAAAAAAGAGAATAAGGGCCAGACTTGTTTTTGATTGATAAGGGCAGATGATTCAAGAAAGAAAGGAGGATCACAAATCTTAATTCTGTTGATATAATATCGAATGATGTAGTTGAGAATAAAAATAAAGCCTTTAAAGAAATCAAGAACTTGTACAAGGATGGTTTTTAAAGTGTTCATATTAAAGGAGCTTGTTACGGATATGAGATGGGCTCGCCATCAAGGATGAATACAGATAGGTGAATACAGAGTGTCTATAAGAATGGCACCAAGAGGGCTAAAGCACAAATAAAATCAAGTTCTTAAATTGAAAAGGAAAAAGAAAGAAAAAAAGCATTAAAAGGAATAATAATAATAATAAAAAAGCTCCAAGTTAAAAAGATGTGAATTGGAACAAATAGAAGAACAGGGATGATCCTAAGACTTGGTGCAGATGGTATAATGGTGTAACAGATGATGATGAAGGAGGAGGAAGGGGAGGAAGGGCAGTGGGGAGGAGGGAGGAAGAGGACAAAACATTAAGCTCTCAAATTCTCTCATTGTCTCTATCAAAGAAAACGATCTATAAGATGGAAAGTGTAGAAGCATGGTGAAGAAAGCTTTGAATTCCAGAAAAATCTCTTGTATGTGGGCAACTCATAAATTTACATTTTCATTCCAGATTGCCCATAGGAGCTCAGGTACTTGACGACTTTCCTTAGATACCTCACAGCACTTCATCTACAGAAGTGCCTTCCAAATGAAGTTCACTTTCTTCTCCCTCCTCCTCTGCCCACTCCTGACTGCGGCTCTCCCAGAGCTGCCTACTTCAGGGAACGGAAGCCCCATCTTTCGTGCAGGGTTTCATCGTGGACACTTCCCTCTCCCTCTACATCACCAACTCCGGTAGATCTGGAGTCTCTGGACACTATCCCACCTGCCTCAATATCACCGCCACGCCCTAGTCCATCCACCATTATCTTGCACCTGGAACCCTCTATTTACCTTTTTGTTTCTTATTCTGCTTTACTTGTCTTTTCACTTCATCGAAAGGGAGATTTTCAGAAGGCAAAGTGGATACATTTTTTCTATATCTACCCCCTACACACAACAGCGAGGATATAAAGATTCAAATTTTAAACCTGACCTCCGAGGCCCTGAGTGATATAGTCCTGCCTCTCTTCCCAGACTCATCTTGCACCGTCTTTGTGATGTAGCCACACTGGATTTTTCTCTGACCCTTTTGTTTTTTCTTGCCTTTGCACGATTCTCTTGGCTCATTGTCTCATTCACTCTAGTTTGTCTGTCAGACCTAATCTCAACCATTAAGTCCTAGGACACGCTTCCCTGAATTTCTTAAGTCTAAATGTTACTTGAGTATCATAATCTCCTCATAGGTATTTTTTTTTAAGATTTTATTTATTTATTTGACAGAAACACAGTGAGAGAGGAAACACAAGCAGGGGGAGTGAGAGAGGGAGAAGCAGGCTTCCCGCCAACCAGGGAGCCCAATGTGGGGCTCGATCCTGGGTCTCCAGGATCATGACCTGAGCCGAAGGCAGTAGCCCAACCAACTGAGCCACCCAGGTGCCCCTCCTTCATAGGTATTGAGCAAAGCAGTCCTTGGGATAGGTTTGTCCTTGTGAGGAATAAGCTCAGAAGGTGCAAGGGCCACTACATACTTGGCATCTTTGAAGAGACCTGCTTGGGTTGAGTCTCTTAGCTAAACGAACGATGGAGAGACCTCCCTCTCCATTGGTCACTCTTCTAATAAGGCAAGTATGGAGAATTCATTGCATGGAGGAAAGTCAGGGAGTAAACATTCTGGGCTCAGGGACCCAGCAGTCTCATCTTAGGTGCAAGGTATTTATACGGTATTAAGAAATACCACTTGCCCATCCCCTAGAATCCACAGTGGCCCTAGTCCTGTGGGGAGCTGAATCCAGCCAATTCCTCCCAGTAGAGAAGAGGACAGCACTGATGGCAGACAAGGGAGAGCTCCCACCAGTGCAGTAATAGCCCTTGCCATGGTAGTAAATTTAAATTTATTTTAGTAATATTTATCTCCCACTGACAGATAATAAGGAGCATGAGAGGAGGAATAATGTCTGTTTCTGATCATCACTGTATCCTTTGCAACTATACAGGGCCTGGCAATAGTAGGCACTTAATAAACATCTTTTTTGAATGAATGAAGAAAAGAGCGCTTAAAAATTGGCAGGCTGTGGTGAGAGGGTAATGACAGTATAATTGCTATTAGCAAAATAATTTAAAGCACGTGTTCTGTGTTGGGAGTCACGGCTGTCTTCTTGTTTATAAAATCTGACCATTCTCTCTTTCCCTGGTCAACATGGCTGTTAACTTTTGCTTAGAAAATTAGCATGCAGGATGTTAATTTAAAATATCATAAGATTTATTAGATTAATAAATTTTCTCAATAAGAACATTTTCCTTTTTTAAAAAGAGGGCATGCCTATAAGCATTAAGCGTAAGTTTTTGTGCCCACACAAATGATATTTTTATGTACTCAAGGACCTTTTGGTAGGACTCCATAATCAAGGTGGCCGAAAGATTGTTAAAGGAAATGCAGTAGCAAAAGACAGGACAAGGCTTCTGAATCATCCAGAAGATAACAGCTTGATAGGCTTGAATTTATAATGCAGCATCATTCTGGAATAGGCTGTTAAACAGAAGGTCTCTGAGCACAAGGAAAAACAGCCTGGGATTGTGAGGAAGTAGGATGCTAAGCTGACGGTGCTTTGTTTTTATTTATTCTTATTTTTATTTTTTAACATATTTTATTGATTTATTAGGGAGTGAGCAAGAGACAGTGACAGGGAGAGAGAGAGAACATGAACTGGGGTGGGTAGAGGAAGAGGGAGAAGCACACTCCCCACTGAGCAGGGAGCCAGATGACTCGGGGCTCAATTCTGGGACTCCAGAATCATGACCTGAGTGGAAGGCAGATGCTTTAAACGACGGAGCTACCCAGGCACTCCTGTTTTTATTTTTATTTTAGAAAATAAACTTGGTTGATAAGTAAACACATGCTCTGAGCTTTCTTACGCAAAGTCATCTTTGCAGAAAGAAAACAGGAGGAAAATATTTCTAAATGTTAACAGAACTGGTTTTCACAGAAACTGAGTTTTCTCCCTTTTCCTCCTGGCAACAACAAAAACAATACAACAAAATGAAGACAAGGCCACAAATCACATTTTCAGCAAAACCAGCAGAAAAATCACAAACTCCAAAGTCAGAGTCCAGCAGAAAGCTAAGGAGAGAAGTCGTAATAATGTGGTAGGTAAATAAGAGGTATAAAGGGGACCTAGCATACATACAGTCCCGCACCGTAAGGACCTCAGTCTCCAAGGACAGAGCTTTGGAAAAGTCTGGGGCTAATGTAGGTGATGGCGAGTAAGTGGGCAAATCTTGTTAAGGGCCAGGACAATTCTTTCCAAAAATGACTATACCATTTGTGTCCCCATGTGACAGGCCGCCTGGGAGGTCATCCAAGTAGTAATTGAGGGAGAGAAGAACTAGGTTTGGTCAGAGGATATGGAACTACATAGACACATCATATTATAAAGAAACCATTTGTAACTGTAACAACAGGAAAGGAAGCCCTTGATTTTTGGGAAACTACTGCCCACCATTCCTTCTGAAGGAACCTTCTGATTTTCCAGGAAAATACAACTCGCTCAATTAGGAGTAACATAAACTGAGTACACTGCCGGAGGCCAGCTCTGGCTGAACCAGGAGTCCCTGAAGGAAGGACGGTGTCAGCGAATGAGAGAGCCCTGAAGATTCTTTCTGATCAACTGCCAGGCATCTCTGTCTTGCCGGCTTCTAGTGTCTTTATTTATAGGCAACAAGTTACAGATTAAAAGGAAAAATCTTTTACAGTAGATGATTTTAGAGAATACAGTGCATTCATCAGTGAAAAATATTTTTTAGGTGTACATGTCTACAATTTTCATCAAATTCCTCAACCAAAATGGGATAGGTTTGATCAGTAAGGTTTTTTATAATTTCTTACATTTTGTTTCAAGGCGATAAAGTATAGATTAATCATGTGGTGTTTTTAAAGCAGGTTTTACAGAAAAGAAAGGAAATAACAAAGTAATTAAAAGGCATAGGTGAGTTAGTTACATACAAAGTTACAGTTTAAGCTAAGTTATTAACAAACCGGCTAGGTTTGTCTAGCATACTAATCATCCTAAAGAGAAGCGTAACTTATTTTGCAAAAGTAAAAGCGTGTATAAGCCTCTTCTCAGTGACTTATGGAAGTCAGTGAGTTTTCCCATGAGGCAGGAGCTGTGCTCAGACTGCCATCTTCCCCGCCCTCCCATCAGCTTGCGAGACCTGGGCGGCTCCTGACAATAAACATATAGGTACTATAAGGAATATAAGAAAGGGTAGGCACAGATACCTTGTAAATAATAAAAATGCACTGGGAAAATTTGTGCCATAAAGCATAACCCAAATAAAAAGCAATAATTAATGAAGCACCTACAGCTATAAAGGAAGATCATAAAGAAGAATTATAAGAACTCATGGGGCGCCTGGGTGGCTCAGTCGGTTAAGCGACTGCCTTCGGCTCAGGTCATGATCCCGGAGACCTGGGATCGAGTCCCACATCGGGCTCTCTGCTCCGCGGGAAGCCTGCTTCTCCCTCTGTCACTCCCCCTGCTTGTGTTCCCTCTCTGGCTGTGTTTCTCTCTGTCAAATAAATAAAATCTTTAAAAAAAGAAAAAAGAATTATAAGAACTCAGGAAAGAAGTGAGAATACAACAAAAGATTGCTGGTAGACAGCTAGAGGATGCAAAATAGGAACTGGCAGAATTGAAGGAAGGGAAGGGACGTAAAAGATAAAAATGAAAAATGAAAAAGAGCAAAGAAATGGTACAGGGAGAAAACGATAGAGAAGGATTAGAGAAACAAGGAAATATATCCAACACATTATGCATAGCTATAATTCTGAAGGAGAAAATAAAGCAACAGTGTAGAATAATTTCTTAAAATAATTCAGTAAGAGCTCTCTGAAATTAAAAAGAGGCCCAAATCTATTTAATGAAAAGTTATCCATTTTATTAGTGAGAAGTCATTCAGAATGGTCAACATAAAGACATAGCTTAGAAAAAGTACTGGAAAGAACCCTTTGGCAAAAAGCTAAAATCAGGTTAAGGGAGAGAAAATGTGTTTGACACCAGGTAAGCCACAGAAACACCTAACCTCAGCACATACCAGAACAATGTCTTTGAGATATTGAGCCCAGAGAGGAGGGAGTCAAGGATTTTCCATTTAGTCAAGCTGTCCTTCAAGTATAGAGACTCAACTAAAAAGATAGGTTTGAACATGCGAGAATTTGAGTTATATTGCTCAAATGAACCTTTCTAGAGGAAAATAATAGAGGTCAAGCTATATACAGACATGATGCAAAAAGAAAAATGTCAGCAAAGAACCAGTGGACAACCCCCACGTGTTCACTGCAGCATTAGCTACAATTGCCAAGACACGGAAACAACCTAAATGTCCACTGATGGATGAATGGAGAAAGATGAGGTACATATACAATGGAATATTATTCGGCCATAAAAATCTTGTCATTTGTGACAGTATGGATGGCTTTTGAGGGATTATGCTAAGTGAAATAAGCCACACAGAAAATAGCAACTACTGCATGATCTCACTTATATGTGAAATCTAAAAAAAAAAACAACAACAAAAAAGTGAGCTCGTAGATATAGAGAACAGACTGGCAGTTGCCAGAGACGGAGGATTGGGCGTGATTGCAACTGTTGAGAATCAAATGTACAGACTTCCAGTAATAAAATAAAAAAGCCCTGGGGATGTAAGGTACAGCATGGTAGCTATAGTTAATAATACTGCTTCGTGGGCGCCTGGGTGGCTCAGTGGGTTAAGCCTCTGCTTTCAGCTCAGGTCATGATCTCAGAGTCCTGGGATCGAGACCCACATCGGGCTCTCTGCTTGGCAGGAGTCTGCTTCCCCCTCTCTCTCTGCCTACTTGTGATCTCTCTCTCTCTGTCAAATAAATAAATAAGTAAAAGTCTTAAAAAAATACTGCTTTTCATATTTGAAAGTTGCTAAAGAGGATAGACCTTGAAAATTCTCATCACAAGAAAAAAAATTTTTTTGTAATCATGTATGGTGATGAATGTTAGACTTGTGGTGTTTATTTCATAATATATACAACTATCAAATTGTTATGTCTTACACCTGAAACAAATTTAGTAGTATATGACAATTATGCATAATAATATAATAATATTAACTGGCCAAGATGTAGTTTGATATATTTTAGAAGAGGTTTATCATCTTCTTTATGGATTTAAAAGGGATGATCCAACATTGCACAAAGTTTCTGTGAGCTACATATCTGTGAATACACTTTAAGAATTCTTCTTCTAGGGGTGCCTGGGTGGCTCAGATGGTTAAGTGTCTGCCTTCCGCTCAGGCCATGATCTCTGGGTCCTGGGATTGAGCCCCACGTTGGCTTCCTACTTCAGGGGGGAGTCTGCTTCTCCCTCTCCCTCTGCCTCTCCCCCTGCTCGGGCTCTCTCTGTCTCTGTCTCTATATCTCTCTCAAATAAATACATAAATATATTAAAAATGTAAAAAAAATCTTTTTTTATTTTGAATTTGTCATAATTTTAAATTAAATCATTAGTAGCTGTTCAATATTATAAAATATCTTTTAAAAAAGATTTTATTTATTTATTTGACAGAGAGAAAGAGATCACAAGGAGGCAGAGAGGCAGGCAGAGGGGGAGGGAGAAGCAGGCTCCCCGCTGAGCAGGGAGCCCAATGTGGGACTCGATCCCAGGACCGTGGGATATAATCGCAACGGAAGGCAGCTGCTTAACTGGCTGAGCCACCCAGGTGCCCCCAAAATATCTTTTTTGTATATATTAAGATAGTCATGGGTTTTCTCCTTTAATTTCTTAATGCTGTGAATTATGTGTCTTTTCTAATGTTAAGCCTTCCTTTCATTATGAAATAAATCCCCTCTGATGATGTTATTTTTAAATTATTTGCAATTATATAATTTTATTGATATACTTATTAAGAATTTTTGCATCAAGGGTGCTTAGGTGGTTCAGTTGGTTAAGCGGATGTCTGACTCTTGGTTTTGACGCAGGTCATGATCTCATGGGTCATGGGATTGAGCCCCATGTTCGGCTCTGTACTCCGTGGAGAGTAGGCTTGGAGATTCTCTCCCTCTCCTTCTGTCCACCCCCAAACCTGCTCTCTCAAAGGAATAAATGAATCTTTTTTAAAAATTTCTAAAAAAAAAGAATTTTTGTGTCAGATTTGTGAAAAAAGTTGCATTAGAATTTTCCTTTTTCAAACTGCCCTTATCTAAGATTATGTAAATCCTAAAAGTGAATTTGGCACCTTTTTTTGTTCAGATCTCTAGAAGAACTTTTGTATGACAGGGATTACCTCTTCCTTGCAAATTTCCTAGAACTCTTTGGGTCTAGTCTTTTTTCTGAGTAAATTTTATTTTATTTTATTTTATTTATTTTTATTATGTTCAGTTAGCTACTGTATAGTAGATCATTAGTTTTTGATGTAATGTTCAATGATTCATTAGTTATGTGTAACACCCAGTGCTCATCACAGCATATGCCTTCTTCAATACCTATCACCCTATTACCTCTTCCCTCATCCTCCTCCCCTTTGAGACTCTCAGATTGTTTGCCAGGGTCCACAGTGTCTCATGGTTCATCTCCCTCTCTGATTTCTCCCCCTTCATATTCCCCTTCCTTCCCCCATGGTCCTCCTGAGCCGAAGGCAGTGGGTTAAAGCCTCTGCCTTCAGCTCAGGTCATGATCTCAGGGTGCTGGAATCAAGGCCCATATTGGGCTCTCTGCTCGGCGGGGAGCCTGCTTCCTCCTCACTCTCTGCCTACTTGTGATCTCTCTCTCTGTCAAATAAATAAATAAAATCTTTAAAAAAATATTTTAGGGCGCCTGGGTGGCTCAGAGAGTTAAGCCTCTGTCTTCGGCTCAGGTCATGATCTCAGGGTCCTGGGATCGAGGCCCGCATCGGGCTCTTTGCTTGGCAGTGAGCCTGCTTCCCCCTCTTTCTCTGCCTGCCTCTCTGCCTATTTGTGATCTCGCTCTCCGTCAGGTAAATAAATACAATCTTAAAAAAAATATTTTATTCACTTGAGAGAGAGAGAGAGAGAGAGAGAGAGAGAGCGCATAAGCGGGGGTGGGGAGGGGCAGGGAGAAAGGGAGAAGCAGACTTCCTACTCAGCAGGACCTCAAGATCATGATCTAAGCTGAAGGTAGATGCTTAACCAATTGAACCATGCAGGCACCCCAATACTTGATTTTTAAAAAAGAAATGTGCTCACAGGTACAAAGAACAGATTAGTATCATTTAATAAAATGAAAAACTTAAACATAATAAAGATGTATAGACTGGATAGGAGATTCATAATTTGAATGACTTTCCCTATATGGTATATGAATAGTTTCATGAAAGAACTGTAGGATGGTCTGTAGTTGAATGCATAAGACTTTGTTTTTGGTCCTGTACTGAACATCTTTTTAATTATCAACTTAGATGATGATATAGTAGATGCTATTATGAGATTTACAATATAATACATCTTGGGAAAATATTTAAAATACTGTACTTCAGATTTCATATTCTCCAAGTTTGACAGCGAAAACGTTCTTTTTGGTGGTCCAAATAGCACCTTTAGGTGGATGAATTGGAAGCAAGCTAACTAAGATAACTAATAATGTAAATGCTGTTCCCTGGAGTTAGATAGTGTCCAACCTACACGATAGTTAGATAACTAATAACGTAAATGCTGTTCCCCGTTTCTATCACATTTTGAAGAATTTAATTTTCTAAGGAATTAATCACTTAAGTATGTTTCTCTTCTACTCATATGAGAGCTTTAATATCTACTGTGTATTTGTCCTTTTTCTTTTCTACATTCCTACTAGTATTTATGTGAGGCTTTCTTTTTTTCTCTTCGGTGAGTTTATTCAGAGGTTGCTCAGTATTATGGGTATTTTTAAAGAACAGCAACAGCACAAAAATATTCATAGTGATTTCTGTGATCTTCTTTATTTTCTTCTGTAGTCTAAAAAAATCTCCTCAATAAATGTATGCTAGCTGTATGAACCTGACCTATAATACTTGATATTTTTTAAAGATTTTATTTATTTGACAGAGGGAGAGATCACAAGTAGGCAGAGAGAGAGGAGGAAGCAGGCTCCCTGCTGAACAATGAAGACTTAGGAGCGAATAGTAAATCATGAAGCATCTGACGGATGACCCTGTGAAAGAGTAATTGATTTACTTCACATGGCACTTACATCCAGGCTAAATGGAGGTGGATTTGTATTACAATAGGGAAACATCTTCTAAAAAGGGGTCAAGAATGGAAACTGGTACTGGGTAAAAATTCAGACAGTCTTTCTAGAGGTCAGCTGGTAATATGTGCAAAAATCCTTCACATTTTGCACACCCATCTAATTCTAGGAATTTCTACTGGATAAATAATTTGATACTTCTTGAAGCATTTGTAACAGTAAAAGATTTGATAGGTTACTAGATGAAGAAGAGGAAAGGCATGGTGGCGCCTGGGTGGCTCAGTTGGTTAAGCGACTGCCTTCAGCTCAGGTCATGGTCCTGGAGACCCCGGGATCGAGTCCCACATTGGGCTCCCTGCTCGGCGGGAAGCCTGCTTCTCCCTCTCTCACTCCCCCTGCTTGTGTTCCCTCTCTGGCTGTGTTTCTCTCTGTCAAATAAATAAAAAAAAATCTTAAAAAAAAAAAAAGAAGTGGAAAGGCAAAGAGAGAGAGAGAGTGAGAGAGAGAGAGAGAGAGAGAGAGAATGAGAGAGAGAGAGAATGGGGGCAAAGAGGATGAACTCCATGAAACAGAAACTACTATTCTAAAGATGGGGGTGAGAGGGACAGTGGGATATTATTAGAAAATTGCCAGTCAAAATAAGGTTGAATGCAGGCCACTGAGGCAATGGCCCAATTTTTTTGTTAATTAGATGAGAGAATTGTGATTGCTAAAATAAAACTCAGATTGAGGATCTCTAGTGAAGTGAGGTCAACAAAAATAGCTAATAGGTGGGAAATTACTTTAGTCATTTGAAAGTGAAGAAACCTATTACAAATGGGTGTTAAACTGTTTGTAATGAGAAAGAAAATGGATTCGTGCACAGATTATTATATGTCATGCTGCCACATCGAGAGGGCTTCAGCGTGTAGTTGCTACGGAGATGCTTGTTGTAGAAGTGTGTATGTGAGGTTGGATAACAGTCCAGACATTTGTGACTATCTCCATCTGAAAACAACAGAGCTGAAAAGTCTCTGCAGAATAATTATTCCAAATTAGAATATTTAAATTATTTTGAGAAACTAAGACTTACTTGTACTTTTTTTAAATTGAATAGTGCCTAACATTTGGAAATACTAACCAGAAAAAAGGTTTCCATGTTTTATTGAAAGAGATATTTATGGCATTATTCATAGTGGTGAAAAATTAAAAAAAAAAGAAATGTTAAATAATTGAGAAATGAATATTCTAACCATGGTGTATCAGCATACTTTAATAGCTATGCCCATTTTCCTTAAAATGATAGGCATTAAAATAACTAAGCATTTATTAAAATGAAGCACATGTATGAATACTAATGAATACAGAATGATTTTACTCTAGGAAAACTATTGGCACATCCAGTAGTCACTTCCTAATTGCCAGGTTCATTGATAGACTTTTTATTCATTGTCCATCTTGACCACTCTTTGGTAGTTGACCTTCTTGAACTTTCCCTTTTTTGAAATCCTCTTCTCCCTTCACTTCCATGCTGTTTTAATTTCCTTGCTTGCTACTCTTTCTGGCTCTTTATTATTGCTTTTCTTGGCTTCCTGTCTGTGCGTTAACATGTGTGTAGCCCAGGGAACTGGCCTGTACTGCCTCATCTTCTAACTTACACATGCCCCCGTGTGATATCATTCACTCTCAAACTTGGCTCTACCTGCCACATGATAACCCCGATAAACGTTTCTCCAGTCCTGACATCATCCTGAATCATACATTCAGCTGCCTCCACTCTATCTTCCTCACTTGAGGAGTTTTGACTGATCTGACACCTTTAAGGTCAAGTAGAAAGATTATCTTGAATTCCCTCTGTCTTTATTGCTTCTTCCCTAGTTTGAACCATAGTCATCTCTTGTCTGGATTATTGTAGAATCTTCCAAGTCATATTTGAATGAATGAATAAATGCTTGCCTGTGGGACATCTTCAGCTGGTTATTCTAAAGGCACATCAGAATCAAAATGTCTAGAGCTAAATCGTCTTCTCCATCCAAATTTATTTTTCCTCCCATATTATCTCTCTCAACTGTTTTTGAAACAGTGTTTGATCATCATTTTTACTCTTTCTTTCCTGACACCTCAGTCATTCAATGCCCAAGTCTAGGCAATTCTATATGTAGATATTTTTTTCCAGGAGCAGTTATTCTATATATTTTTAAAATGTTTTCTTCTTTTTAAAAATTCTTATCATCGGTATCCTTCCCCTTTCCACTATAGTAAGGGCTCCTTGAGGACAAGAGTCATATGTTTTCAATTTTGTATTCCTAGTCCTTCACAGAGTGCCTAAATTATAGTTAATGCTCACAAGTTTTTGAATTAAAATTGTATTATATACCACAAAAAGCTAAAATATGTATAACACATTGATTGCAAATATGTAAGATGTACTTGTTTACATTTATGGATATTGGAAGGAGATTTCAAATATATAAAGAATTGGCATTTTACTATAAAGTGAAGTGAATAATAAACATTTTAAATGAAAAGGAAGCAGCAAATATGGAATTCATAGGCAAAGGGGAAGCTAGATCCAACAGTTAAAAATAGTTTAAATAGCTTAAAATAGACTGCCATTGTTTTATAGTCCAAATAGTCTAATAGTTTAAAAGAATCGAACAGATACAAAAAAATGGAAAATTCCATCTGCACATAAAAGAAGTCTTCAGGGAGCACTACGTACATACAGTGGTCTTGTTTAGGGGCTGTGCCCTGCATGGACAATTTCATGTACTTTTCACATAAAGTTTACAAAATGGTTAGGTTTAAGAAGTATATCACGTATTAGGTGGTAGATTGTATGACAGGCAGAATAGGGGCTCCCCGAAGATGCTCACGTCTTAATCCATGGAACTTGTGAAAATGTGACCTTCCATAGCATGAGGGACTTTGCAGATGTGATCAAGGTAATGACCTTGAGATGGGGAGATTATCCTTGGTTATCTGGGTGGTCCCAACATCATTACAAGGATCTTCATAAAAGAAAGAGGGAAGTAAGGAGATCAGAAAAGGACCCCTGAGCCCTGAGCACAGATGCAGTGATGTCACTGCAGGACTAAAGGAGTATGGGCAAGCCCCTGGAAGCTGGGAAAGACAAGCAAATGGATTCTCCCCTAGAACCTCTAGAGGGAATAACCCTGCTGACCTCCTGATTTTAGCTTAGTGAGATCCATCTCAGACTTCAGGTCTCCAGGACTGTGAGGTGATACGTCTGTGTGTTTTTTAAGCCCCTAGATTTGCAGCAACATGTTAAGATTTCTGCGGTGCCTTTAAATCTGGTCTCTTGTTTCAGTTCACTCTGTTAGCATCATGTTTTGAGGCTTAATACAAACAACAGCATTTATTGAGGCATTACATAATGTCCCTTTTCCAAGTGTTGTTCCACACCTTTTACACTACATTAACTCATTTAATCCTTTCAGACCCCCTACATGATAGGTATTATCTCCATATTCTAGAGGATGGGAGAGGTTAAATAACTCCTTCAAAGTTATGTGATTGGTAAACACAGGGTTTGAGCTGGGCTCTCAGGCTCCAAAGCTTTAGAGATAGAGCATTTCAAACGGGGTAGCTTCTCTTTTCCATCCTTTCTTTCTAAGCCACAGATTGAAATCTTTCTTCCTATTAAGCCCCCATATTTTGTGTTCAAGTATCTATGCTGCTTCTTACCTCGTTTGTATTATATGTATCTAATGATCTCATTCCACTAGGCTCTGAGAGTAAGAATTGTTTTACAAAATTTTGAATTCCCCTCTCCTCTCACCTTCAACCCTTATGGAAGGGAAGTCCTCATTTTTTGGTCACTTGATCACTCAGGAAAAGCTCCTTTCCAAGTAAATCCTATCACAAACTCAACTTTGTAATAGGATCTCCAAGTTCCAAAAGAGGACTTACTTATTTCAGGTAATATTGCACCCACAATAACAACTCTTTAAGAACTGCACATTCCTCAAATCAGTCTGAGATTATAACCCAAAAGGTTTTTCTAATGAACTATTATAAGGAAAAAAGGAAGTCATCTATTTTAAGTTTTTAAGGAAAAAAAAACCCCAATTTTATTGGTACCATAACTTAAACTTGTTAGTGGCTTTTTTTTTTTTTAAGATTTTATTTATTTGACAGAGAGAAACACAGCCAGAGAGGGAACACAAGCAGGGGGAGTGAGAGAGGGAGAAGCAGGCCTCCTGCTGAGCGAGGAGCCCGATGTGGGACTCCATCCCGGGTCTCCGGGATCATGACTTGAGCCGAAGGCAGCCGCTTAACCAACTGAGCCACCCAGGCGCCCCATTAGTGGCTTTTTTTTAAAAAAGATTTTATTTATTTATTTGAGAGACAGAGACAGCACAGGCCGGGGGAGGAGCTAAGCAGCAAGCCCGATGCGGGGCTTCATCCCAGGACCCTGGGATCATGATGAAGGCAGCCGCTTAACTAACTGAGCCACCCAGGCACCCCTGCTAATGGCTTTTTATCTTCATCTCTTTGGGGACATGACAAGACCTGTGGACTTATCTCCCTGGCAGGTTGAACACAAATACCTTTCCTCCTTGGCTTTTTAAGTTCTGGATTTCACTGACCTCATAGAGCACATTCTTGTATAGTCTAAATGTCCACAGCGCCGGGCTAAGAGGACTTGAAGTAGGGGGATGGGTATGCCCTGCTTTTCTTCATCTGAGTTCTCCTTAAACCCCCCATCCTGACCACTAAGGGATCTTCTCAAGGTAGAATTAATTCAGCCATCAGTTAAGCTATTCCTTGGTTCTGCTTCTGGGCTGCCTCAGCTCCATGAATGACCTCCTCACAGATGCTCCAGGCCTGGGACTTCTCTTCCTCTGAGGGTCTAAATTAAGGAGTTCTGCCTTAGGAAGCTCTTCTAGAAAAGGCTTTTCCAGAAAGTAAGCTTTCCAACTGGCCTGCCACCATTTTTCTGGCCTAGTGGGGTGAAGCAATCTCTTTCCAGGCCTCAAAGATGGCCAGAGGACACTTGTTTTCAGAGAGCAGTACAAGAAAATTATTTTTCAAGTTTGCTAAATAAACAAATGAGGCCAGATGGCATGTTTTTGGTAATACCAGTTCTCTTAATACAGAAGTCTACTTTATCATGGTTGTCATTCTATGAGACTACTGCCTAGTAGCCAAATGGGTAATATTTATAATTCAGAATGATGTGCATAAGTCACACAGACACCCAGAGATCAGTACGTTAATTGCTTATGTGCAGTGGGAAGGTGTGAGATTCACTCATCTCAGCCAATAGGGTTAAACACTGCCCTGATAACCCACAGTGAGTACTCTAAGGGCCTCTCTAGAAAGCTCTTGCCCTTTGATCAAGGTCAGAAGAATGTGAGGTGGCCAGGAGTGGCTCAGGTGTAACTCTGACGCCAACCATACCTGGTGGTGGGGAGGGAGCCTGATTGGCGCCAGCTGTGTGAACAGCCAAGGCACATGTTGCTCTGCATTGCCAAATTCTAGATCTATTTGCACCCAGATGCAGCTCCTAGAGGTGCCAACAGATCATAATTTACAAATACATGTGAGTAGGAGAACCATTTTACATTGTTCAGGAGAGAGCTTCAGCCCAAAGCTCCAAGACCACATGTAGAAATACTCTAGGTATTGTCCGGTGGGCTAATGGTGATTCAGGTACAAAATGCAGAGTAGGGGCAGAGTAAGGTTCCCCAGTGGGACAGCACCAGGGCAGAGGGAAGAGCAAGGAGAACTGTGTGCGGTGCCCAGCAGTTTTCCGTGCACAATGACTTACAGATACACGGGTGCTGAAATCTGGGTAAATCCCAAGTTTGTCATGTTTCTAGTGAAACATTGCTTTTACTTACTGAAAACTAGCTCCTTTATAGAATATACTCCTAAAAATAACTCCCGAGGTAAGTATCTTGCAAAAGAGGGGCTAGAGGATGAGTGGAAGGGGCTTACTTAGTGCCACATAGTGAGTGAGTGGAGCACAGCGTTCACGTAGGACAGTCCTTGCTCCCTGGCCCTCCCTGGGCCTGTGTGTGTGCATGGAAAACGGCTGGCTTGTTCTGACACCTCTAAGCATGTGCTATCCCAACAGGATGATACCTTCTCTTAGAAAAGCCCAAATCTAGTAGAAGTTGTAATATTAAGAACAACTACTAGAAGTCATTATACTTATGCTATCCAGTAGAATTTTCTGCAACGATGGGAATGTTTTCTATCTGTTTGTCCCATAGGGTAAACACCAGCCACCCACGACTGGTGAGTACTAGCAATGTGGCTGTTGTGACAGAGGCACTGGAGTTTGTGTTCTTATTTAAATTAAATTAATGCAAATTTTAATAGCTACTAGTGGCTGGTGGCTGCCGTATTGGACAGTACAGAACTAAACTGTTTGCTTTAAAAGGAACCCTAAGGGCCATCTGCCCAGACTTCCTTTGCTCTACCCATGACATGTTCATCCAGCCTCTCATTACACATTTATAAGAAGCTCTCCCTCTGACTTGGGATCTGATGCCTTTATTAGGAAGAAATCTTCTTATTTTAACAATGGCACCTTCAGATGTATGATCTCGGGATACAGTTCAGTTTTGGCGTGATAAACCCATTCATTATTCCCTGGAGCTATCCCTTAATATGCCTTATCAGGGCTTCTCTTGTGCCTGTGAACTTTTAGGTCTCCAAGGGCAGCCCCAGCTGTGTCTCCATCCTCTGGGTGTGCGGTGTTGGGGGCTATCCGCAGAATCCCACCATCCTGTTGTGCTGGCCTGTGGCTGAACTGAGCACCAGATGTGGAATGAAGAGGAGGATGCCTCCCCTCACCACCAGTGTTCTGTGCTCTGCCTAGATTTCTCCTCCAAGGCTTAGGCAGCCCCAACTGCCTGTGGGGCCAGGAGCCTGGTAGTTGGGCTTAGCCCAGTTGATATCTGATGCCACCCAGGCCTCTCTGGGAAGTCTTTCCTTGTTCTTTCTTCCCTCATACCATTGCTCATCTTCAGAAATACTGCCCAGAGCGTTATATTGTTTGGGTCTGGCCTCCAAGCTAAACTATGTCCTTCATTTTTGGGCAACTTTAGTATTTTAGAAAAAAATATTCTATATCGTTTTGTCAACTACAAACCAAATCTTGTCCTCCATTTACTTATTTTCACCAGCTGGGTGAGGGGTTACCTTACATGTGTTGTGTTCCTTTCCCCAAACTGGTCTTTCCTTTCTCACGTTTATCTAGTTGTCTCTCCCAGATTTCACTCTGGGTCACACAGTCGCTAAATAAATCTTGGTCGAATGGAAGGCTTGTTGATAATGGCAATTCTATTAGCCTATAACAAGAATTTTTATTACACACTTGTGATCTAGATAATGCAAAGGGACTACATATTTTGATATTTGGTAGATTCATTTCTGGTTGAAACTAAGAAACACAATGCTACATTCTATTGACCTGTTACTCTAATTAAATCTAATTAAAGAGAGCGAATTGGCATGGTTTAACTTTAGTGAATTCTTAACACTTCATTCTTATGCATGGCGATTTTTTTTTTAAGATTTTATTTATTTATTTAACAGAGAGAGAGAGATCACAAGTAGGCAGAGGGGCAGGCAGAGAGAGAGGAGGAAACACGCTCCCTGCTGAGCAGAGCCCGATGCAGCCTCGATCCCGGGACCCTGAGATCATGACCTGAGCCGAAGGCAGAGTCTTTAACCCACTGAGCCACCCAGGTGCCCTGAATGGGGATATTTTAATAAAATACTGAACTAAGAGAAGGTGGAGGCTATGGGACATATTAAGACTGTATCCATTACTTCAAATGAACTTCATCTGGGTTTAAACAAAGAGGGGAGTGCTTTAAATAAGGGCTTGCTAGAACACTGAATTCCTGGCAGTGAGATACACGTACATGAGTAAAATTCCAGTGAGTCGAGAAGTGGGGTAATACAGACTACAGTCACTTCCAAGTTCATAACTTAACTGCATTTTATCAGTTCTTTCATCTTGATGCATTTCTTTCTTCCTTTCTTTCTTTCTTTCTTTTTTTTAAAGATTTTATTTATTTATTTGACAGAAATAAAGAGAAAGCTCATAAGCAGGGGGAGTGGGAGAGGAAGAGGCAGAAGTAGACTCCCCCGCTGAGCAGGAAACTGAAGGCAGACGTTTAACTGACCGAGCCACCCAGGCATGCCATCCTGATGCATTTCTGAAGTCTAACCATTCCGTATTGTTTCTTAGTCTAAGAATTTAGTTTAAAGTCAGCTGACATCCACTGAAGAGTATATATGTATTGGATATACACAGCCACCTCTAAGGTGACCACATGGGTGCTCTATACTGTATATTACATGACTCAATGAAGTTATGTTTATAGGTAATTAAGAAGCATTCTAATGGTAGACATGTAGGGAAACTTATCTTTTCCTTAAGATCTAGAGTAGTAATTTAACAAACAGTAAAACTGGTGAACTTCTTATATATTTAGCTAACAATCTAGGATATATGGAGCTCGTGCACCAGGCAGAATTCTGGCTCACAATAGGCCAGAGAAAAAGCACTCTGGTCTCCCAAAAGAACAAAATATAAAGTCACAGTGACTTATAGAGGAATTGGGTTTGGGGAATCCTAGTTCATTTCCTCATCATTTCAGTAGAATTACTTCTCATAGAAGCAAGCACCCCTACATTAAACCAAAGCAAAGGATATTAAATGGGCATTAATACCGCATTTATTTAGACATAACTTTACAGTGTTACTAACAACATCACAACTACAATCAGGTTGGCAGTCTCAAGGGATCAATAATGTTGTTTCCCATGGAAACAGAGGAATAATCAAAACAACCTTGAAGAGATGGCTGTTTCATAGATTGAGGTATAATTTTCCAGTTACATGAAATAATATTGTTTTACTATAATTTAATAATTTGTATATCTGACTTTGTAAACAATTCTCACGTGTTCCTTGCTTTCTAACATGGTACTTCCCAAACTAGACTTAAATTTATAGCAAATATGGAGGCAGGTTCTGTTTTTTTACTACAGTTGATCCTTTTTTTTTTTTTTTTTTTTAAGATTTTATGTATTTATTTGAGAGAAAGAGAGAGAGCGCGGCAGGTTCCCTGGAGCCTGACATAGGGCTTCATCCCAGGACCCGGGGATCACGACCTGACTTCAAGGCAGACACTTAACCAAGCCACCCAGGTGCCCCTCGACATAGTAGATCATTTTTAAAATTGTCATTAAAAGATTCTCATTGAGAAACAATCCTTCAGGAAAAGAACAAAAGGAATATTTCCAAAGCAGAGGCAGCATGATACGCAGGAATGTGAACAGATTTTGGAATCAGAGCAGGGTTTAAATCTGCATTATGTCACATATGAGAAGTATAATCTTGAGCAAATTAGTTACCCCATTTTGTGTATAATGCGGGTATGAACAGTTATCCCAGTAACTTTCAGAAATAAGGATAATATGTATTTAGCATAGGCCCACAGAACTTTCTAAGACACCATATTCCTTTTTCTCCTTTTCTCTGCCTTCTTTTTCTCATTGCCATCATTCGTTATCACATGGAAGAGCATCTGGTATGTAATGGAGATGAGAAGATGCTCAGTATGGTGTTATGGAAAGGAATCGAGGCTTCTGGGTATTCTCCAAAATGCCAGTTCCTCTCTCTGGGTCACAGGCGAGGAAGAAGGTATGAGGTAATACAAGAGTTTGCTTGTCAAAGCCAAGAAGTGGTTTTATAGTGTGACTCAAACCAGAACTCTGGGTGCCCCATGATCGGCTGTTTTCATGGACGAGGCCCCAGGACTGCAGCCGTTGCTGCTGATTAAACTTACAAATTTGGGATAGCTACTTAACATGTTTTGGACTTTGATCAGAATTTTCCCAGGGAAATGGATTAAGGGGGAAGGGATTTGGATTTAAGTCCTCCTACTCTTCTATTTTAAATTGTTTCATAAAGTTGGCTGCATCTGAATATAGAATTCCATGGTTCAAAAGTGTAAAAAGCTCTGGGCTGACTAGCCACTAAAGTTCTTTCTGACACCTGCTTCTACTGACCGTGCACGTTCCTGGGAGTTTGTAAAGAAAGGCACAGTGAGGGTGCCTGGGTGGCTCAGTGGGTTAAAGCCTCTGCCTTCAGCTCAGGTCATGATCTCAGGGTCTTGGGATCGAGGCCCACATCAGGCTCTCTGCTCAGCAGGGAGCCTGCTTCCTCCTCTCTCTCTGCCTGCCTCTCTGCCTACTTGTGATCTCTCTCTCTATCAAATAAATAAATAAAATCTTAAGAAAAAAAAAAAAGAAAGAAAGGCACAGTGAGATGCACTCTCCAGAAACTCTAGCCACAGACTAAACCACAACCAAATTAGACCCAGTCTGTGCCTGGAGTGGGAAAAGCAGGGGTGGGGCAGGCAGCAGGATTTCTTGAGCATACGTAATACCAAGATAAATGAACGCTTCGTGCAACATGACTGCAGAGCGCTAATCTGGAGTAAGAGGAACTGGGAAAGATTTCCTGCTGACCCTCCTTCTGCACTGCTCTCTACACCTGAGGAACCAGGGGCATGCCAGTTAATTTCTCAGGCCTTGGTTTCCTCCTTGTAAGTATGGCTTTGGGATAGTCTTTCATTCCCAATTATATAATAAAGTAGCTACCTAAAAAGTTGGGGAAGAAGAGATGAAGAAGAAAGGAACAGGAGAAAACACAGCTAAGCCCACTTCGCTTATGCTTAGTAGGGTGCAGAGAACGAGGAGGTAGAAGTAAGAAGCAGCATAATTAACCTCACCTTTCTGATTTCTGAGGGTCACTGCAATAAGATCAGTGAACGGCATTATTAGGGTCTTGCCCAGCATGTGCACAATCTTCCAGGGAGTTCTATAATCCCACTCTGGGAGATGGGGTGGTATTACTGAGGGGTGGGGCATAGAGGACAAAGAGAAGGTAAGCAAGGTCAGTTTGGGGGAGAAATGAGGATGTAGTTTCCAAATTTCTACCATGGAATGGCCACAGGAATTGGTTGTCTAGATTTACCAATGGAATATAATAAATAACAGTAGGCTTTGGGATTTTTTTTTTTTAAGCAGCACGAAAAGTCAAAATATGTATTTTTAAAGAAGCATGAAAGCGCATAAGAGACATTTTTGATTGATTGTTCAGTTCATGAGATCATCTGGCATGAAATAAAATGTTTCCTTTTCTGTGCAGTGATTGCATAAGCCAAATATGGCAAAACGACCTACACGACAATTTTCGGCCTATGGATCTGTTTTTCATCAGCCTCATCACACACCCCTCACAGAGGGTACTTGTTTTTTGTGGATTTGTTTCACCTCCTTTGTGAAAGCCTTGTAGAGAAGGCAGCAAGCAGGAAAAATCAGCTATTTATAGGCTTTTTTGACGAAAAGTGTCTGCTCAGCGTGCCATGGAATACTTCCAAGAGGTGGGAGAACAGGAAACTATCTAAAATCAACTAGAAGGCTGGAGGAGTGTTATGGGGGAAAGATTTTACATGGGAATCATTTTCAGAAAGCTCAGGTTTCATTTGCAAACAAATGACAGTTACTTTCACTGACACCCCCTGAGATACCAAAAAGTCAGCTAAACTTATATTAGTTAAGGAGAGAAAAAGACCAAAAAAGACATGAATTATCCAAAGATGAAAAGTAGTTGGGGTTTGTAAAGGAATTTGGAAGTTGTACCTCTATCTGTACCTATTTATTGCTGGAGGGGCCCCTGGTCCGACCAGTGCTGGCAGGTGGCCTATGTGTAGCGGGCTTCCAGATAGAGGCAGTTCATCTGGGACTTTGGGTCCGAGCAAAAAAGAGAGATGGACAAGGGTCTGTTGCCATCTGCTAGCAGTGGTAGAGGACCTCCCATCCATCAAAGTCACCCTGCTGGAAATACTCCTCAGAAAACCTGGATGAGTCATTAAGGGAGGCAAAGGGATAGAGTCCCCGTGTAGACAAGTTGCATAGCTGTTGATTACACGTGTCCTGTTGACTTACCAAAGCTGCTTGGAATATGGCGGTCTTGGCCGACTTAAGGGATGAAAGCAAAAGCAGGTCTTCCATGAGCAAACTAATACTTCAGGAGGCCAGAAGAATTGTGTTCTGTGGGCAAAATATAAGCCATGGAAAAACCTGACCCATTGATGCTGAGCTAGCAAAAGATCTACCCTTTGTGATCTTTTCATCTGAGCTAAAACCCTCGGGTAGTTTGTTGGGACTCGTGCAAAGGAGCCTTAAACCTATACAGGGATGAAGACTGACTGGCATCCGATGCTGGGATAGAGCTTTCCTTTACCAGGGAATCACATATGCTCAATGGAACGCTGGTTTAATGAAAGTTGGGCCAAGCAAAATATAAGAAAGTGTTATGGTAGATGAAAAGCAGTGAAGCACTTTGATGTCTGAAGATTTGTAAACCCAAAACATTTCACACTGTTTCTTGTTTATTTCCCGAATCAGAAATTAATTTTTTTCTAAGACATGAACAAACAAGAGTCACATTATCAGGCCCAGTTTACAGCTATAGAAATGGAAATGGAAGTACTAAGAGAAGGGAGGCCAAAATCATGTCAGAAGTCAGCAGTGATAGGAAAGCTAATGGAGTGCCTGAGGTCCTCGTTTTCATCTGTTAGACTCTGCTGCCCCCTTCAGTAAATAAAATGATAAACGTAATCTGATACTTCCCCTAGACTGGGTTACAGAGTGTCTCTGTGTTGCAGTCACCCCAGAACTACAGATTCAGAATCTTTGGGGTTGCTGTCAGAAATCCTCATTTTTTAGCCCCCTTCAAGGTGGTTCTTGTGTACACAAAGTCAAGAATCATTGTCCTAAATATTCTAGAACAGAGCAAGTGGTTACACATAAAAATGATTCTATACGAATGGTCACGGCTATGTTAGCAATTTTTATCCCAGAAAAGTAAGGTGAGAGGTATGAGGAGCTGGCTCCCAGGATAGTGTAAGATCCAGAGAAAGTATGTGGTCTTCAGAGTGCAGCCCCAGGGCTCTGAGGCTACTGCTTAAAGATGATGTATCCCAACATTTCTGCTCCCTTTGTCCCCCTTTGGTAGGTGGTTTACTCATAATGAGAGCAGTAAGATGCAGGAGGGACTGACAGGGGTAACAGGAGAAATATAGTTATTTCTATTTTTCAGAACTTAAAAATTTATTTCCCTGCCATTAGTAACCACAGAATTAAAATTGCAGGAAATCATTTAGTTAATAACTGTTTTCATCTCTTGTGAATCTTTTAAGCCACAGACATGCTTCAAATCTAACTTTGAGATCAGTACTTTCTCCCTTTGCCTCCTTGTGCCTTGACACAGAATGACTGCCTTAAAAGGATGTGGTAAGGATGGGTAAGCTAGTCTTTGAAAAGAGCCTTAAAGGTTCACCCAGATGTGTGATACATAATGGAAAAAGACCAGAACTGTAGCTGGATGGTGAGTATGCTGATTTCAGCCTGCTACCAACAAGATGACTGATCTTGTATCAGTGAAGGTGTCTCCCTAGGGTTTATTTTTGTCTTTTTCAGAAAGAGGGGTTTGGGCTAAATAATCTCAAAGAATTCTTCCATAAGGTAATTATTAGACGAAAAATAGGTAGACAGAAAATTGCTATATCCACCTTGCAAGGAGAAAAATTTGTAAATGAGAAGGTATACCAGATGGCCTTCCAATGAGAAGGCTCTACAATGCTAACACTATCATTTTTCTAAAAACAAAAACCAAAACCTGCTTGATTCTTTACACAGATTTTAGGCACCTGGAGAGTAAAATCAGGGAGGACCTAGACAATTCTGCAAGTCTATATTAAACAGTGGAAGAAAAAAAAAAAAGCAAGTGGAACAGAAATCATTTCCTTTCATTTTTGTTGGATGTCTCTTTGTATGAAAGGGATTTCTCCTCACACCAGGGAAGTAAGACACCCCTAACTGGTTTATACTAATGGTCTGGAATGAAGTTCAACAAAACAAAGTAAAGGCAAAGTGATGAGTTTTCTAGTGAGATCTTTGAAAAATGCAATTCCCCATTTTATAGTTATTCTTCTTCCATGGACATTGTGAAATTGTGTGTTTAAAATGGATCCTATGTCATGAATCACAGATCAAAGAAAGCATATATATAAATGCAAATTTTGTAGTATGATGCAGGGACATCTATGCAGATGTAATGTGTGTAGATGGACCCGTATACGTGGATACTACGTATGGTAGCTCTGGACTCACATAATTCTGCTTCACAGACAGGTCTGTGAAATCACAAGGCTGAATTTGTAGGAAATTCCCTAATTCTGTGAGAACAGTGAGTAGAAACTTCAACTGATAGAGAATAATGACTTAACGTGCATGAAAGAAAAAAGTCTACTTGTCTAGACAACTTGCTTTGCAAATGTAATTAGAAGGGTTTTTTTTTAATCTTAGAAATGGAAACAGAGTAGGGTATACTGCTTAACTTGAGCAAATAAAAAAAAGACCAACCATTTTAAAAGATAGTTTTATGCATTCTTATACCTAAAACACCAAAGAATCAGAATGCCCTTGGTCTTACAAATGTTCTTCAAGAAAGAAAAGAGTTAAAAAATACCAGAAATAAAAAACTGGTCAAAAGCAACAGGAGTGAGATGACCTGCTTCTCCTTACACTATATTCCCTCCTTTACCTTTGTTAATTGTACAGCAATTAATTCATTCTTTATATCTTTATCTTTTAGCTAAAGAGGGGACTGGGTTGAAGGAGAATAAATCATTCATTGAAAAAAATTAAACCACTCCCCTTCTACCTCCACTGTGGTTTCAGTCTAAGAATTTATAAAAACATTTAAATATGCATTTACAAAAATTAAGTAAATAAAAATCCCTCCATGCCATAACGGTGTTCCAAATGGCAGTTACTAGGGACAGAAGCTAATGATAGGGGATGAGCAAGATGATCATGAGAATTAGATAAATGAGCTCTGGATGGGAAGTTACACATACAGGTTATATTTTTCCCATGGGAAAAGTTGGGGGTTCAGTTTCAAATGAGTAATACAAATCAGTGAGGTCACATAACTCTTTGTGGATATCATTAGCAACCTGGTTTTACCTGAAAAGGCCAATTTTAATTTTTCTCTACCAAGCTGGCAAATGACAGAAAGAAATCTGACCAAGGAGTAATCTGGTTTGAACCACGTGAAGTTCTGGTTTCAACTGTTTAGACCTAAAAAGATGGAATTTCCCCATGACTCAACAGCATACCAGGGAGCACAGTAACCTACCAAGAGAGGTTGTTGCCTTTGAACCTCAAACAAAATGGCAAAAACATAATCACCAAATCAAAGCCAACTTGGTAATACTGCATATATTTTTTAGTAGCCCCTATAAAATCTCAAACAAAAGACCAATGTGCCTTACCATTCACAAATCACTGTTCATGTAAAGTTGTGTAAAGCTATGATCTTAAGTGGACAAGAGATTATGGATGAATATTTCTCCAGAGAATGTGAAGGATTACCTGGAGCTTTTCCCTTTAATTTGCAACCAAGTAACCTGTTTTCTAAGGAAGATAGAGAAAAAGGAAATAAAGGTCACTGGCCACGAAGAGATCCAAGGCTAATTTTTTCTCTTCTTCTGTGCTAACCAGTGCTATACCTTCCATTAGTAGATTGGACTCTGTCTTATCAGAAGACATGTGTTATGGAAGCTACGTAGCTAACCAAGTACTTTGGAATAATGAAACTGCAGACCAAGAGTCATAAAGTTTCTTTAACAAATTTCAAAAAAGATTTCCTATTTCTTTTTCAAACTTCCTTTGGCTACTATTGACTCTTTCTGGATCCCTGCTTTCTGACAACGTTTTGCCAATTGTCTCCCCACATCTCCACTATTATTTGGATATGGGCAATAGTGAGAATTAGAATCAGAGAGAGAATTACCAGGATTCGGCTATCTGTGTACTTGATTCTACATTCAAAGTTAGGATCAGGCAAGAGTAACCTCATTTTTCTATCAACAAAGAGGATATATTTACTAAGATCAGTGAAAAAATAGGGAGAAGATTTTGCATGCCAAGAAGGAAACACATTCAAGAATCTTGACATTCCTTAATGGATTATTAAAACAATTTAAATTAAAAATAAAGAAAATTATTAATGTGGTTGACATTTTTTTTTTCTTTTAAAGGCAGCAAGCAAGCATTGCAGTAACCAAGTAACCAAAGTCACTCGCCGAATTGCTTGGCACTGCCACACATTTCACATAAAGTTGTTTTAATTAATTTAATATAATTTAAATTGTTCTAAAACAAGAAGAAAGAAAACCTGAGCCGGGGAAGGAAAAACTCCCACTAGGCAAAGACTAAAATAATCTAGAACAATATTTTGAAAAATACTGGTACTTGCACTGGAAAAACAATCCTGGGTTCATGTTTGTTATGAATGATTCTTCAGTGATCTTTTGTGGAGTCTATCCAATAGACAAAGCAAAACAGAAAGGAAGGAAGGAGGAAGGAAGGAAGGAAGGAAGGAAGGAAGGAAGGAAGGAAGGAAGGAAGGAAGGAAAAGGAAGAAAAACAAAAACAAAAACAAAAACAAAAAACCCCAGCTGTCCAGAAATTTTAATTTTGCAAAGAAACTGTAAGCATTCAGGATCCTTGTCACAGAAAACAACTGATCACATTTCAATCACTAGCCACACAATGTGCTCTAATAGCACCTAGCACCTTAGATTAAATGTGTCAATGAGAGATTTTATGAAGCCTCTGTGGAGACACTGGTTCGTAAGTATCCAGTGTTTCCTGTGTCTCAACCTATCTAGTTACCATCTGCACATACATTAGTTTATTAGCTCTTTTAGTCTTACTAGCTATTATTTAGAGAAGACATAAAATAACAGAAACTACCCCCCCCCCCCAAGAAAACCCCACTCAAACCAACAACACACTATCACCAAATACAAAGTAATAAAAGAGTTGTATCCAAACCTGGTCAGTCCTTCCATTTCTTGAAACTTGCACACAAACTGAAGAAACCCACTCAGCCTTAAAAAGGTCGATCATTTCGCTCTCCTAAAATTTCATCTCTGAGAGTGGCTTTCTTTCTCCGTCTCTGTCTTGCTCTCTCTCTCTCTCCCTCTCCCTCTCTCTCTCTCTCTCCCTGTGTGTGTCTCTACTTCTACCGGAGAGAGCGTTTTGTTTCCCTTTTCCTGTTTCTGCTGCTGGATGAATGCAAAATACATGATTGAAGGTTTGTTTTTTTTTTTTTTTTTCAGGTTAACAGTTGGAAATCTAAAATCTTGCTCCTCTGAATGGCTTTATATGCTAGTCACTCAACATATAACGTTCACAAAAAGAGGCATATACAGAACCAAGAATCCTGCTTTTTTAAAGCAAAACAAAACAATAACAAAAACTCCTTTTACTCCTTCGAGCCCATTCCCATTTTATTTACTTAACTATTAGCACTTACCCGGAGATGTGCCATAAATGCTCTATTCCAAATGTATAAAAGCCAACCACATCTCAACTGAGAATTAAACAGTTTTAATGTCTTCAAATCCATGTCCCTGCTCCAAACCCTGTTACAGTCTCTGGCAGTGGTACAAGATTCTAAACAGCAGACATCTGATTCTTGACATTTAAAAATAACAATATTGGGGGGGGAAAGGGGAGTCTTTTATTATTATTATTATTAACTACAAACAGCATGTGAGTGAGCATAGATCACAACTGACTGTATTAACTTGATCTTGCCATAATTTCAAGCTACAGTATTTTATTTCTAAATTAGTGTCAGAGGCCAAATACTGATGGACTTCTCCTTTTATATATGACCATGGCAGTGGCTCAAGTTAAATTAGTTCCAGGTGGTAATTCTCTAAAGAGAGAATCAGAACTTTGCTAGTATGTAGATTCTGTTATTGGTGAATATTAATTTAACCTTTGCGCAGTCTTGAATCAAACTAGGGACAGATTGGTCCTTCCGTTGCTTGTCTAAGATGGGTCACATTTCATGCACATGTATTCTTAACTACATGTACAAAGATGAGGTCAAAGGAACATATACATTTGCTACAGAATAAAACAGGTAATAAAGCGAGAGTAAAAAGCATTTATTTCCATTTCTGGAGTACACTTTAGACTCAGATGGATCTAGGATAAAATCTTAGCTCTTTTACTTACTACCTATGCCTTCCTGGGTAAGTGACTTAATCTTTTGTGTCTTAGTTTAGTCACCTCCAAAACTGGAGTCAACATAATCCTGTACAAAGTTATGTCAGGCACTAAATGAAATACTGTGTGGCTTCTGGCACATACCAGGTATATTGATAGGTGCCACTCCCTCCCTCTGTTTTGTATTTGGAAAGGGTCGGGACTGGACTGGACATGGTAGAAAAATCCAGGCTTTGAAGGCAGACCAGTCTGTTCTGAACCCCTGTGTTGCCACTTAACTGACTACGTGCCCTTAGGCAAGTTACTCAACCTAATTCACTAAATCTCAGTTTCTTCAACTATAAACTACCTCACAGGGTTTTACAGAGCAAATTAGATAACATTGGAAAAACATGTACTTTCAGTAGACATGTATTAAATGAGAATTTGCAGGCCTTGCAACTCTTGAAAATTGCCCTAATTAGTACTCCGCATATATAACTAAGGAGTTTAAAAATGTGAACTCAGATCGCAGGTCCTGTAGGCCAAATGCCTCATCTTATAGCAGAGGAAGGAGACCCAGAGAGCTGAGATGACGGTCATTGATTAAGTGACCATTAACTCATCAGTGGCAAACAGGGACTAGAACATAGACCCTCTCCTTTGAAGTTCAATGCTTTATCCACTAAACTTTGTGAGGTTGAAGTCAAACACTTTTGTAAATCCAGTTTCACTATTGGTAATTAAGGTACTAGAACTGGAAAAAAAATGTTGTTTTCATTCCCCCAAATGTGTTTCTAAGAATGAGCTTATAAATGAAATCATTCCATGGGGGCTGGCAAGGGCTGGCTACACCTGTCTTCTGGACAGGAGCTTTGGCAGAACGGTGGAGTCCCTCTTTCTTCTAAAGAAAGAAGAGAGCTGGAAACAAAGTCCAGTTTCAGGAGTTTCCTGTTCTCCTCCCACTCCTGTGAATGTCCAACTCCTACTTTCCCTTCCTCTGAGGAGCCCTAACCTCTGCACGCTGGGTGGGAAGAACACACTGTTCTACATTTAGCTTATCTGCTAGACATACGACCTGCTCACACTGAAATACAGAATTGTTTCCCCCATTCTGAAGCCTTGCACAGAATAGGAGCTTAATAAGTGTCAGTATTTATTAAAGAAGGTGTGCCTTTGAGCTCAGTTTATGTTTAAAGGGTTTAACTAGCTTGGTCCAGTGTTCATTATTGCCCAATGTAGGGTAGAAAATATTAATTTATTTTAATCTTTCAATAACTTCAGAATTAAAAACAAAGGTCCTTTGGGTAGTGAGTCAGATTAGCTGTTACTCTGGGGAGGAAGGGAAGGAAATGGGATCGTGGAAGGTATATGTATATATGTCATCTACTGTAAGTAGTGTTTTATTTCTCCAGTTGGGTTATGTATAACTGCACATTTGTTTTATTATTTTTCTTTATACCTCTCTGGAAGCCTCAAATATTTCATTAAAAAACTGGCTTAAAAGAAGGTAAATAACTTGAAAATAGAATTCCCAAATCTTTAGACTATGAGATCTAATAATGCTATGATACTAAATCTCATTCTTAAATCTTCCAGCTTTCATTCTCATTTTACTGAAAAGCTTTTAATAATATGTTTACGCTACAGGTTTTTTCCCCTCCTGTTCACTATTTTCATGCCTTCGATTCCAGGGCTGTGCTGGGATGTACTGGAAAGAGCTATTTTGCATCAAATAGATGTAAGTCTAATTCTGAGTTCTTCAACTTATTGGCCACATGTGGCTTTAAAATCACTTGATATTTCTCATCTCAGTTTCCTTTCTTATAAAATCAGGGTATTATTATTATAAAACTAAATGGAAAATTAAATGGGAAAATTAAATGGAATAACAAATGTGAAAACATTTGTTTACACTGTGGATTTTCAGTTTCTATCAGTTTCCTTCTCTCTTTCCTTAACCTTTCACTTTTCTCCACTACTTGAGCCTTTTACAGAAAAAAGGCATAAAAAAAGAAAGAAAAATGAATTTGAGGTAGGAAGAACATAGGCAATCATACAAGCACTAAAAGACACTGATTTTGTAACTAACCAAGGCTGGTCCTGGATCCTTGTGCAGTTATTGTCTTTAATCTTATATTTCTTCTCTAATCTCATCACTACTTAATAAAGTCCAGGTTTTTTTTTTTTTTTTGACACCCCCCCCCCATTACGGAACTTTCATAAACTATCCTGTTGTAGGGCTCCTATCTCATTACCCATCCTTTCTTCAGGACAGACATTCTAATCAAAATACTTTATTCTAGGTGGTGGGTAAGATTGATATGCTTAAGGAATTTCTAAAGCCTTCAGTTGTAACCCTTGTCATGGTCATTTCTATAAATTAAGTGACTTGGATTCTCTCCTCCCTCTATACTAACAGTGTAACAGTATAACCCACTAAGCCTTTACCTTTCTTCGAGGCTAGTTTTTTATATGCTAAATGAAGAGGTTGGAATAGGTGTACTCTTTAGGTCTAAAATTCCATTAACAATTCTTGGTGGCTTACCTCCTCCAGCAACCTTATAGTAAATGAGGCAATACCATTTACTATATTGGTAATTGAGTGGTATATAATCTGAGTGGGAAAAACTGACCATTAAATTGTGTGCTCTTTGTGAAAACTATTCATCCACATGCTGGTGGCTTCTTTTGAACACTGGGACGGACTCTGGCACTGTCCTTGCCCAGCGACTCCAGTCTGGCATATTCCCAGGGCTCGGCAGAGGCATTCTCAAGGGAGCCAGGTTTGTGAGGAGCAATTCAGAGATCAAAAAGTTGAATTTCTCAGTGGAAGACATTTTTCTTGCATTTTGTCTTAGGATGAGAGTGTGAAATGATTATGCCATGCCTTTATAGTCCAACAACAACAACAATTTTTTTTTGAAATGTTGGGTGTACCAGGAGAGAAGAGAGGAAAAAAGACACCGTGTAAAGGAAAAATATGAGGGTCCTTTTTTAGAGAAGGTTTTATCTTGGGGAAAATGACAAATACTAGATAGAGGAATTGGTCTTAGGTGGTGAGGAGGGGAAGAAGAAAAAGATTCTGCTCCTGATGTTTTTATACAGGGGAATCTAGGTTCAGTGAATGGAAGGGCGTTAGGGAGAGACATGAGGAGACTGCAAGAGGAGGAGCGGCTTGCCTTCGGTCTATACGTGTGTGTGTGGGATTTACATGCTGACATTAATTGCATTTTATTGCATGAATGCTTCTCCCCTGCTTTTCCTCCTCTTCTCTGTTGTCCTGGGTCTCTGCAGCTGTGCTTGTCAGGTTCCCCAAACTGGCTTGATCTCCACCTCCTCAGGGCCCAGGGCATTATTCCAATTCTCTGTGCTCTGGGAGGTGGGGGTTCGGGTGGGAGTGTGGTTAGTGTTGGAGGGGGTGATAACAATTGCAGCAGTGAAGATATAGATCAAGTTTTCCAAACTAATAGCTTAAGACAGAATTTTACAATTAAAAAAAAAAACCCTCTGGGTAGATCTAATTAAACTCCTTCCAAAATTCAAAAGATCATTGTTGATTTTGTTTAAAAAAAAAAAGGTGGATTTATTTTAAAATTCTGTGTAGACTCCCCTTTTCTCGCCTCCCGATCCCATGTTCCCTCAGACAAAAGAGGAACACTAAACACTAATAACTCCTTGCCTTTATGTAGGCGTGCTTTTGAAAGCACTTTGATATCTAGTATCTCAAGATAACTGGATGGAGTTGGGTAGCAGGTTTGTTTCCTGACAGGAGCAGCTGGCCAGAGAAACGCTAAATAATTTGCTCAGGTTCATGCAGACAATTCACAGCAGAGTGCAAACTAGGACCCAGGAGGAAACAGCACACAATGAGCAGGTACGATTTCTAAGCATCCATCATGTGACATAAATGGTACCTGAAGGTACTGGCAGGAACGTTCTTGTTGACATGACTCTGACTTCACCATGGCCTGGTCCATGTTAACCGAGGCTTTCTGGTAAACCTCCCTGGCGCGGCTGACTGTCAGAGTGGAGGACCACGCGCTCTTCTTCAGGAGCGGCGCGTCCAGGTTCACGGGCAGGTTGGCACAGGTGGAGCACTTGACGTCGTTGTTACTCCGGGAGGCCTTGACCGCCTGCTCGCTGATGGTGTTGTAGGCCTCCATGAAGTATTGCGAGGCCGAGCGGTCGGGGCACCTGCCCATGGTCATCACGCCCGAGGGCGCGTGGTAGATGCACATGTCGCCGTCCAGGTTGTCATCGGAGCTCCACCAGCCGGGGGAGGTGTTGGGGCGCCCCTTGGGGTCCGCGCGGCGCTCCTTGCTCTTGCTGCGCTTGCCGTACCGCACCGTCTGCGTCTCATCGGGGCTGGCTTTGCCCCCGTTGACGCTGCCCTTGGACGGCCCCTCCAGGGAGTGTGACTTGGTGAAGAGCTTCTGGACCGAGTGGACCAGGTGGCGGATGCGGCCCGGGCTGTCGCTGCGGTGCTCCACGGCCGTGCGCTTGTACTGCAGGGTGTGGTAGCCATCCCGGTTGAGCGGCAGCTGCCTCTCGAACTGGTCCAGGAGGTTGGCAGGAATGCGGTTGGCCTTGGTGGCCAGCGTGCGCGGCACCAGGGCGCACTCGTCCTTCAGCTCCTGCTGCGACGTGTAGTGCCTGCGCGGGAAGGTGCTGCTGGCCAGCGGGTCGCTGAAGGGGCCCACGCACTCGGCCTGGAAGGAGTTGCGCTGAGTGTAGTAAGGGTGGTCCGCGGGGTGGTGCTCCACCGGGCTCAGCACGTAGGGCTTGCGGTCTGAGTGGTGCGACAGCGAGTCGCAGGCCGAATCACAGGTGACTCCGTGGTGGTGGCTGCGGCTGCCCGATAACCCTTTCATTGCTGATGGGCGGCAACCTCAGGGGTCATGGACACCTGGTGGTTAGGTTCCAGACCCGTCTTCTGCAAAGACCTGGGGACAAGGAAGAGTAAGAGAGGGAAGATGGTTAACACTTGGTTAATAGATGTTAATCCTATGAGTGTCTGCTACTGCGTTCCATTTCTGGCAGAAGAACTCATCAGGGGCCTTGAAAACAGTTTTAATACTTATTGGAAAAGCTCTGCCCGCTGTGTAGGGTGGAAAAGCCCACGCCAGTCAGCTACCCGGAGATGGTAGGGTTATGCTAGTAAACCTGGAATAGGAAACTATAAAAATGCTAAATCGTTTTAAGATTATTTGAAAGCAAACACCTTCCCTCTAGGATTCTAGTAACTGGATGGCTCTTTTCCTTGCTTCTCTGGTTTTAGACTTAACTGTCTGTTAATTGTAAAGCATGTACACCCTTAGGGCTCAGTTTCTCTGGGAAGCCTCTGCTGATCCCCCCTTGCAGAGAGAATAAGCTCCCCTCTGTGTTTCCATGGCATCTACTGCACACTCTGTCAGCTCCTATGGAATTGTTTGTCTCAGGCATTCCTAGGCTGGTTTAGTTTGTCTCTTGCAGGTGGGCTTACCTCTTAGTCACCTTTCTATCCCCCTACCTAGCTCCAGGCCAATTACGTAAACACACAGCAAATACTCCATTAATACAAATAAAATAAATGTGAGTGGAAAAAAATAAGAGAAGCAACTGGCCCCTTATAACTTGAGGATTTATCTTTCTGTCTTCTGTCACATGCTTTCCCATTAGAATTCTGTAGTAACAATTACAGCTCACAAATAACCCCCCCAACACCACAGTAATTAGAGTTGAAAATAGTAATGGTGGCAAATAAATCAAGCTGTAGAGAAAATCTGCCCCTGTTTTCTGTCATTAGCGGGATCAAGAGCTGCTTCTTTTTTTAAAGATGAAGTTATTTGAGAGAGAGAGGGAGACAGAGCATGGAGGTGAGAATGGGGGGAGGGGCAGAAGGAGAGGGAGGGAATCTCAAGCAGATGCCAAGCTGAGTGCAGAGCCTGACCCAGGGCTCCATCTCACAACCATGAGCTCATGACCTGAGTCGAAACCAAGAGTTGGACTCTTAACTGTGCCACCCAGGCACCCCAAGAGCTTCTTCTTAACAAATGGAGAGTCGTTGAAGGATAAGCCTGAATGGCTAGTTTGAATATCATGGCATCTCCATTTCCCAGTTTAAAGGTTTCTAGTTAAATGTTCACAAGTGATAGAAAGATGGCCAAAGGAAAGGCTCTGGAAATGTTCCTAGGACACAAAGGACCTGGGCCTGATGGCACATCTGCCTCAGAGAGGAGTGACTCCAACAGATCCCCCTGTGGGAACTCAGCTCATTCCAAGCACAGGTCTTCCCTGTGCTTTAGTAGCAGAGGCTGCTGTTCCACAGGGCAGAGTATTTTCTCTTGAGTCTAACTTCTTTGAGGGCTGACTGAGTTCCTATTAACAGCCCGATTTATTTTGAAAGCTTCCTATAACAAAAATTATCATAATAGGAGTTGTCCTGAAAAGTCAACATGACTGTCCGAAATATCACTAATGTCATTTCAGATATTCAGAGAGGGAGAGATAAATGGTTTAACTTCAAAACAACCACAACAAAGTAAAACACACACACATGGCCTAATGAAGAAAAATGCATACTTTCGAGAGGTCAGCTCTTATCTATACCATGGTCTTATCTATACCATGGGAGTTCCTGACAATGCTGAAAATCTCTATCCAGACTTTGTATCTCCCCTTTTTTCTCCTAGTCTCTCAGTGTCTGTATTAATGGCTCAGCAAAAATGATCAGGGGGTGGGGTGGGGTGGGGGTTAATCACTGGAGTCTTTCAAAATTGGTTAGTTTACTAAATTATGAAGTCCTTGAGGGTGGGGGCTATGTTTTATCCATCCAGTGCCCAGCAAATACTTGGCTGATGGGGCAAACTGGTTAAAGTATTTATTCAATGAATTAATGCATCAAAGCAAAATATCCCAGTGTGGTCCAGATTGAGATTTGAGTTAGGTGTATTTAGTGGAAAGATGACTGTGTGACAGGAGAAAGGCCATGTGCAAGAAAGGGATCATCTTGTGGGCATTCCAGAGACCGGTGGTGTCAGAGTGCAGGAGGGGGCAGGCAAATGGGTGTTCCTTCTACCTCTGTGAACCTTTGACTTCTGAGCCTCCTTGGCTGGCTCATTAGAGAACATCCCACCTCTTGAAGTTCTCTCCCTGTCTTGAAGTTAAAGTCTGAGGAGCTTGCCTGCCCTACCCACTATAGGATGTCTAGACGGAAGATAGTCTGAAGGACAGAAAGAAACTGACACCGGAAGAGATAAAAAGGCAAGAAGGACTCAAGATAACTATGGGTCAGGTAAATCAAAACTTGCCTACTGAAGAGAGATGAAAGAAGATTTTTGCAAAAATACTTTGGGACTGCTTTGTATGAAGTTATGATCCTATAATTAGGTTGTGGCAAGGAGGGATTTAAGAGGGTTAAAAACCTGTTTTTGGCAAAACTGTAGCACAAACTAATTTACATGGAAAAATCCATTGCATGAGGGAGTTTCTCTATATAAAACAGGTCCTGTTGAAGACATTTTTGCCTTTTAAATATGGACTTAAAAGTGAAAAAAAAACCTCACAAGAAATAACAACCCAGTAGGGTCATAGTCACATAAAAAGTCTTAGGATTACATGTATTAGATTCTCTGTATATAAGAAAATAATGAAATAATGCTTCAGAATTTTCCTTCTGAAGTAGCCAGGTCTCAGGTAGATACTTTCTGCTAAGTAAGATGTGAAACTGGCAAGGGCTGATAACATGAACATATTCACTCCAAAACGAACAAAATTATTTGAATCACTATTCAATATTTAGTTATCCTCTTTCTAAGATTTTATTTATTTATTTGACAGAAAGAGAGATCACAAATAGGCAGAGAGGCAGGCAGAGAAAGAGGGGGAAGCAGGCTCCCCGCTGAGCAGAGAGCCCGATGTGGGACTCGATCCCAGGTCCCTGAGATCATGACCCGAGCCGAAGGCAGAGGCTTAACCCTCTGGGCCACCCAGGTGCCTGGTATTTAGTTATCTTTACTATGACAGTAGCATTTTACATAAAATAATGCTACCTGGGGACTAGCAAAGCAAATGAAGAGCTTTTGCAAAGCCCTTTATGATGAATCAGTTAAATGATGTAACCAACATAATTTTTGTAAACTAAACATATACAGCATGAGTTTTACTAAAATGTGAGTAGACAATTTTCAGCTTAGATTCAAGAACTTATATTTTCTTAGAGGGTAATACATTGCAGCATATTTGCAAAAGGACACAGAGTTCTTATTCCCTTTTCTCCACGATGTAGTCAAATAAGGTCATGAAAAAATAGCAATAAACAATCATAAACATTTCTAAATGCTCAATCTGTCTTTCTGGTTCAGGTTAAATAAACAACTTAATATCCTGGCCAAACAAATGCATATAGCAAGTCCGTGATGGCCCAAAGACTTATGATGTGCTCAGAGAGACATGACCTAGTCATGAAAAAAGGAATGACAATTCCTGTTATCTTCTGTATTTTTGGAAAAGGAAGCTGTTAGCCCCTCAATTAGCTTTTAAGTGGCCATAAAAGATTTCTCAAAAAAGAAAGGGAAATTGCCTTTCATGCCTTCCTTTTTGAGCAAGGGTGGGAAGTGTGGGTCATCATGTCTTCATAAGGGTTTCTATGACTACAGTGATCATCTCTGATATTTTTCTTCACTATGACTTCAAAATTGTGTTTTGCTGTCTTCCTAAGTTTGATTTTACTTTCAGACCATATGTTCTGATTTTGGGCTTGGAAAATTTCTTGACTATATTGGCCACCATGAGATGAGCTCTGAGGTGTGAAATGCATCTTTTTTTTTTTTTTTCAAAACAGCTTTAAAAAAAAAAAAAAAAAAAAAAAAATTTTTTTTTTTTTTTTTTTTTTTTAAGATTTTATTTATTTATTTGACAGAGAGAAACGCAGCCATAGAGGGAGCACAAGCAGGGGGAGTGAGAGAGGGAGAAGCAGGCTTCCCGCTGAGCAGGCAGTCCGATGCGGGGCTCGATCCCGGATCTCCGGGATCATGACCTGAGCCGAAGGCAGTGGCTTAACCAACTGAGCCACCCAGGCGCCCCAAAACAGCTTTTAAAAGAGACTTATTTATTTATTTTTGAGAGACAGAGTGCAGGAACCGGGGGAAGGGGCAAAGGGAGAGGGAGAGAGAATCCTTTTTTTAAAAAAAATATTTTATGTATGTATGTATGTATGTATGTATTTCAGAGAGAGAGAGCATGAGAGGGGAGAAGGTCAGAGGGAGAAGCAGACTCCCCGCAGAGCTGGGAGCCCGACTTGGGACTCAATCTCAGGACTCTGGGATCATGACCTGAGCCGAAGGCAGTTGTTTAACCAACTTAGCCACCCAGGCATCCCAGGAGAATCCTAAGCGGACTGTATGCTAAGCATAGAGCCCAGTGTGGGGCTTGATCCCACAACCCCAAGATCATGACCTGAGCGGAGACCAAGAAGTTGGAGGATTAACTGAGCCACTCAGGCACCCAAGATGTGCCTGGTTTTTACAGAGTTCCAACACCTGGAGCAGAAGCATTGGTGTATCAATGATGACTAAAGCAGGAACGATCCAGCACTGTAAAGGAAATTCTCAAGGTAAGTAATTTATTAGACCCGAGGGAAAAACAAACAAACCATATATTAGAAGATGCTGACAAGGGGAAAACAGTCTTGCAAAGCTGGCAAGTCCTTACTTTATTTTGATTTCTCTGCATGTCTTTATTTAGAGCTACTGTTCTTGATTTTTCTTTACATGCAGATAGAAGAACCAAGTGAAGGGCTTCAACTCTCTCATTCAGTGAAGACTGACAGCCAGACCATCATGACTTGCTTTAGAAGGACAGTGTGGGGGACTCTGTCCAGGAGAACAGGGAACACTGTGTTCTTGTTTGGGGACACATCGGGATGCAGAAATCTCCATAAATCTTTTCAGGGTCAAGTGGCTTTTTTGGCTTTCCTCCATGCAACCTGCCCATGCCAGGTTGTAACATTCAGTGGGAGAGAGAAAGGATTCCCTTATTAAAGAGTATATAAAGTAGTCTCAGAGTAATGACTATGTTTCCCAGTCTCTCTAGATGTGCATAGGTGACTAATTCTGGTTAATGGAATATGATTGGAAATGGCATGTGCAGTTTCCGGAAAATGTCTCTAAAGTGCAGGGCATACTTTTCTTTACTCCCTCCCCGGCTGCAATGCTGACATGCATGAGGCATGAGTTACTGTTGGAGCGATACAAGATAAAGGAGCTGGCCACAGCGGAGTGCCGTGTCAGCCCAGCTCTGCATCTTGCTTATGCCGGAGGAAACAGACCTTTATTTTTGCCTATGCCACTGTCATTTGTTTTCTGATTCTTGCCTCTGAGCCTATTCTTAGGCGAGATCGGCAGTCAAGGCCAAGTCCCAAGGAGCTTTTGTAAGCTATCCTAGTACCCAGGACTTGGCTTTGCAGGTGATGGTACCCCACGAGAGCGATTTAAACCAGACGGTGACATGGCCATCCATGTACTAAAGATTGCCCTGGCTGTGGCTACAGATAGATCTAGGGGTGGAGAGAGGCAAGAGAATCTAAAAGAAGCAATCATTTCTTGTGAGGGCTATTCAGGAGGACGCTGAAAAGGAGGAAAGGGTACCTCCGAGGAAGGTGAAAATATAGCCCACTGGGGCAGTGCCTCCCTCTGCAGGCCTCTCTGCTCATACATGTGTGTTTCCACCACAGTATAAATACACAGAGCACTTTTTCTGCACAGAACAAAACTCTGTGGAAGATGCATGCAAGTTCCCCAGTATTTATAGCAGCCGTGTCCACAGTAGCCGAACTAGGGAAAGAGCCCAGATGTCCATCGGCTGATGAGTGGGTAAAGAAGATGTGGTGTATTTACACAGTGGAGTACCGCTCAGTCATCAAAAAAGCCCGAGACCTTGCCGTTTGCAACAGCATGGATGGAACTAGAGGCTATTATGTGAAGTGAAATAAAGTCAATCAGAGAACGACAATTATCATATAATCTCACTCATATGTAGAATGTAAGAAACAGAACAAAGGATCATAGGGGAAGAGATGAACAAAAAACAAGATGAACTCAGAGAGGGAGACAAACCATAAAAGATTCTTAATCATAGGAAATAAACAGGCTTGCTGGAGGGAAGGCGGCAGGAGGACGGAGTAAGTAGGGGATGGACATTAAGGAGGGCACGTGATGTACTGAGCACTGGGTATTATATAAGACTGATGAATCACTGGCCTCTACCTCTGAAACTAATAATACATTATATGTTAAATAACTGCATTTAAATAAAAGAATGGATGCAGGTTTTCTATCGGGAATTAAATTTTTTTTAAATTTAAACATTTTATTTATTTATTTGACAGAGAAGGAGATCACAAATAGGCAGAGAGGCAGGCAGAGAAAGAGGGGGGGAACAGGCTCCCCTCTGAGCAGAGAGCCTGATGTGGGACTCAGAGATCATGACCTGAGCTGAAGGCACAGGCTTAACCTTCTGAACCACCCAGGCACCCTATCAGGAATTTTTTACTCTCTTAGTAATAAATCCCAGTTCTATAGGGATCAAGAAGGAAGAACTTTATGAATGCTCAATGGGCTTACGATTTTAAGTAAAAAATAGAGGAATGGTTCTCACTAATAAACTACTGAGAAACAAAGCTATGCCATGAAGTGAGGGTGTGAGTTAACACTGCCCAAAGTTAAGGGCCCACTTTTCAGACATTTTTTGACCTTCTGAATCTGTAGCTACAGAAGATGGCTGGATGCCATTCTCTTTCAGTTTTTCAGACTTCCCTACTCAGCAATTTTCAGGTGTTCTGTACTTAATGTCATACAAATGCCGCTAGGGCAACCTATGAACAAACGCGGTCTGAAACCCACCAGTGACATTACTCGGAGTATGCTGCTGTATTACATACCCAGAATGCATTCTGCCTTTTCATTAACATTAATTGGTACCCTAATCATCTGCAGTTGGATTTTATTTGTGTATAACTCCCTGAGTCAGTCTGTTTCTACAAAGAAATGCCTTTTGAGCATGACCTTTCAAAAGATACGATATCATACCCCCAAAACAATACAAAACACAAAAGCAACAACCCAAACCTCCTCCATTTTGGTCCCAGTAGGGAGCACAACTCCAACTGCCTTTGTCTTCAGGCAAAGCTTTCAAAAAGGGGTTTCACTTTGACTTTTGATCATAAAAAGGTGGAGGGTAATATTTCTTGAGAAATGGTTAGTAAGTCCTCATTAATATTGGTATGTACTTGTGGCCAGTTGAGTAAAATTTCATAGAACTTAGGGGGATTTTTATATTATATTTATATTATAAAAACCTCACAGCATTATTTCAGACTGGGGAGTTCTGGAAGGTGACTGTTCTGACTCTACGTGACCCTGGAGATATGCTCTCCATGGCATTGATCTCATTGGGCTTTCTAGGCGACGGTCTGGTTACCTCAGCTATGCCTACAGATGGATTCCCCTGGAAGAGAGAACGTGGTTGCCTTGACTTGCCACAGCCAATAGCTCTAGGGGAGGCTTGGTGGCAGGGGGAGACCCCCTCTGATGGGAATAAAACACACATCTGCCGAATTTTCACAGAAAAGAGCAAAGACCATCAGTGTCTATTAAAAAAAAATCAAAAAACAAAACAAAACAAAAAAACACAATGCTGGGAAAGATATGCAAGCCGCTGATCAATGTAGCGGAAACAGGACTGATGATAGAGTAAAATTCTTCAATAGGCTATAAAGACAGCCATGGTGGAGAAAGGGAAAATGCAAAACCGGTGACAATCAAAACAGCGCAGCACAACTGGGAAAGAAGCAGTGGAAATCGCCGCTAATGAAAATGGAGTTATTTTTGTCTATATCTCTTATAACCAGCTAAATAGTCCTGTGAACATGTTCTGGCACATTCTAGACAACTTGCTTCAGAGCCAGACTATATATATTTTTTTTTTTACCTGAATCAAAGGTGTTTTTTTTCCTTATAAAGTTTCTTCTTTTATATACTGCTTGTTTTCTTTCCAAGTTTGCTATACAAATCTGCTGAGCACGGAGGCACCAAGATGACCTATAGTGGTCCTGTGGGAGCTCTTCCGCTGATACCTGCTCTGGGGACGTTTTCTTCCCCTGCCTGCAGCTTCTGCTGCTGCTGTCCGGGCCAGGAACGCCAAAGGCCACTACTCCCTCCTCTGAGCTGATCGCACTCAGTTTCAAGACCCGACTCAGGGCCACACATGCAGAGGCTTAGCTGAGTTGCTCAGATGCTGGCTCCTGGAAATTTAAATGGAAATGTTCCTAGAGTCACTGAACCCTGGTGAGCTTATCTGCCAAGTCAGGCAGAGGAAAGGCCAGTGTTGGTGCCACAGGAAGGGGAAGGCAAGTGCTATTGGAAACTGTGGGGCTGCAGAGACACGGCACTGCAGAAGAAGCACAGGAGGGGAGCAGAGAGGAGCAAACCCCCGGAGAGAAGCAGATCCGTGTAGCCCCGGGGGAAGAAACAGAGAAGCAGCCCAGGGACCTTCCACATCTAGCCCAGTCCAGCTCTCTGCCCAGAATGGCCAGGGCCCAGCAGTCTGTGGCAGATCCATGGGAAGCTACCAAAAGCATCCCTACCTGAGGAAAGAGACCGTCCTGCTCACCTGAGCCAACTGCAAGCATAAGAGAAGCACTACGGAAGTATCCTATGTCCCAGGGGGCCCAAATGTGAGTCTCAGAAGTAGCCCATTCAGAACTGCCTAAAGCATCTTTAAATGGCTTTTACCACCTTAAGTACCTATTGGCTGCAACAGCCCATGCACACTCATTCAGATTTCACGTTCATTCTTTCAGCGCTATCATCAGTGCCCGCCTGCACGAGAGAGAGATGGTCAGCACCCAGAGAGTGAGATGGGCAGTCTCTGCAGCTAACCATTGTCAACACCGTGCATCTGGAGTGTTTTTCTGCAGGTGGGTCTCCAAACCCCCCACCCCACCCCTGCGAGGGCTCCTGTTGATGGGCATGAGATTTGAAATTTCTCAAAACACCACTCCTGCTGCTTCCCTGTTTGCATAGTTTTGAAAGGACCTTATTCTTACTCTTCACATATCTAGCAATTAGACTCCTTTTCATTTATTATCATTATTTGTTCATTTCAGAACCAGTTGTTCCTTCCCCTCTAGATTTCTACACCCGATCTTAAACTTCATACAAACAAATCCTTCTCCACAGAACTTCCTGAAACACTGCTGTGACGGAGAAGAAAACATGACGACATTCACTGTCCCTGGATGAAAAACCACTTAGTTTTGACAGATAAGGGTGTTGGTCTGTAAGACCGCAGACTATATTCTTTCAATGTACTGGGTGTGGAGTCAAATCACATCTAGACATATGAATTTAATTCAACATCTATTTATCGAGTAACTGTGGTTTACATGCAGTGCCCTGGGCACTGTAATAAGAATTAAGGATTCTTACTATTCCCACCCCCGCCTCCTATTGCTCATATGTCCTCTTTCCCTTCTCTCCCCTCCGGCTCTCTGATCGCTCTTGGATAGTTTCTGCTGTCCTCCAGTTCCTTTACAATTTTCTTTTCTCTAATTTTGTCAGCACCCAGGTTCTCACTTCCTTCCCCTGCTGGCCTAGGAGATGCATCACATGAAACATTCTTTTGTAAGCACCCTCCTCTCCTTGTTCTAAGATTCTTCTTTTTGCCTCGTCAATCTGGACAACATAAAACCAAGCATGCCACCATCATTCTGTTCTTCCACACAGGGGCTGCTGAATGTCACTGGGGATGGGACTGGTGCCATGACAAATTCCCAGTGTCCAAAACTCTGCTCCAATCTCAAAGCTGATCGGGAAGAGCACAGCAGGTCTCCTGCTTCTGTTGCTGTTCTTCCAAGCCCTCGACTCTCTTCCTCATGTCTCATCTGGACTTGGTTGGAAAAGCAAAGACAGTAACCAATGGATACTAAGTGAATAAAAAAGGAGTGGTCCTTCTGCCTCTAGTAACCACGATAATTAGAAACATTTTTGAGCTCCTATATACCAGGCAGATGTTGAGCACTTGAAATGCATTAACTCATTTCATCATTAGACAATATGAGATAGAGACTATTCTCTGGATAAGAAGACAGACTATTGAAGATTAAACAACTCTTCTGAGATAATATAGCTAGTAAATCTTGAAATTACCCTGCTCTTAACACTAAGCCATAATGATTTTGTTCCCACCCCCTCTAGCATGTGCACAACACACACACACACACACACACACACACACACACACACACACCGACAGCATTTCCCATAATCCTAACAGTGTGATGTGTAATGTGATCTTTGTTATCTGATCAGGCCATTTTTCACTTTAAGTTATTTCTAGACTTTCTACACTTTTGCAATATAATCTAAACCTTTGCATATGACCCAGAGTGGGAGATTTTCATGATCTAGACCTTAACCACCAGACAGCCTTATCTCCTGTCCCCTCACCCCAATGCCAGCAGCGCTGGGCTCCATATATACTTCCTCACACACCTGGCTTTTTAGTGTCTTTCTGTTCACAGAGCCACTTCTCATTCCTCCTTCCAGAGGAGGCACAAAGACAGCCTCCACTTAAAATTTTCCAAAGGAAGCATGGAAGTGAGAGACCTTCTTCTAATTTCTGACTTAGTTGAGGAAATAAACGACGTAAGCATGAAACAGAGACAAATAGAAGTCACATTCTAAACAAGCCCTAGATGGCATGGGACATGTTGCACCTGTGATGCACCAAGGAAAAAGCTTTTGGAAAAAAACACATGCAGAGGTAAGGAGTCTGAAGACATCTCAACCCATGTGGTTCAGGCAGTCCAGCGAAGCACCTCCTTTAAAGATGAGGAGGAAAACAAGGCAGAGGGAGGTTAAATAGTTTGCTCAGAGTTGATCCAGGAGGTACCACTACACCATCAATGAAAAAGTTTGTCTTTGTCACTCCACCTGTTGACCAGATACCAGCAAGGGTGTGCAGCATATGACTGCCTAAATTACGCACAGCACAACTGCAGGGGGCAAGCTGACGTGTGGGGCAGAGGCTCTGTCGCTTTGCTGTCACTTAGGGGCCCGCAAGGAATGTACTTCCATTTCAAGCATTTCATATCAGCAGAATTACGAAGAAGACATTGGAGAAAAATCAGCATTCTGACATCAAACAGAAATAGGATTATTCATCTGTTATTATATTACTATTACCTAATAAAACCATAATTGAAATTACGTATTTCAGGAACATAGACACGTATTCATAGCCTTAGTTGTACTTTTAGGTAGGCCATTTAAAGGGGAAAATGCTAGAAACCTAGGAGAATTTAGGAATCCCTCAATACAAAGCACCTTTTTTTTCCCCTTTTCTCTCTTCCACCTCTCTGAGCTTAACCTGGAAATTTTTTTTTCTTAAAGATTTTATTTCTTTGACAGAGAGATCACAAATAGGCAGAGAGGCAGGCAGAGAAAGAGGGGGAAGCAGTCTCCCCCCTGAGCAGAGAGTCTGATGTGGGACTTATCCCAGGACTCTAAGATCATGACCTGAGCTGAAGGCAGAGGCCTAACCCTCTGAGCCACCCAGGCACCCCTAACCTGGAAATTTTCAATTTCGCCACGGTCCCTTCTCCTCACCATCTGCTAATGCTGGCCTGGGCTGTGGGGTAATTCACACCATTCAGGGAGCCAGCCTCTGCTACTGTGGTAAGTAAGGACCTGAAGCCAATGAAAGAAAGAAGTGTGGGGAGAGAAGCCACAATAAAGACTTCCCTGGGGTGGCGTTCGATGAACAGTCTGCACGAGTCCTTCCTATGGGGACCACTGTCCGTGGCAGACTTCCCTGACTACTGGGGGTATTGGTTCCTCTTCCCAAAGCTGCATCAAGACAAAAGTCCATGTGAGTAGGGCTGTGTCATTTCCCAGACAAATTACACGGGCAGCCTAAAATCCTGCTAGAGCAGATCCAGGCAGGAGCAACTGCCGGTGGGAGTGAGTGGGTTCAGGGTGTAAGACGGAGGACAAGTGGCTTCAGAGGGGGATGGCGATGTTACAGGAATGTTGGCTGTAGGGAAACAGTTCACTTGATATTTGAAGAAAACGTCTGGATTCTTACTTAGGAGATGAGATTCAAAACCAGGATGCTTTTTGCCCTGTTCCTTATTCTCTGTCCACAAGATGCCCAGGCTCGATCAGATTTCAACAAACATCCTTCCTGTCACCTGGAGCTTCAGCCTACCTTCCATCTAGGGCTTAGCATTTTAACTAGAAATAGGCATCTTCTCTTTCTATCCCACTTTTTGCTTGTGTGGTCTTTGACACGTGTTGTTCTTTCTCTTTCTTTTTTCCCCTCTCTCTCCTTTTGGGATGCTCTTTAAGGAAAAATCGGCTCTAGAAAGTGCAAGGGCTCTCCTGCAAAGACCTTTGGCATGTGACTGATAGCTACCTCCCCTATTTTAAACATGGTCAGCATTTTGTGTCCTTTAGATGAGGAAATCCCTTTAGAATTGTTTAACTTAAGCTTTCTATCAAGATTTCTTTTTCATTTTTAAACTCTGAGAATTACTCAGGGTCACTTAATGTATGTGGAAAAAACCCTGAAAAAATAAACTGCGGAGAAAGACGTTTCTAAGCACAAACATGACCTCCGTACAAAGAGTTGGAACCCAGGGGCAACTAATCATTGTGTGAGGCTGGTCCGTGGGTGATGGAGGGCTGCCGAGGCTGGGGATCCCCCACTCAGGACGCCTCGCTCTCTCCCCCCTCTCCACCATTGTTCCCGGAACCTCGGCATTCACGGCCCTTGGGAAAGAACAGCATTTGTAGAACTTTTTAAGCATTTAACTCACTGAGGTGTAGTTAAGCCGCACATTATTCTCTCTTCCTCCCAAGTGCGAGCTCCTTTAGGGACTCGACTGATCAGCATCTTTACCGAAGCTGGGCGCCGAGTAAGTGCTCAATAAAGGTTAAGTGCATAAAACAAAAGCAGGCAAAAAAGCCCCATCAGTTCACTGGCTCACTTGCATGCCCATAAATGTTCTGAGTGGATACTCCAAGACTTTCCAACCTCTTAATCTGGTCACACCCTTTCCCTGCACAATATACTCCAGTTCCTTACAAATAAAACCTGGCACCTCGCACGGACTGTGCGGTCCCTCCTGGCCTTGCTGCGACTCCCCTCCCACCTCCTCTCTGCCTCCTCCATCCTCAAACCCGGGCCTACAGACACCAGGCCACTGGCCGGTTCCTCATCCACCTGCTGCCCCTTTCTTCATGACTTCCTCCGCTGGGGGACTGCCCTTCATGGCCATGTGATTCCTCTCCATCCTTCAAAATGCCATTGCTCCCCAAACTCCACCACGTCTCCTTCCCCTTCCCCTCCAAGGAAGCTCTGCCACTGTTTTCCCTACCCACCTTCCTCCTCTCCAGTGATCCCTTCTGCTGTAAGGCGGCATGAGTACCTTAAGGCTGATACACTTTCTAGTTTATGTCCTGCTGTTCATCAATAATAAGCTTTACAGTCTCCTACAATGTAAAAGCGGAAGCTCATTGAGGAACTTAGGAGCTGGTTGCCTACAGCTATCAGAGCCGTGATCCTGGGCTGTTGAGGAGGTCGATTCATCTCCGAGTGGGGCTCTGACCCAGACGTCTCTGACACCTGACCTTCAGCCCCCTAGATCCTCAGAGGTGGCAATATTTTACTGTCTCCATCGAAGTGCTTCCCAATGTACTCGAACACTCCTGCTTTGCCTAAGAAATCTCTCTCTCTTGTTTTCTCAGAAAATAAAGGTAGGTTATTATGCTTGTTCTCGGCAACTGGGGGAAAGCAGCCCACACATACAGAGTTGGAATGAAATTAAACCCTAGAACTAGAATTTAATTTCCAAGTAATAATGAGCTGGGAGAAGTCTGAGAGAAAGCTCTCAGGGGGCCAGCAGTATCCTAAGGTGTCCACAGCGCACTAGAATTTCCTTCTGGCACTGTGCAGTAGTCATCGGTGTGCTTCCCATCTTCCCTGAGCCTCTCGGAGAGCCGAGGGTAGATAGAGTTGAACTCTGCTTTCCTGGAGTCCTGCATGGTAGCCGGACCACAGCAACGTCCCCGAGCTCTGGCGGCACTGAATCTCACAGTAAGGAAGTTACTTCCGTTTCAATTCTCTTCCAATCTGTTTAGTTGAGTCAAAGCAGAAAGCTCCCTGTTTCTTGATGATAAGATCTTAACACCTCTTTTTGTTTTCCTCCCTTGTAAGCAGGATTCAAAAGGCACGGCATCTACCTAAGTGAGTAGTTTTGTTTTCCTTGTTCTTGTTTTCATGGTTACCTTCTATTGGAGGCAAGGCAAATGGAAGTGATCTCAAGTCGTTGTTTTTTAATGGAATGTACTTAAATAAAAAAAAAATGGTCTATTTGTAGAAAAGTATCAAATAAAAAAAATAAACGAGACCAGGAGAGCCAGATGTGGCCAAAGTCACGAAGGTCGTATATAAATGATGGATGGTTGGGGAACAGTGATACACATCAGGTGCTCCATCAATGTTAACTTAATAGATAAATTACTGTCTCTTGCATCTTCTCCCTTCTTTTGGCTTCTCTAACTTCCACACTGATCTGGCTTTGCCTCCAGTTGGTATGACTGCAATTATCTCATATTCTGGAGCTATCTTCCTGCCTCTGCCTTCTGCCCAGCTCCCCCACGCACTAGCACGACCTACTCATAAATGTGCCATGGTTCCTCCTCACCTAGCAAGACATTCGTCAAGAGCTGGTTCAAATTCCCCAGAAGCTGGCTCAAATCTGTCCTTCCAAATGCATCAGCCCAAGTTCCACTGTATAGCCCACGTGGACATTTATGAATCCTAAGGAATACCTGGTTTCTTTTTGGCTCCAGGACTTGCCTTAAGTGGAAAGCCCTCAGAATCCTACTCATTTCTTACAAGTCTTATTCAAATCCTCCTCCCTCCTTGAAGGCTGCTTTGTTCATTCCATCTGGGGTGATGTGTCTCTCCTTAGAACTAAAGCAGCACTTTGTGGGAAAATATTCATCCTGTGTATATTATATTGAAGGCATTCCTTCAGTATTTTTCTCAGTGCCCTGTTTTCTCTTTCAGATTGCAGGTTCCAGGAAGGCAGGAACCAAATCGTATACATCTTTCTATTGCCATTCTATTTTTATTAGCTAAATACCTACTGATGAATTAATACATGAATGGACATATTTGGGGATTTTCTGAAGGAAAGAAATGTAGGAAATCAGTGCACTGCTTACCAACGCTATTTCAGCTGACGAAATGGACTGCAAACTCACAGAATGGTAAGCTTGTTGGGAATTCGAATGTGGTAATTCACCTGACGTGTGGAAGCCTACCTCCTTTAAAAAATGATACGTAATAATTTTTAAAATTACTTTTCAAGTTAATATTATTTACAATCTAGTCCAAATCCTTCCACTGGAGAGGCAGGGAAATCGAGTTAACACTACAAATATAATGCATAGACGTATATAAATTTATATGTGACTAGCGCTATGTTCACACTGCCAATATGCATGGGTAAAAACAGTCCTTTGGTTCTTTGCAGCATATGGTTCAAACCTCAGAGGAGCTACACCCTTTAAAATTCTCTAAATTTTAGCTACAACCCTACACTAGAGCCGTATTTGTAGTACATAGTGTACTTCACTGGGTCTGATACACGTTGGCTGTTTATAGAACAACAGAGAAAGCTGTCTGTGGGCTATTTAGGTTGACCATCCCTTCCAGGATGAAATGATATTATCACAGAACACATTTCAGAGAAGATCCTTCTACAATCCCTGCCTCTAACCTTTAACTTGTTTTGTTTCACACCAGATGCCTCCTTAGAAAAATGGCGATAATGAAAGGTTGTGACGTTAGTAAAGACAGTAACATTAGTAACATTAATATGTCCAGCACTGTTCAGCAACACACACACATACACACACACACAAAAGAGACAAACCTGTGACCAACAACTGGCCTCAGTGGGCGTGTATTTGCATGAACTCTCAGGGGAATGGGTCACTTTTATCAGTAAGATTTATACAGTTCTTAGATGATGATGCACTAAAGTGTTATTCACTCCCTAAGCAGTCTCAAGATCATTCAGTCTTTCAAGATACACTTTTGTTCTTGCCCAATTATACGTTGTATGTAAAATATAAATTGAAAAACATTTGGTACAGATAAACACACTGAAGGTGCATGAATTTGCAAGGTTTCTTGATAAAAAGGCCCATCTCTCTTATTCATTATTATTATTCTTTACTATTATCTTTACTTTGTTCTATTTTCTGTTTATAGTCCCTTCACTGATAGTAGAAAAATAAGTCAGTTGAGTTGAAATGTATGTGCATAAAGGGAGGGACCAAAACATGATTAAAGATGATTTGGAAGTCACGTCCATCACATGCTGAAGCTGTACATGAATTTCTTTATAATGACAAACTTTAGTGGTGATCATTACTTGGTGCCAAGGAAAACATCAAAAGAAGGTTCTAGTAACTTTCCCCTTCCTGACCTTGTCCAAAGTTTTGTCTTTTAAAAATGACTCCATTATCTCTCTGGCCATTTCCAATACCTTGGTTGTTAAGTCTCAGTGAGTCAAGTATGCAGGCCCCAGCAAAATGTGAATTTGGACCATAGAAATAGCTAGGCTAGAATTTCCCCAAAGTCTGTTCTGTGGATCTCTAGTCCTGGGAGAGATTTCATGGGGGGACAGGGAGAGAGAGAGAGAGAGAGGGAGATTTGGTGCAATATATTTTGTAGAAGCTGGCTATTAGTTATATCCTCTCCTTAGAGAGTCACAGCACCCTTTCACCTATTAAAGACTGTTAAGTTTTGCAGTAAAGAAATCTTTTACATTTGTACCCTAGCATTTTGTAAAACTGTTACTGAGCTTTTTGAAGACTATCTCTTGCCCCTTCTGAGGAGGCTCTCTCTGTGGAACGTAGTGAAGAACTACTGATTGATGCTTAAGTCCCTCCCTCATTTTGCAGATGAAGTTAAGCACGATTCACTCTCCACTCACCTGCACCATATTTACCCACAGGAACCATGGGGAAGGATGGATAAAAGGCTTTGAAGCTGAAGAGAACTTAACCTACCTTTATAAAAAAAAAGTCGAACTCCAGGAAGTGTAACTGATTTACCCAAAGTCCCCAATTAGCAGTGTCCTTGTCTAGAAACTAGAATTTCCTCACTCCTGCCTTTTCCTTACCCCATTGAAAAAGTACTCTTTCCACTACATGAGTGTATTTTGCTGAAATTATTATACCTGGGATTTTGCTTTACTTGATGTTGGACATTTTCTCCCTCAGTACGGTAGAGGCCCTTTTAACAAAACTTCACCTGCCCCCCTCCTGAGGCCTCAGGGATTCCCGTTGGTCTCTCGGAAAACACAGCTGGGCTCCCCACGGCAGCCAAAGGAACCCTCACACTCTGAATCTAACTCTAGAGCTCTCCTAGACTTTTTCTTAAATCTATTTATTTTTATTTTTTTAAATTTATTTTAGCCAAACTTGGAATTACAGTGATATAAAATGTTACAGAGCACTGCAGTACGAGGGCAGAAGAGTCATTTCTCTAAAATCTCTTTTAAAACAAGTTGTTCTTTGCACTGAGAAAGTTTTGTGAAGATTGAGTAGACAGGGGCGGTGAAAAATGGTGGCTAAAGGAGTTGTTGGGGAGACAAATTTAAGTAATGGAGAAGAGCCATGACAATTTTGAAGGATTCTGCTTTCAGATTGTTTTGCATGTCCAAATCTAAAGAAAACAGAAACTTGAATTTATAGATACATAGTCAGAAAGACAACTTGGGCAACCCACAGAATGGGAGAAGATATTTGCAAATGACACTACAGACAAAGGGCTGGTATCCAAGATCTATAAAGAACTACTCAAACTCAACACCCAAAAAGAAGATGAACACATCAAAAAATGGGCAAGAGACATGAAGAGGCACTTCTCCGAAGAAGATATACAAACGGCCAACAGACACATGAAAAAATGTTCAGC
>PITA01000642.1:14908-25952 GCA_004023965.1 Spilogale gracilis
ATACTATCTTAAAAAAAAAAAAAAAAAAGAAACTTTAGTTCCTGGTGGGGATTGAGGGGGTGGCTGAGGGCCCACCGCCGGGTCCCACGCAGGCACCTGCCCTGCTTCCCCCACAGACAGACAGCATGTGACTTGAGAGAAGGCAGTCTTTTGCGTTTCCAGGAATCTTCCATAGCAAATGAGCTGGGGGAGGAGTGACATGGTGACGCCTCCTCAACTGCAGATGGCATGTGACTGTTCAAAATGCCAAAATGAATGTGCAAGCAGGGAGGCAAGTGAGGGGTGGTTGGGCTGGGGGGGGGGGGGGAGGCGCAAGTACAAGGTAACCTGGCCAGCTGGCCTCTATCTACAAAGCAGAGAGTGGGAAATGGGTTCTCAGTGACAGCCTAGAATGCGACCACAGTCACCCCAGGTATCCCTGAAGACTGGCCTGAGGGTACGCTAGGGCCAAAAGTGCATGCAGAAAAACAAATCAACCCACTCAGCCCTGCTCAGAAGGGAGAGAGTCAGAAGGGAGAGAGGATCGACAAGAGCAAGTTAGGCCTACAGTGAATGTTAACTATGCCCGGCACAAAAACATGTCTCCAGTTCTGAAATTCTAGGATTCAAGGGCCCAGTCCCCTGGATGCCTAGAAGAAGGCAGGTGGGCTGAATTCAGAAGTCATCCCTCTCCCTGCTGACAGCAGCCCTGGGAGGATCAGCCTGTGCAGCATGGAAAGACTTCTATGGTCCAGAAGAGTCTGGAGAACTCCCCAAAAATGGTGTCTCTAGAGAGCCTCTGAAAGTGAGGGCTCGAATTGCCCCCCAGGCCTCCACTCAAGTCTCTATAGAGGAGACAGAGAGCTGAAACTGGTAGATGAGGGCTTCCTGGAGAAAAGACTCAAGACCTGTCGCTGCCCCCTGGGTAGGTGGAGATGGTGAGTTCCAAACAGCAGAAGGAAAGTGTGAGAGACGCCCTGGAAGCCCTTGAGGGTGCCGGGGTGGAGAACGCATTCCATCAGGGGGGAATAAGCTCTCTCCCCGCTAGGAATACCGGGGACCCCAGACTATGAGCCCAGCCCCTTACTGCTGAAAGGAGTCTGAACTCTGCTCCCTTTGGAAGAGGCGGGGGGGGGGGGGGCGGATTATGCAAGGCCTGGCTCCTTGGCACCCCCTAGTTGCACCCCCCACCACCGCCCCCACTCCCTCTGCACTCCTTCCCTCAGCCGCCTCTGCACCTCTAAGCTGCACTTGAAAACCTCTCCCCTCGGCGCATCCTTCGTGGGAGAGAAGTTGCTTAGCAGCAAAGCAGAGCAGGACGTGCTTCTGCAGCATCCGGCACGGCTATAGACGCAGGGGGACACACGTGCTGCCCTGCCCTAGATTCCAAAGGAAACATCACCTTGTTTCCCTGAGGACCCAAGTTCCTGGTCAGGAACATGTGGCCGGAGATGCTTGTTTCAACTCAGCAGAGACTCAGTGTGGCAGAACCGACAGAAAACACATGTGAAGAAACTTGAAAACACAGTGACTCACTGAGCGTGGGGTCTTGAGGAGCAGGGAGACTGTCAAACCCTGAATGTGAGGAAGTTACTGAAGGCTCAGGCCTCCCACACACACCAGGTCCCTCTCCACTGTCAAAGCAGAAGGGGCTCTTCTGGCCAGGACCGGGCAGCTCTGACTCCCAGATCCCCAGCCCACTCCTGCGTGAGCTTGAGTTAGCCACTAGAAGCCCTGGCTTGGGTCCACTCCCTCCATGCCCAGACAGCACACACCACACACACACCACACAAACATGAGGCAGGGAGCTGATGCCCAGGATCTGTCCTGTGGCTTCTTACCTTAATGTAGCTGATGAACTCAGTCAGGAAGCTGTGGGACTAGAGAAACAAAGAAATTGGTGAGTATCCCCCTTGCAGGGGCTATAGGGGTCAACGCCTACCCACCTGCTTGCCACTTGCGTGAGCAGAGCATCCCACAGTGAGTGGTTCAGAGGCATCGCCTGCTGTCCAGGAGACAAGGCCTCTGGCCATTAGAGCCTCCTGGGCCCGATGCCCACCCACCTCTCAATGCGTGACAAGTGCGGCAGGCAAGGAATGATAGGGTATCTGGGATGGGGTGGCAGGTTTGGTGGGCACAGAGGTGGGCTTTCTGGGGCAGTGGGCCCACCTGTTCCTCAGTCATGGTCTCGCCCACACCTTCCTCCTCCACCACGAAGGCTTCCTTCAGTTTCAGGTACTCCTCGTGCTCCCGCTGGGCCTGCTCCTCCCGGGCCTTCCTTTCCTCCTCCTCCTGTGGACAAGAGTCAAGTACATTGGGGTGGTTTCCCCCCGCCGTCCCGGTTCTGGGCTCTGCTGTCCCCATAGGGCACCAGGGCATATAGTCTGGCCCTTTCTCGGGGACGGAGTTCCTTCAAGACACTGCTCCGTCAACCCCAAGATGAACTACAGACAGAGACCTCTCTTCTCATCAGTTCTATTACCTCCAAGACATGTGCTGCTCGCTGCTCCCCACTCCCTGCCACCCTGCCGCCCGGGTCATGTCCCAACTTCCTAGACAAACACCTAGGCTCCATTTCCTCACCATTCACCCCTCCCACGCACTGCAGTCTGGCTTCTGATACTCAACTCCACCAAAGCAAGTGCTATGGTCTCATCCATGTTCTCCATCCCACCCAATCCAAATGGACAACATCAGTCCTCTCAGTGGTGCTGTGGAGAGCCAACCATTTCCTCTTCCCTTGGCTGGCAGATCCCACCCTCTGCTAGGTTTCCTCTTGCTCTTGGGCCACTCTCCTCAACTCCTCCCTCCTTCCCCTCCTCAGGTCCCCTCGCCATGCCCATAGCATCAACAACCATTTCCTTGCCAGTGACTGCCGCAGCTGTACCCCTGCCCCAAATCTCTCCTTCCATGTGACACAGCCACTGGGCCATCTCACAGGCACCTCAAGTTGAGTATGTCCCAGAAAGACTCTGTGATCTACTCCCCACACATCCGGTCTTCCTCCTGGGTCCCTGGCTCAGTGAGTCACACAGCCATCTGGCCAGCTGGTCAGAAATAAAGTTCTATCTACCACTTCTGCCTTCAACTTCCGGAAACTTCTCAATCCATCCATGTCACTTCATCACCACCGCCACCTAGTGCCGTAGCTTCCCTCCAAGTCAGCCTGTTTTCCAGAGCTCTCAAGATTTTTTTGGGGGGCGCCTGGGTGGCTCAATTGTTAAGCGTCTGCCTTCAGCTCAGATCATGAACCTGGAGTCCTAGGATGGAGCCCTGCGTCGCATCGGGCTCCCTGCTCGGCGGGAAGCCTGCTTCTCCCTTTCTCATTCCCCCTGCTTCTGTTTCCTCTCTAGCTGTATTTCTCTCTGTCAAATAAATAAATAAAATCTTAAAAAAAAAATTTTTTTTTATAACATGTAGCTGAAGCTGGGACAGAGAATATACAAAATAAGCCCAGAGCATCTTGCAGTGCCAAAAAGTAAGAGAGTACTCAGAAAACAAAACAATGAGGTTCTGTCAAAGGTACCTGGGGGCCAAGTGCAAGAGCTCCTGATGACCTACATAACAAGGTAAATGAGATAGTACCGGACTATAATGCAATACACAGAACAAATATCCACGAGTCTACGTAGATAGAAACAGTTAAATATATACCCAGGGGAAAAAAGGTAAATCTTCCAAAATTCCCAATAATTTACATACTCTGTTCTCAAGGAGGTGGGGAACGACTCCCCACCCCTGAAGTGTGGGCTGTGCATAGTGACTTGTTTCCAAAGAACTACAGGAAGGAAGGCGTAACATTACAGCAGACAAATCTGGCAAATAAAACCTGAGCCAAGCAATCCAGGTTAACATCGGCTATGACAAGGCAGGTTGACAATATGTATTCTCCATATGCTGCTTGAGAATGCACTTTATCTGTGATCTTCTTCCCCAAAATCCATAACCCCAGTCTAACCACGAGGAAAAAAATTCAGTTGAGCAAACTGAGGAATATTCCATAAAATATTTGCCCAATACTCCTCAAAACCATCAAGATCATTAAAAGCAAGGAAAATAGGAAAAAATGTAAGAACCCAGAGGAGCCTAAGCAGACATGGTAACTAAGTGTAATGCGGTGTCCCGAAAGTGATGGTTTAAAAGGACAGTGGGGGGAAACTAATGAAAACTGAATAAGGAATAACCTGTGGGGTTTAGTTAAGACAATGTATCAGTATTGGTTGTGGGAAATATACCACAGTGAGGTAATGTGCAGGCGAGGAGAACCTCAGGACATTTAAGATCCATTAGGCAGTGGGGTGCCTGGGTGGCTCAGTTGGTTGAGCGACTGCCTTCGGTTCAGGTCATGACCCCGGAGACCCAGGATCGAGCCCCACATCGGGCTCCCAGCTGGAAGCGGGAAGCCTGCTTCTCCCTCTCTTGCTCCCCCTGCTTGTGTTCCCTCTCTGGCTGTGTTTCTGTCAAATAAATAAAATCTTTAAAAAAAAAAAAAAAAAAGATCCACTAGGCAGGATCATCATTCAGAAAGGTAAAAGAGCAATCTCCACCAATGCCTCCTCTTTGCTGTGGTCCGGCCCACTTGCTACACCACCTGAAGCCAGGCTTTCTGCCATCCAGGGTCCCTGGCAGCAGGGCCAGGGAGAGGCCAAAGGCAGAAGCAAGGTCTTCCAAACTGGGGCGTCCTAGCTCTCACTCTTTATACATATCACACCTTTGGATATTCCCTTTCTTGGACACAGGTTCTCAGAAAGAAGGAAGCATCTGGCAAACGAAGGCTCATTAACCACCTCTACTGCAGTGGTTCCCATTCTCTGAGCATCTGTCCCCTAAACAGGACCTGGCTCAGGCAGGATCCATCAGCTCTTACAGTGACTTTTAACAACTTTGAGGCCTTTAGGATTCAGACCCTACTCCTTCTCTGACTTCTCTCCTTCTTGCTTATCTTATTTCAGCCACTCCAACCATCTCAATTTTTCTTTAAATGCTTCAGGCAGGTTCAATAACTCACACATACAAAACCCCCATCTTTGGCTCTGTTGTTCAGCAGCAGTTTTACGCAGGTTGTGTTAAGAGTCCAGGGACCAAATAAACCAGGGCCTGCTCCTGAACCCAGTCCATGGCCCATCTTCTAGGTTAGGTGTTAGAAGTCAGGATAGGGGAGAGGGGAGGAGGATCTGTCTCACCTTTTGTTCCTCCTCCAGGCGAAGCCGCTCCTCCTCTTTCTTCCACTCTGCCTCACGCTGGGACTCGAGGCGTTTCCGTTCCTCACGCTCAGCCTCCTCTGCCTGGAGAAAGGCCTTCATAGGGAGCACATCCCTACCCCCAACCAGAGCCTGCCCGTCTCACAAACAGTCCAGGGAGCAATGCTTGGGCCAGACCATGGACCAAGGCTCTAAGAGACAGTCAGGCAAGCAGCAAACAAAGAGTCGGAGGGGAGGGTCTAACACAGGGACAAGGAAGGCAGGACCTTTCCACACTTCCCAGAGCTGCATCCAAACCCTCCTGCTTGCCTCACGCTGGGCTTTTCGCGCCTGTTTTTCCTCTAGCTTCCGTAGTTTCTTAGCTCCAATTTTCCCTGACAGGTGACTTTCCACCGGCTTCTCAATACCTTCTTCTTCCTGGGCTGAGGACGGTCAAAGAACGACAGTTCAGGTCCTGGAGAGAGCTGATAATGATGGATCCATCCTACCTCTTGTCCCTCTCCACGTGGCAGTGAATCCCATTCCTCTCACCTGCAGATGTCACTAGCCCAGCTCTGCCCTCCATCTGTCCTCATCTACCGTGAACACAGAAATTAACCCTCTGAGTGTGTGTACGTGAGGGTGTGAGGGGTGTGTGTGTGTGTGTGTGTGTGTGTGTGTGTGTTGAGGGTAAACAGTAAGGTAGGGGAAAAGTGAGAGAATCATGGGGCAAGGGAACAGACAGTAACTTCAGTGGCTGCAATGCCACAAAAAGGGAGGTGTCAGGTTCCAATATCCGAGCATCTAAAAATCACAGGCAGGGATGTTTGGGCTTCCAGACTTCTCTGGTTTGTCTCTGAGTCAAACTTCCAGGGAAGGACAGCCTCATGGGGATGGGGAAGTATATCCCTGCCTCATATCTGAAATTGTCCTCACTGTGGTCAGGAACTGCTGAGGGTTCTGGGTTCAGCCCCTGGCCGAAAAGACAGCCCCAAGCCCAAGACTACCTAAAGTTAGGGCCAGCTAAAAGTTAAAGACCTGCTGGGGTGCCTGGGTGGTTCACTTGGTTAAGTGTCCAACTCTTGATTTTGGCTCAGGTAATGATCTCAAGCCTGCCTCTGGCTCTATGCTCAGCGTGGTGTCTGCCTGAGATTCCACCCCATTTTTTCCTTTCCCCTCTGCTCCTCCCCCTGCTTGTGCTCCCAGCATGCTCTTGCACGTGCATGCTCTCTCTCTAATAAGTAAATAAAATAAAAACAAAACAAGGCAAAACAAAAAACCTGTTGATGCCCAAGCAGCAGATGTCTGATCCTAAGTCTGAGACAAGAGGAAAGGCACCAGAGACTGCTTCTTTTTTGAGCCAAAGGGGCTAATTCCCAAAAGTACAAGAGCAAAAGCCCCAAGTGCTCCTTCCTCAGGCTCAAGCCAGGTTTGAGCACTGGAGAAGAGACACTTTTCCCCACAATCCCAGGAACTCTTTTGGTCTCCCAGTCTCCATCCCCAAATCCTTCTCGGGTTACAAGTGACCTCACCGAAGGAACTGCAGAAGCTCTTGGCTAGGTACACTGCCCTTAGAGGGAGGCTCCAGAAAATGACTGTGCCCATATTAATAAGGTGCTGTGATATAAGAAGTGGGCTGAGGTACTATCTGGGTCAATCTAAAGACCCTTGTCCTTGTGCTTACACACTGAAAGCCAAAATGAAGAGGGGGCTGACCCAATGGAATAGGGATCAGGGTCCAGAACTGGGACCAAAGGATGGGTCCCAAGTTTCTCCTCCCCCACCCCTATCCTGTGGCTCCCAGATATGTCTCCCACACTGTAGCTTCACATCCCACTTTTCCACCCAGCTTTGGAGGTCCCTTCATGCCCTAAACCAGCCCCTTTCTCCTCCAGGCTGGGCCCTTCTCACCTGGGATGATGGCCGCCTCCTCATTGTCATCCACCTCTGCCCAGGCAACACGCTGGGCTCGACGCTGGGCCTGCAGACGGCTGCCCAGATCCCTCCGGCGCCGGGGCCTGCCCCCAGTTCTCTGCTCTTCAGGCTCCAGGTGACGAGGCTGGGCCACTGAGCCTGCTACTATTGGCAGCTCCTCATTGTGCGATGGCTCCTGGCCAGCTGTAGGGAAGAGAGGAATCACATAACTGTCTAGCAGTCTAACCCACCTGATGGCAGGGGAGCAGCACCCTGGAAGCCTCACTCTCCACTCAACTTCCTCCAGGCTACAGCAGCTTGAAACACAAAGCCTCAATTTATCAGATCATAAAGGCCTTTATAACCCAGACCCACACCATGGTGCTTTGCAGCAGGATTACCTGTTTCCTCCTGCCTTTGTCGATACCTTTCCAGCTGGCCTGCCAGAAGACTACCACCCCGCAGGAGGAGATGAAGTCCTACCTCCTCCAGGAAGCTCACCTTGACCTTCTCCAGACCACATCTGAATGCCCACTGCAGGACTGGATTTCTTTCTTTTCTGCCTTACACCACCTGCCATAGTTTTATAAGGCATGCCACCCGGGAGCACACCTTGGGGCTGAGGCTTCTCTTCCAGGAAGATTTCTTGGCTATCTGCCTTACCTCAGCGCTCTCTCCCCTGCCCTTGAAGCATGCAGGTGCTCTGAAGTAGCTTGTGGGCCCAGAGAGGAGGAGTGACATACACACAAACCCACATACTGACAAGAAACAGGGCATGGAGGATGACAGGCGCATCTGTTCTGTACCCTGGCAGATGACATAAGCCTTTGGTCAGGGTGCAGGAGAAAGAAGCGTGCACAGTTGCTGTCTTTGAGGGGTAAGGAGAGAGCTTCAGGGAATTACGGCTCGTAGGTAGGCACAAAACACTCAGGGGCCCCCTTTTTGGCACCCGCTCTGGAGCCAGCCTGGGTGGGACGAGACACCCCTGCAGCCTCTCGTAGCGGTGCACAGGGGGAGAGCCCCAAGGACGGATGCGACCATGTCCGCCAGGGGACGGGACACTGCGTCTAGAGTGCTGGCGGCCGAGGCGAGGGATTGAGTGAGACCGTCTTTGAGACTGGGAGAAAGGTGTAGCGGAGCTGCCATCCCGCCCGCGAGGAAGGTCGCAGCACTACAGCTCACCGCCCAGTCCGCGACGCGCAGCTGTGCGCAAGCGCGCAGCTGGCCTGAAGTGCGACGACCGCAATCCGCCGCTGAACTACCCGTCAGCCCAGCCTTGCAGGCCAGCGCATGCGCAAGAGCCGCGGTGCGACGGCCTACAAAGGCCCACGAGGCCAGAGAGCGCGGCCCCACCGGCCCTGGAGCGGCGGCATCTCCTACCTGCTGTTGTCCTGCCCCGGCTGCGAGTCAGGAAAAAGATAAGTCCGATAAGCAGAGCCGCCGCCACAAGGTAAACCTCGGGGGCCACCATGACCGCGGCTTCCAAGCGGAACCGGCGCGTCCACCCCGAGGCCCCGGATCTCCCGGGCCACGCCCAACGGCCTATGGCCCCTCCCGTTTCCCATTCTAGACTCCGCCCACCAGCCGGGGCTCCGCCCAGACCGCGCACTCCTTAAAGATCGACGCCTCAATTTTTTACTCTAAAAGGAATTTAGGGGGCATACAAATACTCGTCAGTGGAAATTATCGCAAACAGTTTTGTGCTGTGAGACATTTATAGGTGTTTTACAAGCATTAAGCAATACCAGAGTGTTTATAGGAACATACAAAAAATATACATATGTAAAAAAGTACAAAAAGATGCTAAGGAATGATACGTAGCGATTTCAAGATAGATGTTAAGAGGAGAGAAAACGATGGGTGCGATTAGGGACAGAGCTTTGCCTCTATCTGTAACATAGAGTTCGTTAAAAGAAGAGAGGGGACTGGGAAGAGACCCAATCTTATAAATGAATTGTGATGTGATTTTTGTACCCAGACCTGCAATTTTATACCTATGTTAGCATAAAATTAGCTTAATTAAACCAATATGAGAATTAGTAACCCAGTTTTCCATAGTGAGCACTCAAAATGTAAGTACCCATGGAATTTAAATTTCCCTTTAATTCTTAAGTATAATTTAGAAAGGGGCTCCTGGGTGGCTCAACTGGTTAAGCATCTGCCTTAAGCTCCGGTCATGATCCCAGAGTCCTAGGACTGAGCCCCTGCTCATTGGGGAGCCTGCTTCTCCCTCTCCCTCGGCCCCTCCTCCCTCATGCTCTCTAAAAAATAAAGTCTTAAAAAAAGAGAATTATTTAGAAACTAGGAACTAATTATACCTCAATAAAGTTGTTTGCAAAAAATAACTGGGGACAGCATGTAAACTCAAGATGTTTGAAAAAGCAAATGACAACTACTGGGAATTTGCTGTAACATCAGTATGAAGCTTCTTGTGTGTGTGATAACACAAAGATCCAAGGACCAATGGTATGAAGTGGAAGATTTGAAAAAATATGGCACCAAGTGAACATTTTAATATTGTTGAGCTGGAATAGTGGGAACTTCTGCATCTATTTTATTATTTGCTCTAACTCTGGGATATTTCATAACTTACATTTTTAAATTTTAAGCAAGCAAATAGGCCAGGATATGTGAAATAAAAATAGCAAACGTTGAAAATTATTAAAGATGGGAAATGGGTCTATTAGGGCTCATTATACTGCTCTTTTCTATTTTTTGTTAAGTTTGACCATTTTTTATAAGCTTGAAATTTCCCATAATAAAATTTTTATTAAAAACTAAAAATTAGGGGCGACTTTAGTTTTATTAAAAACTAAAAAAAAATTAGTTTTTTTTATTAAAAACTAAAAACTGAGTGGCTCAGTTGGTTAAAGATCTGCCTTTGGCTCAGGTCATGATCCTGGGGTCCTGGCATAAGACCCCACATTGGGCTCCCTGCTCAGCAGGGAGTCTACTTCTCCTATGCTGCTCCCCCTCTCTCAAATAAATAAATAAAATCTTTTAAAAAACCTAAAAATTACAAGACACCTGGCTGGCATAGTTGGAAGAGCATGTGACTCAAACCCTTGATCTCAGGGTCTTGGCTTTGAGCCCTACAATGGGTATAGTGATTTCTTTTTTTTTTTTTTTTTAAAGATTTTATTTATTTATTTGACAGAGAGAAACACAGCGAGAGAGGGAACACAAGCAGGGGGAGTGAGAGAGGGAGAAGCAGGCTTCCCGCCGAGCAGGGAGCCCGATGTGGAGCTCGATCCTGGGTCTCCAGGATCATGACCTGAGCCGAAGGCAGTCGCCCAACCAACTGAGCCACCCAGGCGCCCCTATGTGTAGTGATTTATAAAAAAAAAAAACTTTTAGTGGCCACTCGCTCCCTGAATCTAAATCGCTACATTCAGATCAACTCCAAGGAACCTCACACATTGCCTGATCCAGCTGCCTGAACAGGCCTTCCGGACCCCTTGAGGACACACTCCTGTCTTTTGGCCTGTGCAATAGTCCTGCTATGATAAGGTCATTCAGCAAAGGTTTTTAGAGAGACATGGAGTTTTTTTTTGCAATTCCCTGACAAATCCTGGGGTCTAAAAACATTTGAGATTATCGGGCGACAAGAACAGTAAACAAAATAGCTCATCCAGGCATTGACGGACCTCTGACTTCTTATGTTCCTCTGCGGGCCTGCTGGGAGTTTCCTCACCAGGAGAGAGGGGCCCTGAATCTGCCCTTGCTGTTAATCTGTGCTTGCTGAATCCCCGGAGGAAGGAGATAGGTGGCTCGTTCAATGGGGGTGTCAGCAGCGGGTCAAGGCCTGGGGCACAGGTGGGTCTGCTGGGGCACTTTCTACCCTTTGCTATTTGTGTGTGTGGGGGGGGGGTGTGGGGGGGGCAGGGAGACTCTCCTCTGCCCTGTGGTCCTTCTCGCTGGCCTTACAATTAGACTGACAAGAGACAGATTAAGAGAAAATCAAATTTAAT
>PITA01000642.1:26052-119704 GCA_004023965.1 Spilogale gracilis
TTTCTGGCTGGGGGCGGGGTGGGGGTGGGCTCTATTTGTACTTTTCTTCCTGTTGCAGGCTCTCTTTTCCAATGTAAATTTTGGGAGTTATGGAGGAGGCAGAGAGCCTTTCTAGCATATGCTGTGTTATTACTTTTTAACTCAATCTTGATGTCAAAATGGCACATGCTGGGGCATGTCATCCAGCACCCGCTGTGTTCAGGATGCAAAGATCTGGCTGAGGCTGTGGGCATGGAGAAGGCATGATAGATATGAGGGGCAGTAGGGATGAGGGAATGAAGGAGTTGAAATAGTGAGGGCCCAAGCATGGGAGATGAATGAAAAGACCGGGCTTGCTTTAGGCTATGTCAAATTTAAATTCAAACGCAAGTAGTCGGATCTAAAAACAAAAAATAAAACACAAAATAAACTCATAGATACTGAGAGCAGATTGGTAGTTGGGTTAGGAGAGAATGCTTCAGTGAAGGGGCCTGAAAGGTTTAAATTTCCAGTTATAAAATAATCCTGGAGATGTACAGCAGGGTAACACGTTGACTACAGTTAATACGGTAGTGAATATTTGAAAGTTGCTAAGAGTAAATCTAAAGGTTCTCCACACACACACACACACACACACACACACACACACAAATATAACTATATAGGGGGCGCCTAGGTGGCTCAGTTGGTTGAGCGACTGCCTTTGGCTCCGGTCATGATCCCGGAAACCTGGGATCGAGTCCCATATGGGGCTCCCTGCTCGGCGGGAAGCCTGCTTCTCCCTCTCGCACTCCCCCTGCTTGTGTTCCCTCTCTGGCTCTGTTTCTCTCTGTCAAATAAATAAAATCTTAAAATATATATATATGTATATATACACATATATAACTATATAAGGCGATGGATGTTAACCAGACTTACTGAGATGAATGCTTCCAAATGCACACAAATATCAAATCATTAGTCGTGCACCTGAAACTAATATCATGTTATATGTTAATTACGCCTTAATTTAAAACAAGTTCTTTTTAAAATCCAGTCAAGGTGATCAGAGCTGGCAGGCAAGGAAGAAGGGAGTGGGGTTGGGGGTGAGGTGACGTTTGCAGCCCTTGCCCAGAAGAAAACAGCTCTCAATGGCAGGAGGTGCTCGCGGAGACGGCGAACCGTCCAGAGCACAGGACTGCTCATTACGGTACAGGTTCTTTGCCTCCCCCGGTGCCCTCTTCCCAGAGAGGGGAGAAAGCAGGGGTGGGGCCGGCGGCTGAAACGGTCTCTTTTTGAAGAGAGCGCCCTTTTGGCGGGAGGGCCTGGTCTCAACGCACTTGACCGCCAGGCCCGGGAAGACCCAGCAATTCCGGCGCAGACCGGCCGCGCCATTTCCCTCCCTTTGAGCGCCCGGCGCCTCAGGCTGCTCATCCGGAAAAGGGGCGCTCTGTTTCCCAGGGTCTGAGCAAGGAAGCCGGGCGCTCAGGACAGCCTTCTCGCCGGAAGGCAACGCTGCCGCTAACGTGAGAGGTGCTCGGTGGGAGCCCAGTGATCCTCCAACCGGTGCCTAGGCCGGAAGTTGCTCCGCCCGCTTTCGCGTCAGCCGGAAGGGCCTGCCTCTCGAAGCAAAGGACTTCCGGTGGGTTTGCGAGGGGGGGGGCCGCAATCGGAATCAGCATGGCGGCCTCCTTGGCCGGGAAAAAAGTCGTGTTCGTCACGGGGAACGCCAAGAAGCTGGAGGAGGTGCCGGGAGGGCGCGGGAGGCCGACCAGCAGGCGTCTGGGGGGTAGCGTTTGGTAGGGTCCCCCGAGAGAAGCGGCCTCCAGGCGGCGGGGGCACGAGAGACAGACTCGGGCCTGTGAAACTGGTTGGGCTGCGCTGAGTGAAACGGCCGTGCGGGTGGAGTGGGGCTGGCCGGTGGTTGGCCCTAATAGAATTAAGGCGTTGACAGGTCCAGACTTGCGAGCTCGGGAGCTGCGGGAGCCAAAGGAGTGCCGAGTCCTTAGTACCTCATCTGTTAGGCTGGAGCCCAAACCGGGACTCCTGACACCCCTCGAGCTGATCCAGACCCCGCTGCCGACCTAGGGTGGGCAGGGGCCAGATAGAGCGTGGGACAGGCAACCAAACTGAGCCGTCCACGCCCCACCACGGTTCAGAATGTGGTCCTCAGCCTCTTTTCCTCATTGTGAAATGGGGATGATTTGGAAGGTCGGTTTCACAACGCAGTGGGGAGGAGGAATGAAGAAGGCATTGGATCCGAAGTTCTTGCCTCTGGGAATTTTGTGGCTAGCTGTGAGGATTGTGCGGGTGGTGGATGGGTAGCCTTTGGCTACAACTAATAGAGACACACTGGGAGCTCATGTCAACCACCAGACGGCTCTTCTGGGAATACAATGTTACTTGAGGAGTCTCCCCAGGGCCTATCTTGTCCTCATAGTTGCCTCTGGATGCTGACTTCCTAGTAAGCGTTTTTCGGCTTGCTTAGCTTCTGATGGAGGGGGCAGTGAAGGTTCTTGCCATACATTAGCTCTCATTGGCCTTGCTTGGGTCAAGGATTTCACCCCTACTCAGTCAGTCATGGCCAAGGAGGTGGGTCATGGGGCAGAATCAGGGTGACATCCACTAAATATGTTGAAACATACAGGTGGGACCCAGTCATTAGGGGATCGACCCCTCATTTGTCCACAGCATAGGGAACGATGGCACTTATGTCCTACTCAAGAGTGAGAGCCCTATATTGATAAAAAGTTTGGGGTCCTGAGGCCAGGCCCGTCAAACAGGCAAGGAGCGCCACCTTGGAAAGAGCCCCATGGGGGTCAGTGGGTGTTAGCTCCCAAACCCATCTCTGTCTCTGCTTGCGAATGTGGCCGCCCACGTTTTAAGAAGGGGCTAGAGTGGCCAGAGGAGGCTCACTGGAGAAGATGGTCTTGAAGTTGGCTTAGAACAGGTGTCTGAACTTTTCATCCCATAGCACTCCACTGGCAGCCTGATGATGCCTATGGACCATTTTTCAGGAAAATATTTTTAAATGTACAAAGTAAAATACATAGGATTCAAAGAAAATTAATTCTATTAAAATAGAAGTCTCGATATAAATATTTGTAATCTACTTAACATACACTTTATTAATGCATTAAAGGATTCAATCTAACTGTGTGTGTAGTTACCATAATTTTCAAATAGGATTGTCAATGTTTTGAGATCTCTCCTACAGCTGTAATGGGATATGACAACATCTGTGATTTTAATAGGTTTAAAGGTCACAGGAACTGCTGATGCTATTTTGGTTTTCTATATTCACATTTGAAAGAGATGCTAAATTTCAGCGAGGGGTTAGTGAAAATAAAGGCATTTTTTTTTCCTGTCTGGGTTCATAGGCCTCTTGAATTCTGCATAACCCTTGATGGAGGATTGCTAGAATAGGAGGTTACAGAGAGTTTTAGGGAGCAGGGAGAAGGGAAGAGGGTGTTCTAGGGGGGTTTAATATCAACAGAGAGACCTGGAGTAGGAGAGGTAGGAGACAGGAGAAGATAGGGAAGCTGACCTGCTGAAGTGGGACCACTTCAGTGGGACCTGAAGTATGGAGTGAGGCTCATGGGCCTGACTTACTAAGCTTTAGGGAGCTGGCAGGAGAGTTACCTGAAGAGAAAGGTGGGGGACAGCTTCTGTAGTAAGAGGAAGTTGTTAACAAATGGTGATAAATATTTTTTCATTTTGGAACAGGTCGTTCAGATTCTGGGCGATAAGTTTCCATGCACTTTGGTGGCACAGAAAATTGACCGTATGTCTCTCTTTCATTTTAATTTTGTAAGATGGTTTGATTTCTCTGTGTCCCTGTGACCTGACTCTTTTTGTATATCTGTTTCTCCAATAAGTGCCGGAGTACCAGGGAGAGCCTGATGAGATTTCCATACAGAAGTGTCAGGAGGCAGCTCGCCAGGTGCTTGCCCCTCACGTGTCCCCAACATGCTCCTCTCGTCCCAGGGCTCCGGGAGGCTGTGCCTGCTGGGCTCAGGCAGAGAATAACAGGGTGGGCACGGTTGGTCATAACTTCAAGGACCTGTCCAGACCTAGCTAGACTAAGCCAGTTAATGTTGGCCCAGTAATACTACCTTTCTTTCTCAACCTTCACTGCATAGACCAACACACACATAGGAACGCACATACGTGCACATAGGCACACACTTGTCTCCGATTTTCAGATGCCTGCATTACATTGCCTGTATTTTCCCCACACACATCTACCCCTGCATTTACATCTCTGTAGAATTGGAAAAGAACACTTTATGAAGAGTTAGGCTGTCTGAGTGTGAATCCCACCTCTCCAGTTGCTGTGCCTGGAGTATGTTTTACCACCTGCCAAATTTTTGGTATTCCTGTCTCTAAAATGAAGATGGGAGATTAGCCAGGGGCTGTTTCCTATAACATTCCAACTAGCTGCAGGCCTAGCCCCAGCCTGGGTGGCCTGGGAATTCAGGTTAGGGACAGAGCTTACTTCTAGTCACTGGTAGGGACTTTGCCTCCTTGTGTTGCAGGTACAGGGGCCTGTACTGGTGGAAGACACCTGTCTGTGCTTCAATGCCCTCGGAGGTCTCCCTGGCCCCTACATGTGAGTGCTCCCCCACCCCTTTGCCGGGCCCTGGCCACAAAATCACCTGAACTTCGAAACGATTGGTCACCTGATATTGTGGGTCATTCACTGTCTTGGTGTCAATCCCAATATTTCACATTGTCCTGAGGAAGGATTAGGGATGGGGGAGAGGCATGCCTGTCTTTTGTAAAGTGTGAGAATGTGGTTGTGTAAGTGGAGATGGGCCAGGGGAACCCACCTGCTGGAGAGCTATATTCATGGCAGATCAATTTCAGGAAAAAGGAAATACGGAAGTTGAGATTTGAAAATGGATTTCCTTAAAACTATCCAGTGCTCTGGACACCCTCAGATGGCCTTTGTGTATCTCCAAGATACACATATTCCATTTTGTATGCTCCCTGCTGGGGCTGAAGGGCATATGTACAGAGGTGCTTCTGCTGGGTTTTGGATATGCTTATCTTGAACTTCTGGATTTCTGGGTGCTGTCTGCCAAGGCAACAGCACCCACATATGTTGCTCCATATCCTCACCAGCACCGAATATTAGGACTTTCATGTTTTGCAACGTGAGGAATATGAAATATTACCACATTTGGATTGAATTTGCATTTTCCTTTTTTTTTTAGCTTTTTTTTTTTTTTTTTTTTAAGATTTTATTTATTTGACAGAAACACAGGCAGTAGGAGTGAAAGAGGGAGAAGCAGGCTTCCCGCCGAGCAGGGAGCCCAATGCGGGGCTCGATCCCGAGGCTCCGGGATCATGACCTGAGCTGAAGGCAGTCGCATAACCAACTGAGCCACCCAGGCGCCCCTACCCTGGTTTTTTTGAGAGAGAGCAAGCACAAGCAGTGGGGCAGAGGGTAGGCAGAGGGAGAGGGAGAAGCACACTTTCTGCTGAGCAGGGAGCCTGATGTGGGGCTTGATCCCAGGACCCTGAGACCATGACCTGAGCTGAAGGCAGCAGCTTAACTGACTGAGCCACCCAGGGGCCCCTGAATTTGCATTTTTCTAATTAACCAGTGAGGTTGAGGCCTTCATAGGTTTTGTTGATTCTTCTGTGCATTGCCTGTTTACCTCCATCCTTTTTCCTATTGGATTAGTCCTTTTCATTTTGAGTTATCATGCTCCCTGGCTTTCCTGGGGGTTGGCTGAGGGGGGTGGGGAGGGTGCAGACCAGAGAAGATGGTAGGAAGATCCATCTGTACCTAGGATCTGACTCACCTTCGTTTCTCTTGCAGAAAGTGGTTTCTGGAAAAGTTAAAGCCTGAAGGTATTAATCTCTTTATCTCTTAATCTGTTGGCAGCTGAGAATTCAGAGGTGGTCCAGGGGAAGGGTCCCAGCTAGTAATCAGGAATCTCCCCAATATGGAGCCCGTGTTCACCTCAGTTTCCCCATCTATAACCTACGGCTTGGACTTGCCCTGCATACCCCGCTCCAGGGAGTGCTAAGTGGAAAGAGTGGATGGGAATGGTGGTGGGGACTGTGAGATTGAGAGACAGAGGGGCTGCCGTTGATTCTCGCAGAGAGGTCTGGCCCCACTGACTACTGGCCCGTCTTTGTGTCAGCCCGGGCCTGGCCTGGGGGCTGGGGGGTCTGGCTGCCTCTCTTGGCAGTGCATACCCGTAGTTGTGGGCCAAAATGTTCCCTCCTTAGGTCCTTCTAAAAACACTTCAGATTATGGAGCATTTGAGACATGTACAGTAGTAGAATAAACTAATGAGCTCCATGTCCCCATCACCCAATTTCTAGGGTATTAAGCACAAAACCTATCTGATGACATGTGCAAGCTGCCCCAGATCTGGTGGCTTCCCCTCCTTGGCCTCAAGGGTGAGGAGTAAGGCTGGGAGCTGAGCTGCACAGATGTCACTACAGTCTCTCTTCTCTCCCACCGCAGGTCTTTACCAGCTCCTGGCTGGGTTCGATGACAAGTCTGCCTATGCGCTCTGCACGTTCGCGCTCAGCACGGGGGACCCCAGCGAGCCAGTGTGCCTGTTCAGGGGCCGGACCTCGGTGCGTACCCACGCTACTTCCCCCGTGGGCCGCCAGAGGGCGCTGTGGCTCGAGCCAGTGGCCCAGGGGCTAAGGCGGGAGGGTGGTGGAACCCGCTCCGGGTCAGTTAGTTCCCAGAGTTTTGCCCAGACATGCCCCTGGGCCTCACAACTAGGAGTGCTGTCAATCCTGAAATGTGTTTGACCTCGGAGGCTGGTGTTTTAGGGATATACGGGGTTCATTGCTGTTGAGGCATGGTACACCCAGAGCTCTGCACCGTGTCCCCTCCTAAGAAGCAGATGTGCAAGTGAAAGTGACAGCCCCAGAGCTACATGGACAACCCAGATTTCTTCCAGCTGCCGTCGCTTTCCAAGTGCTGAGGCTACAGCTTCCCTTGAACATCTCACATCCTTTCCAACTTCTCATGTTCCTGTAGAATCTTACTTTCCCCCAGCTCATTCCTTCCCCAGCTGCCCTACAGCACAGACCCTTGGGTTCAGCTCTTCTCATAGGGTCCACACCACCCTCGGGGCCGACCTGCTCCCTCCACAGCACCGCCATTCCCTCCTTGTGTCAGGACAGTGCCTTCTGGCCCATCACTCCTCTGCCAGTCTCTTCTTCTCATGATAAAATCCAGAGTAGCCCACAGTGCCCTACCCCAGAAGCTCCACTGGCGGCTCTCCATAGACATTTCATGATGCCCTACCTGGTTAAATTTTTTTTTTTAAATAGTGGTTAAAAAAACAAAAATTACCACCTTCACCATTTTTAGGTGTTCGGTATACAGTGCTATTAACCGTATGTGCACTGCTGTGCTGTAGATCTCAAACTTTTTCATTCTGCAAAATTGAAACTATACCCGCTGAACAAAAACTCCCCCTTCCCCCTCCCCACCAACCCAGGGCAGCTGCTGTTCCACTTTTGTTTCTAAGAGTTTGGTGACTTCAGACCCCTCCTATAGGTGGAATCCTGCATACGGTGTTTTCCTTTTTGTGGTCGCCTTATTTCTTAACATCCTCCAAGGATCATTTGTGTGGTAGCGCGTGATGGAATTCCTTTTTATTGCGACTGAATAATACCCACTGTGGTGTCTATACATTTGTTTTGTCCATTTATCTGCCAATGAGCACTTAGAATGCTTCCACGCTTGGCTGCTCTGAGTAATGCTGCCGTGAACACGGGTGTGCCAATATCTGTTGTGATCTCATGCTTGGTTCTTTGGGATATTTACACAGAACAAGGATGGCTAGATCATAATTGCCAGGTTACATTTTTTTTTTAAAGATGGTATTTATTTATTTGACAAAGAGAAACACAGCGAGAGAGGGAACACAAGCGAGAGAGGGGAGTGAGAGAGGGAGAAGCAGGCTTCCCACCGAGCAGGGAGCCCCAGGGAGCCCGATGAGGGGCTCCATCCCGGGACTCTGGGATCATGACCTGAGTCGAAGGCAGATGCTTAACGACGAGCCACCCAGGGGCCTGCCGGGTTACATTTTTAAAAATTAATTCTAGGGCACCTGGGTGGCTCAGTGGGTTAAAGCCTCTGCCTTCCACTCAGGTCATGATCTCAGGGTCCTGGGATCAAGGCCCACATCGGGCTCTCTGCTTAGCAGGGAGCCTGCTTCCTCCTCTCTCTCTGCCTGCCTCTCTGCCTACTTGTGGTCTCTCTCTCTCTGTCAAATAAATAAAATTAAATTTAAAAAAGCCTTTTAGGGATGCCTGGGTGGCTCAGTTGGTTAAGTGACTGCCTTTGGCTCAGGTCATGATCCCGGAGACGCGGGATCAAGCCCCACATTGAGCTCCCTGCTCGGTGGAAAGCCTGCTTCTCCCTCTCTTACTCCCCCTGCTTGTGTTCCCTCTCTCGCTGTGTTTCTCTCTGTCAAATAAATAAAATCTTTAAAAAAAAAAAGCCTTTAAAAAATTTTAATTCTAGTTGTCTGGTATCTTCACAGAAATGTTCTCTAAAAAGTCAGAAGTGTGAACAACCACAGTTCCTGCTGATGGGGCCTGGTCACCGGGGTGTCCCACAATTGGGGTCCCTGCTATTCCCGCTCATCTCCCCTACTTCAGGCACTTTGTTGCTTGCTAGCCTCTATGTTACGTGAGGTGGCTTTGTTTTTTATTTTATTTTTTAAGATTTTATTTATTTATTTGACAGAGAGATCACAAGTAGGCAGAGAGGCAGGCAGAGAGAGGAGGAGCCTGCGGGCCTCGATCCCAGGACCCTGAGATCATGATGTGAGCCGAAGGCAGAGGCTTTACCCCATTGAGCCACCCAGGCGCCCTGAGGTGGCTTTGTTTCTCCTTGTTCTGTTTTCACTCAAGCTTTCCAAACCTGGTCACGTTGCCCTTTCAGCAGTGCACATGCCGAGCCTGTCCCCATCTTGGGTCCCACCACCAGCTGTGTGCCCCACCTGGAATGTTTATCACTTTATCTGGCCAAATTGTCTCTTCACTGAGCTCCCCACCTAGGTCCTTCTATCCTGTTATTCTTGAGCCCAGCTCCCTGTTTGTTCCTTCTAAGGCACTTTGCATTTTGAAACCATTCATTTGTTTACTGGTGCAAAGCCTGTTTTGCTTAAGAGAGCCGCTTGACCAGGGCGAAGCCAGGCCTGCTATGACCCCAGTGCCGAGCAAGCTACCTGCCCCATTACAGATATTCAGAAACCCTTTGTGTGAGGTGCACAGTGGCTTCGGAATGCGCCTCAGTCACCAGGAATGGGCCACCAGCACTGGTGGAATCTGCCTTTGGTCTGAACAACTTGGCCGTTATGTGGCTAATTTCTATTTTCTACCACTTCTCTCGTATTTTTTATTTTTCAAGAAATTTTATGTATGTATTTATTTGAGAGAGAGCATCTGCACAGGAGCAGAGGGAGAGGAAGAAGCAGACTCCCTGTTGAGACATGGGGCTCCATCCAGGACTCTGGGTTCATGATCTGAGCTGAAGGCAGATGCTTAACCAACTGAGCCACCCGGGTGCCCGTCCCTTGTATATTTTAAATTACTAATTTTTAATCTTCATGGCAACATGACAACTCACGGTGCTGAATTAAATCGGTTCTCTTTGTAATGTTTCCCTGGTGGAATTTGCCTATTGCAAGTCAATATTTACTGAGCTTTCTTATGTATGAGAACAATGTACTAAGTAATTTCTGTTTTTTCATTTGATTGGTAGAACCTCCTTTGTAGTTTGAGAAATGAAGCAGTTTATTTCAGTTAATGTAATACAAATGAGTAGCAGTCACAGGCCTTGTCTCCCTAGTTCAAGACCTCAGAACTTCCTATTCGGAGAAGATGTTTTCTGTCAGTTTTCCAAATTGACTCTCTTCAGGGAGGTTATAGTTTGTCAAAGCTAGGGAGAGAGGGAGAGCGGCCCTAAGGATACCAGTGGGCTGGACGGGTTTGAGGTGCGTGCGTGTGTGTGTGTGTGTGTGTGTGTGTGTGTGTGTGAAGGAGGAACAGTCCCACAGCGTTTCATTTTTGTATTCAGCAAACGTGTGCAAGTACCACGGACTTCTTGAAACCATAATTTTGAATAAATGGGGCTTAACCAATACATAAACTGGCTGCTCTTTCCTTCCTAGGGCATCTCCTCTATGCCCAGTGATACACCTGTCCCCCCTTTTCCTTGGCAGGGCCAGATTGTGGCGCCCCGAGGCTGCCGAGACTTTGGCTGGGATCCCTGCTTTCAGCCTGATGGATATGAGCAGACGTAAGGAGCCCCGTTTTCTTGCAGGGGTGTGGGGTTGGGGCAGCCGCGGTCCAGGTTGGGCCAGCACCCTGCCCTAGTGCAGGCCTGGCTCTCGGCCACTGCTCCAGCTGAAGGCAGTTCTGCTGGGGTGGACTCGAGGAATCTGAGTGGGCCGATCTCCAGGGTCGGAGGCAGCCAGGCGGCGCCGGGAGTTCTGGGCCCTGGGGCTGCAGCTCCCCGCAGAGCAGCTGTGTGACTTGAGTGCCTTCCCCTCTGCCCTTGGCTTGTCATGTATAAACCTGACAGTTTTGTGGGATCATCTCACTTCTCTATGTAGTTTGGAAAAATGTTAATACTTCCAGTGTTTGGAGGGCATGAAACCCCCACCAGTGCCACGTTTTCTCATCACTTCCCCCAACCCCTCGGCCCCCCTTATTTGCACGGGACATGTTGGCCATTACTGGAATCAAGTGTCCTTAGGCTAGAGGGGCCATTTCGGGAGAGTGGCCTGAAGCCTCTCAGGAGCCAGACAGGGTTGAGACTAATATGAAGCAGCAGCATCCAAGAATGTAAGAGAGAAATGCTCTTTCTCCACTGTTCGATCCAGTTTGTGGCTATCCAGTGTGACTTTGGAACTGAAATTAATCTCCATCTTAGTCAACTGCGGTTGATTTCAACGTACATGGCCACTTGTGGCTAGCGGCCACTTCCTGGACAGCACGGGCCTGCAGCGCCCAGGTGGGCTGTGGGTCGTCACCTCACTGCAGCCCTGGCCGGCTGCACAGGAGATGAGCCCCTCGTGTTTGCTCTGTCAAGCCCCGTTGCTTCCTGTCAACAGATGACAAAGCTGATCAAACACGCAGCTCGTCCCCCTGTCCCGGGCTTTCCGTAGCGACTCTGGGACACACTGGGGCGACTCTGATATCCTTCCACATTCTCTCTCTTTTTTTAAAAAATTATTTATTTATTTGAGAGAGAGTGAGTGAGTGAAAGAGAGCATGAGAGGGGAGAAGGTCAGAGGGAGAAGCAGGCTTCCCGTGGAGCCGGAAGCCCGATGCGGGACTCAATCCCGGGTCTCCAGGATCATGACTTGAGCCGAAGGCAGTGGCTTAGCCAACTGAGCCACCCAGGCCCCCCTTCCACATTCTTTAATACAGGTTTCTACCTACAGGGGAATTGAAAACCGGGTTTTTAAAACTTAACTCTTGCTGCCGGGAGCTGGTGGAAGGCTAGTCTGCCACCTCTGCCATCAGACAGGCAGCCCTCCAAGTACTGCCTTCCAGGCCTCCACTTCTTCCCTGGCGACTCCTGGAGCTTTGGGCTCCCCGACGGGTGAGGGATGCGTACACTGAACCCGGGCTCTTCTGAGTCGCTGTTGTCACCCCTTAGGTATGCAGAGATGCCCAAAGCCGAGAAGAATGCCATCTCCCACCGCTTCCGGGCCTTGCTTCAGCTGCAGAAATACCTCAGCAGCCTCACTCCCCCAGTAGCTGGTGATGATCGCCCTGGCCTGGGAGCTGGGGAAGGCTAACCTGCCACCTCTGCCATCAGACAGGCAGCCCTCCAAGTACTGCCTTCCAGGTCTCCACTTCCTAGGGGGATTGAGATAGCCTCACCAGCCCCGTTTGGAGGAGCAGCTGGCTCTGCTTGGAGGAACTTGGGGTCTTCCGGGATTCAGTGGTCCCTCCTACAGCCTCCCGGCCTGGGATCCTGAAAGGACCTGGGATGTTAAAACTGGTGGCGGCAGGACCGAGGGTAGAGGCAGAACAACATACAGATCGCTCTTGATGTTTTTAAAATGGCAGAAATAAAAATGCTGGAAGGCCCTTGCCTCCAGAATAAACTGGAGATACCAGCTTTGAAACCTGCCTCGGGCTATTGTCTGTCCCCTGACTCTCTGGCTGGAGCGGGGAAACCTCTCGGGCTCAGGGGCGATGGTGCGACAAGGGTAGCAGCAGAGTGTTCACGTGACCCTGCTCACTGGAGTATCGCATCTTTCCTCTCATTCTACCAGTCTCAGCTAGTGAGCTGACCTTGTCCACGCCAGACCCGTGCTGCCCGCCCACTCACGGAGGGAGGGCCGCCACCCAGCTGGCCTCCGCGAGAGGTGGGCAGGGGGCGATGTTGAGTGCTTCAGCTGTATTTCAGTATAATATCAGAACAGCTAAAGTGTTGGGGTGGGGTTTTGTTTTTGTGTTGTTTTGTCTTGAGAAAGAATGAGTGGAAGGGAAGGACGGAGGGAGAGAATCTCAAGCAGGCTCTATGCCCAGTTCAGAACTGGACGGGTTTGATCCCACGATCCTGAGATCATGACCTGAGCCGAAGTCAAGTCAGACCTTAACTGCCCCTAAAATGTTGATTTTTTTTTTTTTTTTTTTTTTGTCAGAGAGCATAGCTGGAGGAGCAGCAGATAGAGGGAGAGGGAGAAGCAGGCTCACTCCAGGCAGGGAGCCTGATGTGGGGCTCCATCCCGGGACCCTGGGATCATGACCTGAGCCGAAGGCAGACGCTTAATGACTGAGCCACCCAGGCACTCCTAAAATTTTGGTTCTTGATGAGGCCATGCCCGTTTTTATAGCGGGAGGGGGCATGGAGTCTCCACCCCAGTTGAGATGACATGATGCGGTTCAGCCTGGATCGCCAGGCCCCTCAGGAAGCCTGCCCCAGCTGCCCCAGGTCCCACCATGCCCTAGTGAGGCCATTCCTGGGAGGGACTTGAGAGGCTGGGGCGGCCCCTCCCTTTCCAGCAGGTGTTTCTTTGGTAGGGAGGGGGTGCCCACCCGGAGGATATTCAGAAAAGCCTGTTGTGTGCAATGGGGGAGGGAGCGAGCCTACTGCTGGGGGGGGGTCACTCCCAGGCTTATTTCTGGGCTTCTAGGCCGGTCTGGAGAGTGTCACTTTTGGTCGTTGTTCCTCAGTCCTGGTAGCATGGCCCAGGGCCTGTGCATTTAACTGTTGTTTCTTCCCCTAAGGTGTGTCAGTGTGTGTGGGTAAGGACAGAACATCATTCCTTTGCTCCCCACTTGCCTGTGAGGCTCGGCTGGGTTGTTGCTCCAAGAGGTGCCAACAGCCCCGCCTCCTTGGAGTTGTCTTCTCGGTGCCAGGGGCTATGTGGCTGGGGCGCAGATGTGGGTTGTGCGCCCTACCTGGGGTGGGTCCATGGAGCTTAGGACTGGGCAGCCCTGTCTGCTTGCTACTCAACTCTTAGGGTGAGGGCCCAGGCCCAGGGACACGGTCCCTCTTCATTAACCTTTAGCTAGCCTTCCCCACAGAGGAGGAACATGCTGTACCCAGCCGGAGGAGGGGTCTTGACTCTGCCCAGGTCTCCACCCCCCATCTGTGCCCCAGGGTACACACCTCTTCCCTTGGGGCTGTCTTTCTCAGATGACCAAGAGCATTGAGTGTTCCTGCCGCCCCATTACTGTTGGGGCGCCCCCACCACCACCCCTCACAGGTTTGCCTCTTTTACTGGAGTTGGAATTAATTTTTTTTTGTTGGTGGTGGTTTGCAGGAATCCTTAGCTTGTCTAGATATGAGTCCTTTTCAGTTTAGAGGTAGCAGACGTCTTCTCTCATCTGCTCCCTTGGTCTGTGTATTGGGCAAGGTACAGTACTGTGTACTGTAAGGGATGTTTTGGGGTTTCTGGGGGCCGGGAGCTCTACCACTGCTGGGGCTCCCAGGTAACACACGGGGTGCTCCCGAGTCCCAGATCGGTACTTCTGGCTGTCTCCCATGGGGCCTCTGGCCAGCCACCAAGCAACCAAGCCAGGAACACAGCCCCTTCTCCCCCGCATCAAACCCGTCCCCACATCCTGCCATCAGAGTCCTCCACGTCTGTTCATCCCCACTATCCGTGCCCTGGGACGGGGTGTAGCCCCTGCCCCACCCCTGCATATAGAATCGGTACCCGCTCCACAGAGGGCATTTGTCACAATAGTGGCTCTGACCTCGGAGCCTGGCTTTCTGTCTGTTGGGCTGCTCTGCAGCTGCCTCTGGGAGCCCAGGCCCAGGACCGCCAGGCCCGCTCGGTCTCTCCTCCATCAGCCATGGCTTCTCCTCTCTTCTGGGCCCTCGCACATGCTGTTCCCAGAACACCTCCCCGGCAGTTGCCTGGCAACATAGCAGCACCAGGACCTCCTGGATCTTCCACAGTCCCCTGTTGGGCCAACATCCACGGTGTGGGGTTGGAGGTGACAGCCTGTGGCCCTCGGTGAACACTAGTCTCTTTTTCTTCCACCTCCTCTTTACATCTGACTTATTCTCCGGTGGCCCTGAGGCTGGGCCAGGGCGGGACAGTGGAGATGGAAGCGTAGAAACAGGAGCTTTATTCTCTAGTGTGCATACAGCAAGTTCCTTACACAATCAAGGAAATGGTTTCTCTTTCAGACATCTGACTCTTTTATCAAAAGAAAATCCGTCCTGCCTAGTCCGACTCTGGACAGAAGTTGCCCTGAGCATTGTTACCCAAGCGAAAGGCTAATGGGGACAGGGATGGGCCCCTACCGCGGAACGCCCCCCTTTCTCATGCCTAGATGCCCTAGGCCTGCTGGGACAGCTGGGAGGGGGTGCAGCATAAAGCCACACCCCCAAAGACCCATCCCTCTCCCCACATGGCCGCACAGTCAGCCTGGGAAGAGCCAGAGGGATAGGTGAGTGGGCTGTGGTGGGGGCCTGCCACTCAGGGCCTCAGTTAGTGCTCGGCATCCATGGCATCCAGGTATTTGGCTTCAATGATTCGGGGCAGCAGGTTGTAGCTGGGTGGAGGGAGAACAGACCTCAGGGTGAGCACTGGGCCAGAGAGCAAAAGGTGGGGAGACATCTCCTGCCCCCCGCCCCTGTGGCCAGGCCGGGCACCCCCGGCCACCCGTACCGGATCGGGATCATGGTGATCATGATGAGGGGGAAGATCATCTTCATGTAGGGCAGGGTGCTCATGCCAAAGGCACAGAGCAGCAGCAGCTGTAGGACCTGCAGGCCGGTGAAGTAGTGGATCTTCCTCTGGGGCACCCTCCGGATGTAGTGGGTGGGCGGGTACGAGGTCTGTGGGCAGCAGGGACACACTGTGGGCAGGCCCAGAGCCAGAGCCCCCAACCCATGCACCCTGGCTCTCGGGGCGGGACGCTTACCTGGTCCTTGAGCAGCAAGGCCAGGCGCTCAAAGAGCTGGTTGCCATCAATGGAGGTGAGCGCGATGTAGAGGAAGAGGCCGTAGAGCACAGGCTTGGGGATCCACTGCAGCGGGAAGGGAAGCAGCAGGAGGGAGAAGCCCACCAGGATGCTGGCGCCCAGGGTGGTCAGCCGCGTCTCCTTCACGTTCACGATCCTGCATGGCCCCAGGGCACTGGCTCACCTCAGGCCCTGGTCCTCCGGAATGGTGTCCCTTCCTGGGTCCCCTGTGGCCAGGGGCTACCCCCACCTCAGGGCCCACATGATTTGCCTCAGGTCTCAAGGGACCCAGCCCCTACTCACGTCTCATAAATGTGCCCATTCTCCACGCGCTCCTCCACAAAGGCCAGGGCCCGCACGTGCAGTGGGGAGTGGGGGTAGGCGGCATGGATCCAGGGCAGCCCGAACAGAGACAGCCCGCTGTTGATGATGGCGATGAGCAGGAGGTCCCAGTGGTAGGCAGTGCCCTTCACCAGCCTGTAGTGAACGGGGGCGCATGTGGCTGGACCCCCGTGGCCCGACGGAGGACTGGGCACACGCTCAGCCCTCCCCACCTCCCAGCCCCACGAACCTGTTCTCCGGGGCATTCGCCAAGGCAGCCACCAAGTTCTGCTCAATGAAGAAGAGCAAAGAGAGCAGGAAGCCCAGGCCCATGGAGCTGGCGATGGCCCCCAGGGACAGGGACTGCATTTCGGCCGCATCAAAGAGGCTCTTGCTGGGGTTGTAGCGGAACTGGCTCACTGCGGCAGGTACAGGCCCCCCGCTCAAGCCTGTGCCGCCCCCACCCGGGAGCAACCCTACCCCGCTGCGCCCCCGCCAGATCCCAACTCACTCTTGATTTCCCGGAAGCCATAGGAGCAGATGAGGGAGAAGGTGAGCACCGAGATGGGCAGGGCACAGTCTGACAGGATCTCCCGCATGCAGGGGTGCAGGTAGGGGCTGGGGACATGGTGGGTGTGTCAGTGTGGTGGCCTGGGGGCTGGCGCCTCCTTCCCCTCCCACGGGCCCCCTCACCTCTTCTTGAATTGGTAGAGGGTGTAGCCCAGCCACAGCGTGCCCAGCATGATAAGGAGGCTGAGCACGGCGGTCTCCCGGCCCAGGTGATCAGTGTGGTGGCTCCCGGACGTCAGCTGTGGCAGGCTGGTCAGGAGGCTGCCGTTGAGGGTTGTGTGGAGGCTGGTGTTGAGGCCGGTGCCAAGGCTCAGCAGGCTCACCAGGGAAGTGCTGGCCGGATGGTAATTGTGGCTATAGTAGTACTTCTGGAAGACTGTGGATATAGGCCAGCAGGCCTCAGCCATCTGAGCTCTGGGAGGTGGAGGCCCAGCTCCCCCTCCTGGATTGGGGGAGAGAAGGACCCAATCTGGGGGGACAGGGAAAGGGAGGGGGCTGCCTTCCTCTGTCAGCCAAGAGGACCCCACTGACTTGCTTGTCCACCCCCTGCCCGCCTCCCCCATCTCTGCATGTCTCGCACCTGGCCCCTGCCTCTGATCCTGCCTAGAGCAGCCCTGTCACCCTCCAGCACATGGCACTGCTGCTCTTTGCCGGTCACAGGTCCCGAGAACACCCTGGACCGTGGAAGGAGCCTTAGCTTGCGTGCTTCTCAGCTGGCCACAGCCCACAACCCCCCAGCTCAGCTTAGTTTCTCCTGCAGCGGGCAGCCACCGGCTGGACACTCACTTTTAACCATGCCCTTGACAGCATCCAGCATGAATGTGATGGAAATGAACAGGGCAATGATCTCTTCTGTCGACCTGCCGGGGGCGGGGGGGTGAGGGGTTGGGGAGGGTGGGTGTCATGTCTCATCAAATGGGGGTGAACTGTCAGGGGGCCAGTGGGGGTGGGGAGGCTTCCCCGAGCCTCTGCACAGGCCCCGACCTCCTCCTGCCATGAAGACCAGGGTCCCACGCATCTGTCTCAGGGCAGTGATGGGGGGGGCACCCCATCCACTCTAGGGTTACAGGGCCATGGAGGCTGCCCCAGGTCCCCAGCCTTGGTCTCCCGCCTGCTTGAGGGTCCCAGCAACTCGAGGAAGGCCCTGTCACCTCTTGAAGAGACGCATGATGAGACTGAGGTTGAAGAGGGCATAAAGTGCGAGAAAGAAACTGTTCCACAGGCCCGTCCAGGCATAGAAGGTGTTGAAGTCCAGATCATAGTCGTCGCAGATGCCACAAATTACTGCAGGCAGCAGGACGAGGGGGCTGGTCAGGGCCAGGCGGGGGCCAAGGACCTCGGGAGCCACCTCCCTGCCGCCAGTGCCACAGTACCTTGGATGTAGAGGGCCAGGGGCGCGGTGGTCAGCAGAACCACCAGCGGCTGCCCGGAGAAGAGGGCGTACAGGAGGCCTCCGATGCTCTGCCCCGCCATGGTCTTCTGCACATCTGAGGAAGTGGGGGGCGTCGGGGGGGTGCACCACAGCCCTGGGCCTCCCGCCCCGCCCTCACCCGCCTGCCGCCCCACCCCGCTCACCGATGGCCCCATTTGTGTTCTCATCATTGAGCGACCCGAAAGCGATGGTTGGCAGGAGGCAGGCAAAGTAGAGGAACAGGGTGGTCGTGATGTACTTGCCCACGGCCTTGTTTTCGCCGATGATGCCTAGGGGCGGGCAGGGCAGGAAGGTTGCTAGGGGGGCAGGACAGGCCATGTGTTGCCTGGGACCTGAGCCACAGGCTGAGCTCTGGCGCGGCTGGGGGACCACAGGACCACGTACCGTCTGTGAAGTCCAGTGGGTACACAGGGAACCTGCGGGCGATGTCTTCCCAGATGCCCTTCCCCACAGGGAGAAAGTCCTTGTGCTTCAGGGGCTGGGGAAGGGAACAGATGTCTGTCACCTCTGCAGCCCATGGCCCCTGCCCCTGCGCCCCCGCCAGGCCTGCTTCCCCCTGTACCTGGGGGGGTCGGTGTATGCAGATGGAGTTCATGTTGTAGCCCTTGGCGCCGCGGGCTGGGCATTGGCTCACCATGGTGAGCAGCTGTCGCTGACGCACCAGGGCCTCCTTGAATTCCTCCTCGGTGCGGGTTTTCAGGAGCTCCTGGCGGAAGGTGATGTCCAAGAACATGGTGGCAAATGTGCGCCCCACCTCCGTGGCAGTCTTGGTACTTTTCTGGGGGCGGGGGACAGGAGAAATCACACCTGCGCGTCCTGGTGAGTGGGAGGTCCCCTGCCTTGCCATCACTGATAGTCCCAAGCCTGTGGCAGGTGCCCCCAACTGTGAACTGGCAGCAAGTTTCATCCCCTGAAAGGCCAGGCATTGGTGGAATCAGCCAGGACTCCCGCCCGCTCAGCAGATCACCAGAACCACCGTCAAGTCTCCAAATTTCCTTCATGAACTTGTGAGTTCTTATAAACTGAGGTATTGGTGTTGTCCCTCAGGATCGCAGAGCTGCCATCACGGATGGTGTCAGAGTGACGGACACTAACCTTCCCCAGCTCCGCTTCACGGGCGGTACCCCCGCTGTATGCCAGTGTATCTGACTTCCTGAGGGGCTCCAGGCCTGTCAAGCCTTCTCCCCATTGCCTGACCCAAGTCAACTCATGTCCCGGCCTTCCCCATGGCACCCTGTCCTCTGGGAGCAGCGTCTGTCCCTCCATGCTGCCCAGAGCGGTTGCCCAGGCCTCCTGCCCATGCTTTGCTCTCCTGTTTGCTCCAGAACAGGCTCGCTCTCCAGAGGAGTGGGTCTTGGGCAGGCTGGCCTGTCACAAGGCATGAGTCCAGCCACTTGGTCGCCAGGATACTGCCCCTTCCACCGCTCTGGCCATCTCACCAGCGGTCACTCCCTCCGCCCTGTGTGCTGCCCACATCCCCCCAGCACTGCAGCCTCCCCGGGAGGGCCACCCCCTCAGCGCCTGCTTTGCCTAAGAGAAAAGCCTGGAGAGGAGGGCCATGCCAAGCTTTGAGTCTACCAGAGACAGCGGCAGAACTGTCAAGAAGCTGGTGATAATTTAAGTGCGAAGCCGCTTCTCAGGCCTGGGGACGGCCTTCTCCATTTTCTATTTATGATTTTCAAATCCGTTTCCTTCAAAGAAGACTCCCCAAGATGTGTCCCTGACCAGGGGGTACACGGCCTAGGCAGAAGCCGGGGTCCCTGGCCAGCAAATCGTAGAGCCGGCCAACTGAAAGAAGGATCGGGGTTGGGGCAGGCCGAAGAAAAGCCCACATATTTGAATAATACTAATTTTAACAAGTATCTCTTTTCAGTCAAGAAGGAAATATGGGGTGGCTCAGGTCATGAGCTCAGGGTCCTGGGATCAAGGCCCACATCGGGCTCTCTGCTCAGCAGGGAGCCTGCTTCCTCCTCTCTCTCTGCCTGCCTCTCTGCCTACTTGTGATCTCTGTCTGTCAAATAAATAAATAAAATCTTCAAAAAAAAAGAAGAAGAAGGAAATATGACTATGGGCTATGGAGGACCTAGCAGGGTCTTCAGGGAGACTCGGGGGGGCAGATAGGAAGGACAGCATAAGCATGAGACCCTCGGGGACTGGGACTGTGGGGTCCACCAGCACATGGAGGAGATGCCCCCAGGGAGAGGGCCGAGTAACGTCGCATGTTCCTCAGGAAACAGAGCCACCTCCAGACCCACACTCACCATCTTGGGCGGGGCCAACACTAGGATGACGAAGCGCACCTCGCAGGAATTCTCCCCCCAGTTCTGCGGGCGAACCAGACGGCTGATGCACACGTGCCGCTTCAGCAGGGCCTTGGAGGTGCAGCTGCCAGGGGCAGGGAGGGGACATGGTTGCCACCCTGGGCGCTGGGCTCCTCCTCCCCCTGGAGCCCCTGACTTTGATCCCCAGCGACCTCTGACCAGGGCACTCACACCCTCCGCCCCCAAACTGGGTGGGCTAGCCCATTCGTTGCCAGGGAGGCCGATGTGGTGGCCTGGGAACTCACATGATACAGATCCACGACTGCTGGTATTGCACCCCTGTGGCCGTGGCCGTGACCCCTTGGATGGTATCGGACAGCAGGTGGGCTGAGGGCAGAGTGAACGCCGGTGGTCAGAGGGCCCGCCGGCCCACCTCCTGAGCCCCCGGGCCCTGCCAGGGAGCCGGGACCCACCTTTCCCCTCCGTGGGGGCGCCCGCATCCGTGAAGAGCATGGCCATGAACAGGTCCAGGTTGCAGTTGGGCTCCATGTTGTGCGGGTCATGGGCTAAGCGGCACAGCATGGCCCGCAGCACGTCATCCAGTGAGGTGGCCGTCTCGTTCAGGATGATGCTGGCCCGGGCCAGGAAGCCGTCTAGGTCTCGGTGTGCCCGGATCTCTTCCTCAAAGTTCTTTAGCTTCAGGTACTGTGGGGACCGCACGCACAGAGCCACACGGGCCCGTGAGAGAGATCTGCTGTCACGGCCTGGGCCCCTCCTCCACTGTGGTCCCTGGCTGGCCCCGCACGGCCAGGTCACGGGCTAGTGTGAGAGGGAGCAGCCACCTCCACCCCCAGTGGGGGGCCCAGGACCAAATGTCTCCCGCCCTGCAGATGGGCCACTCACCTTGCGGGAGGTGTGAAGGAGCCCGCAGCCGCCAGGCGATTCGCTCTCGGCTAGAGAAAAGCGGGAGGGCTCAGGGGGCCGCCCCCCCTCGCCAGGACTCTTGGTGGAGTGGGGCCTTAGATGCCTGGTCCCCAGTCCCCTGGCCGCCCCCCGCCCAGCCTGTCCCTGCTACAACCCCCATACCAGCCTGGGTGGGCTGCACCTCGAGGTTGACGTTGACAAAAAAACGGACGCTCTCGCCAGACACAATGGAGGAGTTGACCGTGTCGAAGGCCTCATCCCCCAGGCTCTCCTCACGGGTTTCAGAGGCATCATCCATGTCACACTTGAGGTAGCCTAGAGACCCAGCCACCACCAAGAGAGACCCCCAAAGAGGGCCCTGCCGTCAGCGCTACACACCAGAGGGAGGGACTCCAGGCCCAAGGAGCAAGGGCCCCCGGGTCGTCCCACTCGGCGGCGCACTCTCGGTGAGTGGTTGAGGGCGGCGTCTTGTAGGCCAGGAAGGAAGCCTCAGGCCCAGGTGGGCTGAATATCTAGTCCCCACCCAGCCCGATCAGAGTATGGCCCCCAGCTGGCGGCCCCCACCCAGGGGCTTTCTCCAATATTCTTCAGCTCCCGGAACCAGGGCCCGGCACTGTTCTGGGCCCACGTGTATCCTTTCAGCTACAGAAGAATATGGTCATTCCACAACTCTGGGCCTGGTTTGTGGCGCACTGATGCACTTAAGACTGGCCTCTGCCCACCCTGAACCCCCAAATCACGGTGCCCAGGCCTGCCGGGCTCCCTAGATGAGACCCAAGGGAAGCCAGGACTACTCTGGAGTCAGGCCCCCTCCCCACTTTACTGGCACAGGGTTTTGAGGGCTTGCTTTCAGGGAGGGCATGTGGGGTGCAGCAGCATGGCTGAGAGACCTGGTCCAGAGAGCAGACGAGGCCCAGGAAGTAGGGGAGCCAGAAATACAGTCAGGAACTGAGAGGGAGGGACCCCCATGAGACACCCAGTGGTGGCAGAGGAGTGTTGTGGCTCCTTGGGACTTCCTCCCAGAGAAGAGCCCTTCTCTGGGTGGGCCTTACTTCCAACGACGGCTCATAGCCCTGGTGCCCCTCCTCTAGAGGAAGCCTTCCTGGTGACCCGTAAATATTCTACCCTTGCTTGGGCTCCTTGCAACCTCAGGGATGGCAATTTGGGTCAGGCCTGCTACCCTGTCCCGATCCCTGGTCCATCAGGCCCAGGGCCACTCCCGACCTCTGATCTGTCACTCCCCCGGCCAGCTGACCAACACCCCAGGCATGCCAGCGCCTGTCCTCTGAGCAGAGGGCTTCCCTTCCCAGACGGCCTTCTTCGAGGCTCCACGGAAGCTTCCTCTTCCGGCCAGTCCTCCTAGGGCCCTGCTGCACCCCCTCCTGGTTGTCCTGTGGGTCCCTATGGTTCACCACCTGTGAGTGCTCCCAGGAAAGGGGCTCTTAGAGCCCAGACCCCACCAATGCCTGACAAACACCTGTGCAGGGATGGGGAAGGGTCAGCAGCATGCCCACATCTGCCACACAGTGACTCACCCTGACTCACTGCCACTCCAGCCCGCCGCTTTCCTCTGTACACCCCAGGCCCTGCTCCCCGCTGTGGCCTGTGCTCAAGCCTGGGCCCTCTGGCAGGAGCTGTTAGACCGGCACTACACTCAGAGTGCCGAGCCAAAAGATGCCCTTCCCATTATTGCCACGGAGCTCATGTCTACGAAAAACCCCTTCGTCCCCTGCCCCCACCTGCCCCCGCGCCCCTTCCGTCACCCCCACCAGCACCCATTATTCCTGGGCGCTGCCCTTCACACTGCCCACTTCTCCCCTAGGACCTGCCCAGCTGACATGACCAGATAGATCCCTGCCATGCTCCTAGGAGGCCATGTTCCCACGGCCGTCCCATAAGAGCAACCACACACCGGTTCCTCCTGCCAGCAGCCTTGCTCCCATAATCCCCAGGCCCTGGGGACTCTATCACCACTCTGTCCAACACCGTCCCACGGAATACCCCTCGGATGGTCAGGCCAGCTCCCAGGTCTGGGCACAGGAGAGCCCCAAGACATGGAGAGGGGGAGAGCTGAAGCGAGGAAAGGTTCCGTTCCAAGGCTTTAGAGGGACAATGGCAGCCCCTCCCTCGCAGGGCTGGGCAGAGACTGAGGGATGTGGGCATATACAACATGGCATAAAGGCTGGCCCGGCGACCTGAGAGCATTCTGACAGCAAACCAAGGGAGGTCATCAAATGGTCCACAGAGCCCAGGACAGGGAACTACCTGCCCTCCCAGGACCACGGGAGTGACCTGTCAGTTGCCCCCTTGACCATCCCACCACCTTCTGGGGGGGCGCTTCTAAAGGCATCCCAGCACCAGCAGAGGCCCACAGGTGGGTGGTTAATGCCAGGGGTACCCAGCTTGGAGGGACCAGGTTCCCTACAGACTTTGACCAAGAAGCTCTCTGTACCCCCCCCCGCCCCCCCCGCCCCCAGAGGTACTCACCTACATCCTCAAGGTACCCATTCTGCGACATGACGGAAGAGTTATCTGCAAGGGAAGCCCAAGAACTGTTACCGGCTGCACCAACCAGCCCCGAAGAGCCTCTCCTGTGCCCAACCACTCCCCACTTCTACACCAACCCTGCCAGCGCCTTCTTCCCCTTCTCAGGTAGCCAACACAGGCCAACCTGGGGGGAAGAGGAGCAGGGGCGGGCACTAGGCAGGGGTCCTACGGAGCCAGAGGAAGCGGAGCCTGGAACTCTTCCAGCAATCAACCTCCTAGGGTCTGCCCAAGTGGGAAAGGGCTAAGCGCGGGGAGCCATTCCCAGCACCATTTCCTCGGGGAGTCATTAACAGTACCCGCGCAGGATTTGTCGACGGTGTTATTCAGCTCTGGCTGGAGGGAGGGGGTCTGTCCCTCCACCCTCCATGTAGTAGACGGCCTCCCTGTCTCGCTGTTTCGCTGCCAAGCCCAGGACCCGGGCGGGGGATCTCCTGCCTGCACATAGCTCCCCTTGCTCTCACTTCGGTCCCAAGGGCCATCAACACCCATCACACGTGCAGTCGCCCCCAACCGCACGCGCTCGGGATCACAGGGGGCCGACTTGGCAACGGCTTCCTCGGTGCCACCGGCGTCCGGGCCTCCTGGGAGGCGGGGCGGTTGGTCCTCCAGGGAGAAGGTGGGGGGAGCGCTGGGCGCGCTCCCCGCGCTGGGCCCCGGATGGTCGCGACTGTTTGTGCCGCTCCGTGCGAGGAAGGAAGCGACAGGAGGGGCCGCGTGCACGAGAGGAAAGCGCCTCCACACTCGGAGACCCTGGGGGTCGGGGGGCAGGATGCGGACAGACGCGCGGGACGGGAGCCTGGGCTGCGTCCAGAAGGGAGGAGCGAGGGCGGTAAAGCCAGCATCCGAGGATGGACAGAGGACGAGGGTGAGGAGGGTCTGGAAGGGTGGGGTGGTGCGCACATTATTCTCATCCCGGGCGCCCCACGTGCAGGTAAATAATGGTCGTACAACCCCCAGACTGCGGTCGTCAGGCTTCAGAGCCGCGAGGTAAATGCTGCTGCAGTCTCGCAGGGGCCAGTCGGAGGCTCCGGGATCCCTAAGAGTGGGCAGGTTTCTCCGCAGTCCGGGAAGGGGCGAGAAGGTGTCCCGGCAGAACGTAACATGAGGCGGCAGTGTACCCGCTGGGTAGAGCCCGGCGCTCGGGTTGCTAGGGACCCCACAGCTCCGTCCCAACCACTTCCACGCCCCACCCCTCCACTGACTACCGCATTGGTTCAAAGACTAAGAATTTCAAGTCGGCGAAAGAGCATTAAATCAAGCACGCAGTGTCCACGAGGCCCCCTGGGCCTCCCTCCACTACTCGCGTACTCCCCGGATCATTCCCCTCCCTCTTCGCCGAACTCACACCTGACCCCAGGCCTGGGAAGCTTCCACGACCCCTCGCCCACCGTGGCCCGGGCCCTCTGCAGGTTGGGGGCAGCCGCGTTTTCCCCGGTGCTCCGAAGGCTCTGCGACCCCGCCAAGCACCCCTTCGCCGCGGAGAACCGACGGCCCTCCCGCCGCGCCTGCCGGCTCAGGTACCCACCGCATGGTTGGAGATGGAACATTCTCCGGGCGGCCGCGGCCATGGCCTGGCGATCGGCCGCCGGACGGCTGCACACACGCGTGCACGCCCGGGATCCTCACCCTCGATCTCCCGGACCCCGAACTTGGCGATTCGGGCAGGCCTGCGGCCGGAGCCGGCGACACACCCCCGCGCCGCGCCTGGGTCCTAACGCCGCCCGACGCCCCGCCCCGGTGCCGCCCTGGGCGGGGTCCCGTCCGTCTGCCCGGCGCCCTCACCCGCGCTCGGGTCGGTCCCAAGCAGGCTGCTTGGGGGAGCCTGGGGCGACTCCGCCAGAACGTGTAGATCGGGCTCCTAAGAGCCCGCGTGCCCGCCCAGGCGTCGCCGGATTAGGGGCTGGGCGGGGCTGGGAAGTTTCTGGGAAGAAGCTCGACGGGCCCAGGGACCCACGAAGTTGCGCCTCCGCGGCGGGTCGCGGGAGGACTCCCGGCGTCAGCTTTAAGCGAGCTGCCGGCCCCCCGCCCCCGGATCGGCAGGGGGCCTCGGCCTGGCCCAGCCTGCAGGCTGCCCCGCCCTCTCCATTCATCGCAGTCGCTGGAGTGATAAACCCTCCTCCTCCTCCAGGAAGCGCGCCCCGACTAACTAGATGGGCCGACGCTCTTCCCTGGGCTACGCCCTAGTTTGCCGAGCCAGCCACCCTCCTGGCTCGGCGGCGTCGGGTTTGCTCGCTGCGCACCTCAAGGTTTCTCTCCTGGCCTCGGCGCGCCCCCGGCCTTCTCTTGGGTCAAGGTCTTGGCTCGCGGCTTCTTTCCTTCCCAAGGTGGCCCGGCCGCCCAGTTTTCCTTCCCAAACGGGGGGGGGGGGGCGAGCCGGGGACGTGCATTCGCTGGCGCCCGGTCTTCTGCGAATAGAGAGCGAGCGAGAACGAGCGTGTGCGCGTGTGTTTGTATAGGGAGGCGGTGTTGCGCGCGGGCTGGCCGGCGTCTGCTTCCATGGTCCCGCAAATCCAGCCTGGGCGATGAACCCCTGGCCTGACTCTCGTGTCTTCTCAGCAAACGATTCTACGGCCCTTGAGCCCCAGATGGACTCAGGAACCCTCCCCACCGGTGTTAATCCCCATCCTTCCACTCTGGCTGACAGCTGGAGGACTAGCAGCGATTCCCCCCAACCTCCTGCTGGGAAGGAGTCCTTCCGTGCCCCAGGCATGGAAGAGGGCGGGCTGGGCAGAGGGTGAGCCAACCCTGCGTAGGGGTTGCCCTGCAGCCCCCAAAGGCTCCTGATGCGTTGACCGAGTGAGCCCCGCTACGGATTCCTCCTGCCGGCAAAATAGCGCATTGTGAGGGGAGCCAGGGGAGCAACCCTGTGCAGATGAATGGCGTGGGGGGAGGCGTCCGGAGGGCTCTGAGCACGCTGCTCCTTACTGCCAGAGGAGACGCCGCAGAAGATAGCTGCCAGAATCCCAGCACTAGCTAGGGGCTGGCCGCACGTACTCTGTGCGGCTGAGCAGGGCGTGGGAGGTGACACTCAGGGCCTTCCTGGGGAACCCCTGCACTCCACCTTTGGGACCTTCTTTAGATACCCTCTAGCTAGACCCTCAGCGTATTTCACAGACTTCCAGAGCCCCAGGGGCCGGCGGCGGAGGTTGAGGAGGAGCTGAAGGACAGAAGGGCTGACTACCAGGAAGCAACGTTGGATGGGGTTAAGGTGGGTATCAGGGCTGGAGCTACTCTTTTTTTTTTTTTTTTTTAAGATTTTATTTATTTGACAGAGAGAAACACAGCCAGAGAGGGAGCACAAGCAGGGGGAGTGAGAGAGGGAGAAGGAGGGCCCCTTCCAGCAGGGAGCCCGGTGTGGGGCTCTCCATCCCGGGTCTCCGGGATCATGACCTGAGCGGAAGGCAGTCGCTTAACCAACTGAGCCACCCAGCTGCCCTGGAGCCACTCTTTTGCACCCAGCCTCTCCCATCTGGGAATGCCTAGGCTTCTGTCTTCCTGTGTCAGCAGCAGCTCCCAAACACCCAGACCTTCCAACCTGCCTTCCAGGAAGCACCTTGGATTGGAGGGGCAGCCTCCTCCCTTATCTGGGACCTCACCACTTAGCTCACTGAGGAAATAGGAGCCCACAGGGAAGGGCTCCCCTAGCGGTGGGTGGACCTGACCCTCAGAGGAACTGCCACTGAGCCCTCCCCTGCTTCCTGCCCTCTGCCCCTTAAGGTTCTGTTTCTCTCCTTGCCTTAGAGGGAGCCCCAGAACCCCGCAGACCTTCCCCATCCCCCAACACAAGAAGCTGTCTCCTTTGGCTCTCCCACCCACCACCTGCCTTCAGTGGATCAGAGGCCAGAGGGCAAATAGAGGTGCTCCAGCTGTCTCTGCCTGTGCCCCATTGGGTCCTTACATGGGTGGCCAGTTAGGGATCCAAACATAGGTGCACGCATTTTGTCTCATTCCCTTCCTTGGGCTCCGTTTATTGGGCTGTGGACATGAGCGTTGGGTTCCACAAGACACTGGGAGTTTCAACTCAGTTTCCCCTGTAAGCCTCTTAGGCTTATAGATTGTAGAATGTGGAGTGAGAAGTAACTCTGTAGTATCTCATTCAAAAACACAAATGAGGGGATGCCTGGCTGGCTCAACAGGTGGGGAGCATGTGACTCTTGATCTCGGGGTTGTAAGTTCCAGCCCCACATTAGGTGTAGAGATTACTTACAAATGAAATCTTAAAAAAAAAAAAATCAAAAGCACAAAACCAAAATCACTCCCTTGAACTCCCTTCCTCCACCAGGAACCATCCAATTCCTCCACAGTGCTTTACAGAGCACATTTTCCCCGAGTTATCTCTGCCCCTCAGCCTCCACTCCCTTTCCTTACTTCTCATCAGCCCCCTCATCTGTCTTCTGTCCCCACTCCTGCACAGAAACTGCCTCAGCTCTTTTGCTAGGCCCTCCCTCCTCCCCCAGCAGGACTCAGCACCGTCCTCCTCCTCCTCTGACTGAGAGCTTCCCCTGGACCTACAACTCTCTACCAGCCATAGCCAGCTGTCAGATGTCATGACTGCTGTCACCGAGCCCCTGACTTCAACCCACCACAAACCCCTCCCGCCAGCCTGGATGGTTAATAGGCAATTCTCAGCAAATCCAGGCAAAAAAGACCTTCCAAGTCCGCCATCCACCCGGCTGCTCTGGACCTAGGAGTCGCCCCGGTGCATCCACATCGGGTCCATGGGCAAATTTTGTTGGGTTTACCTTCAGAACAGAGCGCAGTTCTGCCCTCCTTCTCCTCCAGCCTGATCCACCATCTGGGCTTCTGACTCACCCCCACCCCTACCCATTCTCCACCAACAGGGCTTCCTGTGGTGTTTGGAAAAACCACCAAATAAAGCAATCTCCCTGCCGTGTGTGCCTGGAAGGTCTGCATCCCTTACCACCGCTCACTTCATCCTTCAGCTAAGAGCGGGGGCGGAGCTTCCCTGCTCCGACCCCTCTTAGTAATTGCTATTTCCTTCCCTCATGGACCCCCCATGGGCCGTCGCTGCAGCATGGCCTTCTTCATTCTCACTTTGCTACCAGGGCCCCATCTCCCCGGCCAGACTGGGAGCTCCCTGAGGGCAAGGCTGTGTCTCTTTCCCCAGCACAGCACCCAGTGTAGCAGGTGCTCCATAAACCTGTGACACGTGGAATGGCCAACTGATGTCTCCACAAATGGTTTCCAGTGGCGTTCAAGCCAGTGAAGCCCTTGATCCTCCACTGCTGCTCTGGTTTTCCATCTGCACTTAATAGGGGTCCAGCGTGAGGCCCACGATTCCCTCAGTTCCCTTCCTCTCACCCCAAACTCCCAGTTGGGGCACCAAATCCTTTTACTTCTGCTTCTGGTAGGCCCCTCTGCCTGGCTTCCCACACCTTGTACCCATCCGGCTTCCCTCAAGTTGGTTGGGGTTTTACAAGCCTCTTGGGGCTCCTGCTTCCCAGGAACAGCCTTCCTAGCCCCTCAGGGCCCCTCACCATTCTGGGAGGAGAGATGCAGTTCCCATATTATCCCTCCAGTGCTGCTGGTGGGCTGGGGGAGGGAACATGGCTTCCACAGACCTTCCTCTCCTAGGGGACATCTTCCAAGCCCCACAGATGGGGGGGAACTTATGGTGCCCAACTAACACAGCATTCAGCCCTCTCCCAGTTGCTGTCAATCCATACTGAAAGATCCAGACTCCTAGGAGGGCAGGCAGGAGGACCGGAAGCCCCGTGGAGGGCCAACAAGGATCTGCTCCCCTTAGAAGGACATCTCTTGGGCTCCTGGGTGGCTCAGTGGGTTAAAGCCTCTGCCTTCGGCTCAGGTCATGATCTCAGGGTCCTGGGATAGAGGCCCGCATCGGGCTCTCTGTTCGGCAGGGAGCCTGCTTCCTCCTCTCTCTCTGCCTGCCTCTCTGCCTACTTGTGATCTGTCAAATAAATGAATTCTTGAAAAAAAAAATCTCTTTGTGCCACCCCCTACCCTCATCATTTCACAGTCATAGTTGAGAAGTTGAAATGGAGTCTTTTAGCTAGAAAATTCCATGAAGTTTTGGTTATCAAATCATCTTTCCTCTTCCTGTTGTCCTTATTTTGCTATTATTTGTACATTCATCCAGGCATGAAACTTCTGAGTAAATATGTAAAGTTTCTTGAAAATTTGAAGTCATGTGAGGAAAAAAAATAAACTCTATGGTACGGTAAAAGGAGTAATAATTGTAGGATAAAATGGACATATATTCACATTTGATTAGAAGTTTTTAAAAATAGATTTATAGTCATTTATTAGTTTGATGTAAAATGTATTGACCCTGATACAATTTTTTTTTTAAACCAAATTATTTTGGCCCGTGACTTTAGTAATACGGAAACCTAGGAAAAACAGGAATAATTTGTGGATAAATTTATTTTTCTCCAAATTTTTGGATAATGAAACAAAAATGTTTTTGGAATTCTTTCACAACATTGGGTTTTTTTCCATTTTGGTTTTTTTCCACTTCTACCTGGAGGTCACCCCCTCGCTCTTGTCTAATTAGTCATTTTGACTTGTCAACTGTTCCTTCAAAATCACTCTCCAGGTAGTCCTCTTCTCATCCCCAGCAATGTGGAGCAGCGGTCCACCCCCACATTACAGTCTATATGATCTTTCCTATTTAAGGAAAAAAAAAAGATTCTCAAAACAGGTTCCCATGGAACACTGGTGTCCCTGAATGTGCTGAAGCACTAGAGAGCCAAATAAGGTGGTTTTTTCTCAGTCTGCAGGGGGAAATGGTCCTATTGCATGGAATGTTTTCAATTAAAACTTTCCCTTCCTTGATTAAAAATCACTACCACGACAACAGAACAACTTTGTGTTAGCTCTCACTTGTACTAGAAGAGACTAGCAGAGACAAAATTTAAAAAATCAAGTATATTTCCGATTTTAATGGAAAAGCTCCAAAATGGTCTGCCATGCTGGTCTAGGGAAGCAAGCCCTTTTTTGGGGGACTGAGATTCCCCCCATGGGCCTGACTGGGGGCGGGGCTTGGAAATGCACAGCGACCCTTGCCCAGACCAGTCAGAATATCAGAATATTCCCAACCATTGTGACTGGTTCAGGGATGGCAATGTGACTCCAGGCTTTGGTGTTGCCTTTGGAGAAGGCTGGGTCTAACTTCTGGGGTGCTGGGACTCCTGGTAGCATAAAGGAAGCTCACTGCAGGGTAGAGGGAGGCCACCAAGTATGGAGAAAGGGCTCTGCTGACATCTGAGTGAAGCTGGGACCACCTTAGACTCTTCTTACAGCAACCAAGCCATTCCCTTTCTATCACGGGCTGTCAGTGGGGCACACTGTCATGTTTCCTTTGGGCGTGACTGTTTCCTAGACTGTATGATAGAAATGAACACACGGTCATTTCTTCATGCTCCTGAGAGAGCTCTGTGATACTCAGCAGCTCTAAGATCCTCTGCTCCAAGTCACTTCCCATCAGTCAGCCAAGATTCCTTGATTCCGAAGTTCCTGCTCTGTCAACGTGCCCTCAGCTTTTAGTGGTCTAATGGCCCTACTGTGGGCTCCAGGTAGGGACAGGCCCCCTTCCCAGCCCCAGGTTTCCTGGCCTCTAAGTCCTTCTGTCCCTCAAAGATCACCCCCTCCAGGTGCCCTTCCACATATACTGTCTCTCCCATCTCCCTGACAATTGTGAGGGTAATCCCCAAATTTCCCAGGAGCTCCCTCAAGGCTCAAATCTGGCCCTGCAGGACTGGGAGGCGGGAGACTCTGGAGAAAGGGGTTGTGAGGAAGGGCATGCTTCTGCCACACCCCCAATTCTCTGGGCCCCTCAGATACAGTTTTGCCTTGGTTTGTACATGCCTAATGGAGCACACAGAACCTCTAAACCCGAGACCACCTTCCCTACCATCTAAGGGAGGCTGCTTGAGGGGGCTGCCTCCTCCATACTGGGCCAGCTCTCCATCTTCCCAGCACACACTTTCCTTGTCTGGAGGCCCCTGCCTTGAGAGCAGGACAGAAGGCAGGGTCTCTGTGGAAGCGCGGCACCTTGGCAATCAGCTCGTGCCCCAGCCAGGCTCCCTGCGGCACATGGAAAGGGGCACTGGTGACCACTCCACTGGAGCTGCAGGCCTTTGGGCGGCCTCTCCCTGGGAGTGAGCTGTTTCCAGGCCCCCTGGGCAGGGCAGTGCCAGAGGGGCGTCTTGGAGGGACCTCAAGCCAGGGCAGTGACACTGACCCCCGGGCCAGCCCCCAGGCCCTTCATTTTCAGTTGTTCCCGTTTGTAAAGTGGGACCAGGGGCCCCGTCACAGAGCTTTGGCCGGAGTTACACAGCCCGACCAGCTTGTCAAGCACGCTGTGGAGTCGGGGTGCGGTGCTGTGAACCGACACCAATGCCTACTTACCCAGGATGAGCACAAGGGCAGCAGTGGATGCAGCTTCTCCCGGGGCCCCATGGTGGGGGCAGGCTGGATTTTCTCTGGTGCCTCAGGGGACCCCTGCAGCCACAGTGTGTTTCCTTGAGCCCCTCTTCGGGGTTCTGGGAGTCCCGACAATGACCATCCCCACACAGGGTGGTCTCCTCATGAAACCACTCCTCTGTGGGCCCTCTCAAGGCTGGGGATGGGAATGTGCATGCCCCAAGGGCCTCTCCCCAGTTGCCCGGCAAAGTGCTTCCCCAAGAGGCCCAAGGAAGGGCCCCAGTCCCAGGGGGTGGGCCTCCCCAAGCCCCGCCCCCACCCCCTCGGGGCTGCGGCTACAGCAACAAGCCACTGTGCCAGGTCTTGCTTGTTCAGTGAGAGTTTATTGGTCCTTCGCATGACAGCTCAGTTACCAAGGTAAATTCACATACACAACTGCAGGTAAAAACATGTAAAATAATATAAAAATAAATTGAAGGCTACTTTTATATATTTACTGAATTAAGTAGTGTAATAAATACTATAATAAGCAAAAAGCTTCAATCACACAATTCAGTTTCACTGAAGTTACAGTAGTGTTTGTAAATATGAGTTTTAAAATTTAAGTTACAAATATTAAAGCACTGAAAAACTAGTATAAAAGTGAATTTTGGCACGTAAGTGAGCTCTTCTGTCATTAGTAATTGACAACCTGGGACAAGGAAGGCTTTTCTCACCTACTTTTTGAGGTACAACTATCCAACTAGGTCAGCAATACGCTGGAATACTTAATAGTTTACAATCTTTGAGTTAACTTTTCCCTTTTGAGAAGCCCAAAGAGCAACCCAGAGCTTATTACTGTGCAAAAATTCTCCAAAATCCTAATAGAATTTAGGAGGGAACTTTTTCTTGTGATCTGCAGGGCCCAGTGTCCTGGCCTCAGGTCAGAGAGCCCCCAGGGCTCGGATGGGACCAACTGGACTCCTTGCCAGCCGCCCTTTCCTAGGGTGATCCCTTTTCTCCAATTTCTGCCTCCTCCTTCCAATCAAAAAAAGGAAAAAAAATCCCATATCAAAACGTAAAGTAACCCATAACTTCAGCGACTTCAACATTATCACACTCACTCTGGGTGATATAAAACTGAAGCTGCTAATAGGAAAGTTGGCAAAAAGCATGTAAGCCCCTGGAGGACTTCTGCCTGTCCCTAAGGAACCTACTACACCTGATGTCTCTGCTGGGTCCCTGGCATCCACCCTGAAGGTCAAAATCTACAACACAGTGTCATGGCCCTTCCTCTAGAGACAGCCTAAGACCCTGTCCCTCCACCTGGAGCTCCCAGAGGAATCAAGTGGACATTAAACTTCACAGTCAGAACCCAGAGGCGCCCAGCAGGTTCCAGAAGGGCAGTGCGGGGGGAGGAGCATCCTCCCTGCCTCAGTCCTCAAAGAGCTCATATAGCTAGTGTGCCTCTTCACCGGGGCACAGCAAGTGCGCCCCAAGGAATGCCCTTTCGCCAATGTGCCCCTTCACACTCCCGAGAAGGCTGAGGGGAGTCAACGGAGGCCTCAGCCAGTTCTGCCGTTTTGGCTTTGGAACTTAACGTTTTGACTTTTTTAAATCACAGTTTCATATTCAAGTTGAGGTAATCACAGTTTTCCCTCTAATAGTAGAGGAATTGGGACAGTGGGGCAAGTTGGTGAGAGAGCATTTCTGCGGACCACAGTTAGAAACCAAGACCACCACGTAGTACAGCCCCACGCAGTGGGAAGACCCGCTTTTATAAGCGGGCTCTGAACCCTCTTTAAAAACTCTTTTGTGTAGCAGCCAGGAAATGGCTCGAGCTCCTCAATATAGAGCTTTCATTTAAAAGTTCACAGCAACCCACCTGGAGTAAATGGCCTAAGGTTCTCCTACCCCCCCACCCCCCCTTTTCCCTTTTCTAAGGCTGCTCAAGTTTGAGTTTTTAAAAAGAGCTCAGTACAGCTAAAAGAAGCTACAGTAACTCATTGCTTATTTCATCAATTGCACTTAAGATCTAAATTACTGATCCTGAAGCAGAGATACGCCCATTGTGGAGCCCAGCCTCTGGCCAACCAGAAGTGAGGTGCCCCCAGACTTGGGCTCCGCACCCGGGCCCTTGTCACTACCGCCTTTGGGAGCCGGGACTGGAGCGCTCACGCCTTTTCACGAGGCTTTCTTCATGCAAGACTTCTTATTTAGTGGTATTTGGAGTTTTGTTCATTTGGCTTCGAATACAAATTATTCTTTTCTAATACAATTACATTTTACTGACAAGCCCTTAACACCTGCTTTGCTACTTGCATGGAGGCCTCTGAGTGACCAGGCACACAGACCACATGTGCTCCGTCTTTTCTCAGTCTCTCCTCTGTGCCAGGGGCCGTTCTCAAAAACTCTTCTATATTACTGGAGACTTTGCTGGTTTTGTCTATGTGCTTCTTCCTAAGGCATGCAAAAAAAAATTATATATATATATGTGTGTGTGTGTGTGTCCATACACATATATATATATATACACACATATATATATATGAAATTCAGAAAGCATTTACAATCTAGGCAGCTGAGGCGCTGAAGTCTTAACAGACAGCACCCAAATATCAGTGCCTGTGACCTCCCCCTCCCCCATACTAATTCTGGAAGTCAGGCACGGGATGCATTTGTAATTCCCCTCTGCTTTATGGTCCAGCTAACAATAAAGACCCTGGAAGGAATTCTAAATTGGATATTGGAATTCTTTGAAATTCCCAGTTGACAGGAGCCAAATAAGCCCGGGCCAGCAACAATGCTTGGGGACGAAAGTTTCCTGAAGTTTGTGGCTGCAAACCAAGGCTTCCCTGGCAGGGCTCAAGGGAGGGCTGGGCGCTGGAAAGTGAGCCCCTTTCTGGGATGCCCCACAAGTGATCAGAGCCCTGCACCTAAGACGAAGCGGTTTTAGGATGCTCCCCCTGAAAAGTGAGTCAAGGCATCACCACGAGGCTGAAGCAGATCTGCTCTTGCCCCTGAATGAGGCAAACCAGAGTGAGGCCGTGGAAGGAGCTCAAAATCAACCTCCAGGGAGACTGCTTGTATCAATTCAAAAGCTACATGCTTCTGGAAAGCAACATGCCTTTCCCTTCAGTTTAGCCTATAAGGGATATTCCCTAATCTTAGAATAAGCTGTTGATCTCAGCCCAAGCTGCTGGCTCTGTGGGTGGGGCTCGGGTAGGGTTTGGGTTGCTGCCCACAGGACGGGGCCCAGGGCCAGCAGGGCCCACTCCTTCACTGCAAGGGGGCCTAAGCAGGAAGACAGGTACTCCATTGGGGACAGGACTCTCCTGGGGCAGTTTCTGAGGCCCAGTGCCTGTGGTGGCTTGGTCCCCTGGGCATGGCCACAGTTCAGGCAGCCAGGGTTCCTTCTGCATCCCACAGCTCCTCTGTGTAACAAATGCTTCTCCCTACCATCACAGTGCCTCAGCAGCCCGAAGGAGATACCATTACCGGAGACCACCCGCGCACACAGGGTAGTCCCTATGTGCTCACTGTCCATGAGGACCACCCCACCCCCACCCCCCATCAGTGGTATAGGTGATGCCCTTCAGCGCTGTATAGAGAATAAAGACAACATGCACTCAAGCCAGGACACGAAGGCCAAGAAGAACAAAGATAGCCCCTTTAGGGAGGGGCCTCTGGGAGTGCTGAGGTGAAGCTATCCCATTTCTAAACGTCCACCACCAGGGTGGACGGTCTACAGGACATATGGCCGAGCCTTCCCCTAGGGTTTCTGCTCGAAGAGATCATGATACTCCTGCTGGTCCAACTCTCGGTTATACTTCTCAATTTCCCGGTTGGCTTCTTCCACGTAGTCATTCATGAACTGGTCCATGACTGGTATCTCATTAAGGAAGGGAGTGCTGAGCTGGGAGGACAAGGGAGCCTGCCCAGGCCCAGAGGGATCTGTGGGCAGCTGAGGTCGGGGACACTGAAGTAGTGAATACTCAGCCCACACAAAGCCAACCTGCCAGGCTCTTTCTATATTCTGGCCACACCCTAGCTACAGAGAAGAGACCAGGGTTGGCAAAGGGTCCTTCATGAAGTCCTAGAGCTGAGCCCTTCAGCTTTCATGAGCACGGACCTCTGTCTACCTTTTCCAAGATTAACTACTGCAATCACGTTTAGTCTCCAACCTGTAAATTAAGACCCCAATGACCACAGAATGCAGGATATCACTGTAGCTACACTGAAACTGCAACCCACAGGGGCACCTGGGTGGCTCAGTCGGTTAAGCAGCAGCCTTTGGCTTGGCTCATGATCCCAGGGTCCTGGGATCTAGCCCTGCATTGGGGTCCCTGTTCAGCAGGGAATCTGTTTCTCCCTTTATCCCTCACCCTGCTCTCATGGTCTCTCTCACTCTCTCTCTAATAAATAAAATCTTAAAAAAAAAAAAAAAAGAAACTGTAACCCACAGATGCTTCAGCTATCACTGAATGAAAACAAAATTAACCTTAATGATGTTTGAAGGCCCAAATGAAGTCTGCCTCTGTGGTTGCTGAGTGCTCCCAGAACCCAGCCTGCTCTAGCGGGTAGGCAGTGGCTCTAGCAGACACCCTCTTTACGCTCAGGCTCCCACACCCCCCAACCTGGCCACCACAGAGTCTAAGGATACGTGGGTGAAAATCAGTTTTGTCACCAAAGAAATTGACAAACTGGGTGCCATTGTAAAAGTACCCTGCGGGCAGGGGGTCTAGGTGGCGCTTCACCTGTAGGAAAAAAAGAGTCCAGTTAAAATTATCTGAACACTTTCTATCATTTACTCATTCATGAAAAACAAATAAACAAGCCTATGACCTTAGCAAGACAGCCCACTCAGCCCCATGCAAAGCTGGACACGCGAGGGAATGTTCTCCCCACAGCAGTTCTCAAGTAGTGACTGATGAAGGTTCCTGAGCTCTCACAGAGGAACTCTAGGAGCTTCTCATGGGATTAAGCTCCAGGTTTGATAACACACCCTTTGTTAGCTGTCTCCCCATCTTTCTCTCCCTTACTTTCCCACTTTCCTGCTAGTGTCTCCTAGAATCACTTCCAAAATAGGCTACCTGCACTCAAATCCATGTTCAAGGTCTGCTTCCAGGGGAACACACACTACCAGGACTGCCCTCTGAGGTACCACAGTCTCCTCCCCAGCAGCACGCAGGGTTGCTCAGCATAGGAGCTGGATATGAAGGGACCTCAAGTCCAAAGCAGGGGATCCTGGGGTCCCAGAGCTTCTCCCACCCACTCAGTGGGAGAAGTGGCATAGCCTGTGCTGGGGCCTGGACTCTATGACCCTTGTAGCCTTTGCCCTTAAGCCCCTCAGGAAAAGGTCCCAGTGTGCGTCGGGACTGGGGCTAAGGCTGGGAGTCAGCCTGAAGGCTGAGGGGCTCATCAAAGAGCCTCTCATGCTGGTACTAGGATTCTACGACCTGCTTATCAGCAGTTTCTGAATCTAGACAGTTTTTCCTGGGCTCTGTTACTTTATCTGTGGTTTAGCTAGCATGGAGGGATGGGAGGAGAAAGAACTTCTGTGGCTGCTTCAACAGTGTGTCAGGGGCGCCTGGGTGGCTCAGGTGGTTAAGCTACTGCCTTCGGCTCAGGTCATGATCCCAGAGACCCGGGATCGTGTCCCACATCGAGCTCCCTGCTCCGCGGGAAGCCTGCTTCTCCCTCTCTTACTCCCCCTGCTTGTGTTCCCTCTCTGGCTGTGTTTTTCTCTGTCAAATATATAAAATCTTAAAAAAACAAAACAAAACAAAAACAGTGTGTCAAAAAAGGGCTCCACGTCACCCCTTCCTTCCGCAGGGCACTGCTTCTCCTCTGTCTCATGCCTAGGTCACACACGCCAGAGGTCACTCTACCCTCTTCCTCTCTCAGGCTATAAGGTTGGATGGTCCGAGGTTCCTCTTTACCCAGCTTCCCTCTGTGCCTTAAGAGAAGGAAGACCTCCAGCCTGCCCTACAAATAGCCCCCTCACTTAGGGACTCCTAAAGGATGGAGCTGTGTCAGCTCAGAAGGATGGCCCTGGGGTTCTCAAGCAACTCACATGGATGTTCCTGATCTCCTGCTGGGTCAGCATTCCCCTGGTCTTCAGCGCTTTCCTCTGAGGCTTCTGTGTGGAGATGGAGGGAGGGAGGGGTCAGGTCCCAACAGAGATAATGGAGTACCTGGGCAGGTGAGGGCTCAGGGCTCTGGGGGTGACATGCCAAAATTCCAGTGGCAGGGAAAGCAGGCACTGGCAGTGCCGTGGCTTGGACATTATATCCTGTCTGTCTGCCTCTCAGGGAGAGCACCAGAGAACGCTGTGTGCCAGGGGAAACAAGCAGCAGAGGAAACACCAGCGCTTTTGGAACTAGCATGTTCCTTTCTCTGCAGAGCCTCGACTCTAAGCCCCACCAGGGCCAGGTATGCAAAGGGACAACATAAGGTCCCCTGTCAACCACTTAGGGGTTTATCCAATTTATCTGGGAAAGATACAGCCTATATGCAGCCATCCCTCAGTATAAAAGACAGGTTCGATGTCAGGACCCAAGGCCCAGCCAACTCTACTTCCAGGGCTCTTTGATGAGCCCCTCAGCCTTCAGTTCTAAGTCAAGCTAAACCCCTGAGGTTGTGCTAAGAGGCCTAGCACTCAAAGCCTGCATCATATTGGAGGATTTTACTCCAGTCTGGGTTTTATTTTTCTCTGCAGTATTGGGTTAAAGATGCTCATGTGCCTCTACCGGCCAGCATCATCTTTCCTTGCGCCTGTTTCCAGCGGCCTGAGCTCACTGGTATCAATGCCTGAAGTCTTGGTTTATAAACAGCTATAAGCGCATCTTTGTTGTTTTTCCTTTCTAGAGAAAGAACCCAAGTATAGAAGGATCCTGAATTAGGAACCCTGAACTAGGTTCAGCTAAAAAAAGGCATTTTGAGTTTAGACCACCAGGCTGACCCAGGATCCATGTAGAACCACCAGGTTTCACCCAGGTCCTAGTTAAGCCACCTAACAACTGCAATTTGCCTTAGTAAAAGAATTAGAAATAGCTTAAGCATAGGTCTGTCTTGAGGCTACCCTCAAGTTTCCTCCCTTGAGGAGGTTCCTCCCACTTGCAAAGCATCCCTAAAAGTGCTGGCTGAGCCTGTGAAGGGTGGACCAGGAGGGAGGTCATGGAGAGGCTTCTACCCCAATGCCAGGAGCCTCTCTGAGGTGTGTGGTCACATCTGTGCCAGAGGTGTCTGGGATTTGGAAACCACCTGCTTAGCTGACTGCCGCAGCCAGTCCTTGACGCTTTCTTCCTTCAGGGAGCAGCCGATGAACACGAGGTAACACTCCTGCTGCCCACTGCTGTCTTGAGGTGTGCTTCGGGGATCAGGCGGTGGCGAGGGTCCCTCCAAAACTGGGACAATGCTCAAAGAATTGGCCAGAGTGTTGTGGCAGACCTCCATGGCCCTCTCAGAGTCTGTAGGGAAAACACATGTAGTCCCTGAGCCCCCAAAGGATAAAGCTACACTAAGACTGTAACATGCAGATAGTTGGGGACAGATTCCTGTGACATATCAGGAGGGAGAACTGCCATGACTGGTGGTAAGTTAGAAAGGATGAAGTAAGAGAGGGAGGCACAATGTAAATTTCTGGCTTGGCTGATTTGGTAATCAGGCGAACATCACTAACCTGAAGGGTACCATAAGAGGAGAGCCCCTTTGGGCTCAGCAGAAGCCTGAGAGGCCAAGGGAGGAGGGAGTGTCAACATACAAGTGTTACAGGAGGGTCACATAATAGGTATAGGAAAGCTAGGACTGATTTTTTTCGTTTGTTTAAGGCTCCCCTAAAAAGTAGGATGGGAAAGGGATCCAAAACAAAGAGAGGTTAACTTTGAGTAAGAAAGGGGTCAAGTGGGGCGCCTGGGTGGCTCAGTTGGTTAAGTGACTGCCTTCGGCTCAGGTCACAATCCCGGAGATCCGGGATCGAGTCCCACATTGGGCTCCCTGCTCGGTGGGAAGCCTGCTTCTCCCTCTCTCACTCCCCCTGCTGTGTTCCCTCTCTGGCTATGTTTCTCTCTGTCAAATAATTAAATCTTTAAAAAAAAAGAAAGGGGTCAAGAGAAGGCCTAAATAAAGACGAAAACAAGGTGAGAGGGAAGGGGAGGGGAGGCATTATGACCTCTGAAGCAAAGAGGGGGCTGTTTGTCAGAGCCTGAGGAAAGTAGGCTTGAGTAAGGGGCCAAAGTTTCAGATTCAGTAACATAAATAAAGCCAAAGGCATGGGCTAAGGACCTTGAGAGATTCTTTTACACAGGTGATGTCATCTAATCCTCCCATCTGAACCCATCTGGTCCCATGCTTATAACTCTCAGTTTCTCCCTATAGCGGATACTTATGGTTGCCTGTCCAGCAGCCTGTTCTTTCTCTAATACCAATTGCCCAGAAGCCATGGCAACTCAGTTCTGGGCAATGAGAGAAGTCTGCTGAGGAAAAGGCAGGGGGTGCTTTAATAAAAGGTGTCTATTGACAAAGCCACCCACAGGAAGAGCCTCTCCTATCAGCAGGATGTTGTGTTTGGAGGTGACACCCAGACGTGTGGCACTACCCCGAGGACAAGCTGACATACCAAGAATGGAAGAACACACATTACCTGTGTGCTCAGTGGCCTTGTTATACTGCCTGATCTCTTGACTTCTTATGATGTAGCTAACACCTTCTGGTTGAGTCGGTGCTTTCTATTACAACAGCTAAAAATACCTTAACAGACATATTCCCACTAGGCCTCAGCCACAGTGAACCCTCTCTGCTTCCTGCAATGTGCCTTGTTTGCCCTGGTTCCAAAGCACGTGCTTTGCCTTTTCCCTGGAATATTCTCCCCTTTCTCAGTGTTGAGTTGACTAGCTCCTTGTTTGGAGGCCTTCCCTGACCTCCAGCCCAGGATGAGCGACTTCAGGTCATGAGGGTTGCAGAGGTCTAAGGCTGATAAATAGGAAGAAGGCAAGTGGAAGGCCTGAAGTCTCTGGCAGAAATGGATTTGGAGCTGGAGAACTCATCACTGGGGCAGCTCCTGGTTACAGGTCTAGGAGGCCACGGATGGCCTGAAAGGGGTAGAATGAGAGTCTTTGGAATAAGGAAGTCAAGGAGCTGTGAGGAGAGGCCCTGGACAGGCCATCCAGGGGGAAGATAGGACACATCCTCCATTGTGGAGCAGGACCTGCAGAACGGTGGGGGAACTAGAAGGCCACTGGTGTTAAGCCCAGATGGGAGGGTTTTTCAGAGAGTCCGAGAAATATCCAGGGTCTACAGAGCACCAGTGGAAGCTATGAATCCACATCATGAGATGTGAGCATTCCATAGTGCAGGACTCCCAAGTCCAACACCCCAGTTACCTGAAAACTTCACTTTGCCCAGGATATGGTAGATGTTTCCAGAGAAGGGACTTGGCTTGATGGAAGACTGAATTGCTGGGGGAAGAAGAGGACAAGGCTATCACCAATCTGGGGGCAGAGGCCAAGTTCAGGGCACACAATGGGGAGAGATAGGGACTGGGAAGGATCCCTGCTCCAGGGACCAGGGCTCATAGGCTCTCCCTCCACCATACACTCCCAGTGGCTCTGCCACTATTCTCAGGAGTGGGACACTCCTGGAGCCTCAAATCCCCGTCTGTTTCCAGACCCAAAGGCAAGGAGAAAAGACAGCACACATAATATTAAAATGGTGCCGAGAAGCAGGAACAACTCTGTGTACTCTTTTATCGTGGTCTGCAACATGTCCCCAACCAAGGCTTACCTTTACATTTGGCTATGAAGCGAGTCTTCTCCAAGGGACGACCAAACCATACACAGATCTGAACCATTAGTGGAAAGACTGATCCAGCATCAAATTTACCTTCAAACCTTAAAAAGTTTAAAAAGTTCTAAGTACAAGTAACTGGGGCTTTTAATGTTATTACATACCACTCAGGGATGAGTTACATATCATTCATCCTATAATATTTGAGTTCTTTCTTATGTGCCATTTTGCATACAGAACATTTATTTGAAATATGTATGTCTCTTTCATCTTGAGACTGAGGAGCATGGTTGCACCATCTGAGTAGGGAGGTCTGTAGATCAGCAGTTCCTTGAAACCAAAGTCCCCCATCTATCTTTGAGGTCCTGACACCAATGGAGCTCTTCCTCAGGGCCTCAACTATAATCCACCATTGTTAAGGGCAGCTTAACAGACTGTACACTTGGATGTACATACTGTCCAGAAGGAACTAAAGAGCTGGGGCGTCTCTACTCTGTATTTTCAGTTTTGAATTCAGCAGACATAGTGCCAACCACAGGCTCATTAAGATCTCATGTTCAGGGGCACTGGGTTGGCTCAGTTTGTGGGGCATACGATTCTTGATCTTGGGGTTGTGAGCTCAAGCCCCACGCTGGGTGTAGAGATTGTTTAAAGATAAAAAACAATTTTTAGGGACGCCTTGGTAGCTCAGTTGGTTGAGCGACTGCCTTAGGCTCAGGTCATGGTCCTGGGGACCCGGGATCGAGTCCCACATCGGGCTCCCTGCTCGGCTCCCTTTCTCACTTCCCGACTGTGTTCCCTCTCTTGCTTTGTTTCTCTCTGTCAAATAAATAAAATCTTTAAAAAAAAAATAAAAAAAAGAAATCATTTAAAAATAAAAAACAATTTTTTTTTAAAGATTTTATTTATTTGACAGAGAGAAACACAGCCAGAGGGGGAACACAAGAAGGAGCAGTGAGAAAAGAAGAAGCAGGCTTCCTGCCGAGCAGGGAGCCCGATGTGGGACTCGATCCCGGGTCTCCAGGATCATGATCTGAGCCGAAGGCAGTTGCTTAACCAACTGAGCCACTCAGGCACCCCCAAAATAAAAAACAATTTTTAAAAAGGACATGATACATTCAGAGCATCTAAAAAGTTTAAGTTTTTATCATGGAAAATTTCAAACACATGCAAAGACAGAGAGATAGTGCAATGAACACCCATCACCCAGCTTCCAAAACTATGGAATTATCATTCCTTCTTTTAAATTATTTCCTTGAGATGAAACCCCATGATGGAATCAATCCAGGAGAAAGGGTGTAACCATCTCATGGGTAATAATTTACACCACTCCCAGTAGCAGAAGAGTGCTTCAGTTTCACAATTCCCCTAGCAATGATTCTTATAGGTATTTTCAGTTAAGTGTAATAGCTATCAATCAAAACAACAGTGAGGCATCATTTTACATTTCTGAATATTACTAAAATGGAATTCTGTGACCATGGCTACCATTTATACTTGCTTTTATGTGAACTGTGTAGGGGCAGCTGGGTATCACTGTCGGTTAAGTGTCCAACTCATGGTTTCAGCTCAGGTCATGATCTCAAGGTCATGGGATCAAGCCCTGCTCAGGCTCCCTGCTCAGCATGGAGTCTGCTTGAGAGTCCCTCTCCTTGTCTCTCTGCCCCTCCCCCTGCTCACGCGCTCTCTCTAAAATAAATAAAATCTTAAAAAAAAAAAAAAAGTGAGGGCGCCTGGGTGGCTCAGTGGGTTAAAGCCTCTGCCTTCGGCTCAGGTCATGATCTCAGGGTCCTGGGATCGAGGCCTGCGTCGGGCTCTCTGCTTAGCAGGGAGCCTGCTTCCTTCTCCCTCTGCCTGCCTCTCTGCCTACTTGTGATCTCTCCCTCTCAAATAAATAAATAAAATCTTAAAAAAAAAGTGAACTATCCACATCTATATGGACTGGGTTACTTTTCTTCAGTATCAAAATAAGCTTCTCAAATATTATATTAACCTTTTGCCAAATATATAATGCAAACATTTTCTTCCAGTCTATTATATTTTATTAATTTCCTTTGCTTTAAAGTAGCTCTATAGACTTGAATTTTATATCACATGTATTATTGAAAGTGTCTTACTCTTTATGGTTTCTTTTTTTTTTTTTTTTTAAAGAATTTATTTATTTGACAGAGAGAAACACACTTAAAGAGGGAACACAAGCAGGGGGAGTGAGAGAGGGAAAAGCAGGCTTCCCGCCAAGCAGGGAGTCCAATGCAGGGCTCGATCTCGGGACTCCAGGATCATGACCTGAGCGGAAAGCAGACCCTTAAGGACTGAGCCACCCAGGTGCCCCATGCTTTCTTTAAAGTAAGGTGCTGGTATAACATTTTTGTAGTACCGACATATTCTTCTTGCTCTCTCCTGAGATACGGGAGACCACTGTCTTGTTCAGAGCCTAAATCCTTAGGAAAATTGGGAAGGGCCAAGGGAAGAGTGAAGGTTTCCTGCTAGACTAGAAACAAGCCTTCTACTGGGGGAGATGGGGGTGAGGTAGATGAGCACAGAGAGGGTTCTGAGAAGAGGGGAATGGCGAGATCTGCACAGCACAGAGCTGAGCATATCTAGAACTAAAGCCTATTCACTCTGAGGTGGTGGGCCCTGACTCAGTGAAGGAGAGGGAAAATGTACAGGGATGTGTAGGAGTCTTATGGCTGTCATATTGTTAGAAGATTAAATTATCTGATTCCTAGGAAGGGACTCAGAAGAGGGAGGGACCAAAGGGTGATTTTGAGGCCCCTCCAACTCTGATTCTCTATAAGCACTGATCTTCCTGGTAAAGAGAAAGCTTTAGATTCACAGAGCCTTCTAATGAACCCTTTTTGCCTGGTTCTCTCCAGGATCATTCTGCCTCCAGGGAAAGTCTGTGCACAATGCCCAGAATGAGTCACCATGGACTACAGAATGGGTGCTTCCCTAGGCACTAGGAGGAGACAGCAGGAATCTCAGGACCAGGCCCAGAGGTGTGGCAGGAAGAGGGTCAGTAGCTGCAGTCACTGGAGAGGAAGGTTTCACCCAGATGCACCATCTGTTTCTTCTGAGCTAAGATATAACTTTCTTTTTCAGGCATAAGGCAGGATCCACGTAAGCAAGTATGATGTAACTCAGAGGTCCCTTCTAGAATATGCCTGAAAATCTACAGTTTCACATATTGGACTTGTTTGTTTTACCAGCATAGTGCAAATCAGTTTTTTTGCTGGTATAAATGCTGGTGACGTTAAGGGGTGGTGTGGAGGACACGGAAAGGTGTCTGGGGCCAGTGAGTAAGGATAACAAAGACAATCCAAATCAAGGAGAGAATACTTTTGGCCAAGCTTTAGTAATTGTCTTCCCTTGAACCTCAACCCCAGTTATCCACTCTCTACAGGAACAAGCGCGGCACAGCAGGTGAGCATACAGGCTCTGGAGCCGCACAAGCTGGGTTAGAAACGCAGCTCTTTCACTTACTGGCTGTATGAATTTGAACACAGGATTCAACTCCTTGCACCTCACTTACCTTATCCTTAAAAAGGAGGAAATTAATGGAGCCTACCTGGAAGGTTTGGGTTGAAGATTAATGAGATAAGAAAGGTAGAGCTCTTAGGGTGGCACTGCCCAACAGAACTTTCTGTGATGATGGGAATGTTCTGGATCTGCGCTGTCCAATGTGGCAGATGCTGGCCACAGGTAACTACTGAGCACTTGAAGTGTGGCTTGTATGACTGAGAGATTGATTTTACTTAATTTTTATTAATTCACATTTTATTACATAGCCAAACATGGCTGGTGGCTACTGTCCTGGAGAGCTCAGAAGAATGTGTAGCACACAGTGAGTGTGCAAGTGATGCTGACACTAGTAGGACTACAGTGCCCCTGGCACTCTCTTTCCCCCTCTCCTCCCTTTTGGAGGGGAAGTTCACATGCTGGGAGCCTGCCAGGAGAGGATAAGCATCGCCTGGGCCACAACAGCAGGGAAGCTACCTGTCAGGTGGAATCCCTAGAGGACTGACCATATTCTCAGGAGCGGCTCTCATCTGGGAAGGCTGTAACTCCTTGGTTCCATGCCAGCCACCTCACCCTCACTAGAGGCTAGAGGAAACAAAGGACACGGTGTGCTTGGTGCCCACAGGGCCACTCCCTAAGTCTCAACATCCCAAGTCGGAGCCCAAGACGTTTGGTGCCCTGGGCTCCTGGCAAGACCAGCAGCTATTGGGACATGGCAGGCCATCCCAGCTGCCACTGTTGCCCTTGTGGAATACTTGAAATTTCACTTTCTCTCTTTCTTTCTTTTTCTGTAAATGAATAAATCATTGCGTTTACAAAGAAATCTTAGCTACTTTTCAATGATGATACTTGCCAGCCAGGGTACATTAAATATCGAGATCGTAGCATCGGAGGACTTGAAAAACCATTTTCTGAGAGAATCAGCTCAATGTCTTCATTCCTTTAAAAATATACAGAAAAACTCATGTTAATTAGGATGATCAATCTTAAACCTGCCCATTTGCTTCCTCCCCCCCCAAAAGCACAAGCACGTACACACTTTCTTTTGTTACTACATATCTAAATCCTTCACTATGCCTCCCTCTCCGAAGAACGAGAACATTCTCTTTCAGAACAACAATACTATTATCATTACCCAAGGAATTTAATACTGTGGACCAGAAGTTCTGGTTATCATCTAGAAGTTCATTAGAAACACAGAATCCCAGGCCCCACTCCAGACCAGCTGAATCAGAACTCTTATTTTAAGAAGATTCCTAAGAGATCTATATGTATTTAGAGTTGGAGAAGTACTGACCTAATCCATTTTCACATTTTCCCTGTTTTGCCAGAGAGGGGATCCAGGATCCAATCAAGGACTACTTACTGAACTTACAATCTTTATTTTCCTTTCATGTGGAATAATTCTTCCAACTTTTTTTGTTTCTCACAGAGTTGACATTTTTGAAGACACAACTGTCTTCTGTCCTACAATCTGGATCTGTCTGGTTGTTTCCTTATGATTAGATTCAGTTAACATTTTTGGTAAGATTAATACCCAGGTGAAGGATCCTTCCCAGAGCATCACATGAAGGAGGCACATGATGTCAGTCTGTGCACTTAGTGGTCTAAGTTTAATCATTTGGTCAACATCATGTCTATTAGATCCCTCTCCTGGGAAGGTACTTTCCCCTTATCAAAAGCAGTAAGTAGACCACGGACAGATACTTTGAGACCAGTTAACATCCTTTTCATCAACAATCTGTCACCCACTGCTCTTAGTATCCACTGATGATTCTTGCCTAAATCAAGTATTATATTATACTTGATTAACAGTTACAAAATAGTGACTTTCTAGTTCTTTTTTTTTTTTTTAAGATTTTATTTATTTATTTGACAAAGCAAAACACAGCCAGAGAGGGAACACAAGCAAGGGGAGTGAGAGAGGGAGAAGCAGGCCTCCTAACGAGCAGGGAGCCTGATGCAGGGCCCGAACCCGAGACTCCGGGATCATGACCTGAGCCGAAGGCAGACTCCAAGGACTGAGCCATCCAGGCGCCCCCTTTTTAGTTCTATAAATCCTTATTTATTCGTGTTAAGAGAGATTTTCTGTCCTGTCCTTTCTTATATTTTTAGTATCACCATGGACTCATTTTATTCCATGTGCTATATATAATTTGTTATTACATTTGTTTTCTCTTATGTTCTTATGCTTAAATTTGTATAATGGGAGTTTCTTGAGCTATCTCTGGTATCCTTTTGACATATCTCTACTAATCTTTGAGTACTTCCTCCTTCCTTTTTTAGCACAAAATGTACCAGGCTCACCTGTACTTTCCCTGCCCTAGACATGCAATCAGCCAATTCGCCAAGGAGTCCTGATACCCTGTATTGGGGATGGGGATGTAGAAACCAGGATCTAAAGGTAGGAGTGTTTATTCTACCATGGTATTAGTATTTCTGGTCCCTTTCAATGGGAAGAGCTAGGAAATAAACACTTTTTTTTGAAATAGTGCATTTATATTGACTTCCATAATTCAAATTCACCATTCACGGGATTTTTCATCACTTTTCCCATTTCATATTTATAATCTTTCTTATCTAACAAGTGATGTTGTTTGCATCAGGGTTCCAACAGAGGATTATGCTTAAAAGTTAGTTGAATTAATTACTCTGTGTGTGTGGTTGTTATTCACGTTTTTGTTTTAGTTTTAGCCTTACACATTTCTGAATACGTAAAATATTTACAGTGTTCAAAGTCAAAATTATATAAAAAGTATATACCTTTTGGTATATCTTTGTAGAGCAAATAAATGGGCTATATGACCAGATGTTTTCTCTTCATGCACATCTGCACACACAAAGTCATCAATTCTCTATTTTTAGTTTATAATTTGGACTCAGGCTCATGAAGTAAAAAGGTCATTTCTCTATGTTCTCTATGCCATTTCTTTCACATCTTAACACAAGGAATATTGAGAGAGTTTTGACTTCATCCTTTCATGCACGAAAATATGATGCATCAAAACAAAATATTTTGGGGCACCAGTGCTCCAAGACAGTCAGTGGAGCATGCAACTTTTGATTTTGGGGTTATAAGTTTGAGCCCCATGTTGGGTGCAGAGAATACTTAAAAATAAAATCTTGGAGCGCCTGGGTGACTCAGTCGGTTAAGCCTTTAACTCTTGACTTCAGCTCAGGTCATGGTCTCATGGTCGTGAGATCGAGTCCCGTGTTGGGCTATGCACTCAGCATGGAGTCAGCTTGGGATTCTCTCTCTCTGTCTCCCTTTGCCTCTTTCCCTGCTCGTGCTCTTTCTCTCTCTCAATAAATAAAATCTTTCTAAAAGTCTTAAAAAAGAAACCAAAACAAAATATTTCAAAACAGTACAAGATACTGACACATCGGGTCGTCTTGCTGATTTTTATATAACATCAAAAGCACTTCTATAAATGTGCAGGTCTTTGATACAAGGGAAAGACCCCATGGGCCATAGTCAGCATGCTGCATCTGAGAAAGTGGCTGGTCCTTTAGGGAGAAGTAAACTTGGTAAGTTTACCTGGTGACAATCCCATTTTCTGCAAGAATGAAGGCTGCAGTAGGATTGGCAGCCCTGATGAGGCTCTGTAGCTGGACAAGGAGAGGGTGCCTCTGCTCCATGGTATGACTGGTGAACACCACGTTACTCACCAGGCCTGGGGAATAAGACCAAGAATGGTTCAGGCTTCGGAGTCCTGACTGGGGCTGAGGGCCCACACAGTGTGAGCCTTTGCTCCCTCCCTGGTCATCCCTTCCAGGAGCCCTCTTATGTAGATACCTCTGACCCCCAATACCTGCTTCCCTGTCTGTCACTGCCACTTCTTGGAGTGAATGGCCTCAAGGCTGTAGCTGCCTCACTTCTTAACCTCCTCTACTTTCTCAATTCTGCTCTTCAGCTGGAAGCTCTCCTGGAGCTTCTTCATCAAAAGGGCCCTTTCCACATCCCTTGTCCTTAACCTCTTCCTGAACCTGTGCCAGACACCATCACCGGTTTAGACCACACATGTCAGGCCCTCACCATTAGATTCTCAAAGAGTACACAGGCAAGGAGTCACTCATATGGACCTACACGTCTAAGATAAGTGCTACCACAGATATTTATACAGTCATACACTGAGGAAGAGGAAGAGTGGTGCACACAATGAGGGGCTGTGGAATGGGTTACAATCCCTCCCGAACTTTCATGAAAATACAGAAGGAAAACCTGTGTTACAGAGAATTTGGAAATTGGGGAAGTTACATCCTACCATGCCAACATAATTATAATACCTCTGCTGTACTCATTCCTACTTTGACATACTTATGTTCAGAGTGTTATACAACATTTCCACTATAAGATCACTTGCATTTTTGTTATTTAACCATTTTATTCAATTAATATTGTGATAATTTCAAACATATACAAAAACTTTAAAGGTAGCACAGTGAATTCCCGTGTCCATCACTCTTCAAGAATTAATAAAACCTGGCTAACTGTATTTCTTCCATATCATAGGCCAGCCTTTTCCCCTTTCCCCTGGAGGATTTTGAAGTCAATTCTAGACACCCTATTATTTCATCCAAAAATATTTCAGTATATATCTCCATAAGATATGGACCCTTTAAAAAGTTAATAATTAACAATAAATTCTTCAATATAAAAATATAGTCTATGTCCTCTGTTTTCATGAATCTTAAAAATTAATTAATTAATTAATTAGACAGAAAGAAACACAGCTAGAGAGGGAACACAAGTAGGGGAAGTGAGAGAGGGAGAAGCAGGCTTCCCACTGAGCAGGGAGCCTGTGGGGCTCGATCCTGGGACTCTGGGACCACGAGCTGAGCCAAAGGCAGACGTCACTCAGGTGCCCTCACAAATGTTTTTCAGTTAATTTTTTGAACCAGGAACCAAAGTTCACACACTATATTTCATTGATACATCTCACAATTCTCTTTCAATCTGCAGTGTCTCCTCATTTCTTTGTAATTTATTTGTTGAAAAGTTATGTTGTAAATTTCTGCCAGTCTGGATTTTGTTAATTGCAACCCCATAATGTCACTTTAACATACCAGCAGCTAGATTTCTTTTACAGATTCAATCTTTTTAAAATTAAACTATTTAAAAAAATTTTCTTGTTCTTGGGGTGCCTGGGTAGTTAACTGGTTAAGCTTCTGCCTTCAGCTCAGGCCAGCCCTGCATTGGGTTCCCTGCTCAGCAGGGAGCCTGCTTCTCCCTCCCCTGTTTCTCTGGCTTGTGCTCTCTCTCTCCTCCTCTCTGTCGAATAAATAAAATCTTAAAAAAAAAAGATGAAAAAATTTGTTCTTTTTCTAGTTTTTTTTTTAAAAAAGGATTTATTTATTTATCTTAGAAAGTGTGAGTGAATGAGCACAGGGAGGTGGGGCAGAGGGAGAGGGAAAGAGAATCTTTTTTAAAAAGCTTTATTGAGGCATGCCTGGGTGGCTCAGAGGGTTAAGCCTCTACCTTTGGCTCAGGTCATGATCTCAGGGTCCTGGGATCGAGCCCTACATCAGGCTCCCTGGTCAGGGAGCTTGCTTCCCCCTCTTTCTCTGCTTGCTGAGCAGTGAGCCTGCTTTCCCCTTTTTCTCTGCCTACTTGTGATCTCTCTGTCAAATAAAATCTTTAAAAAATAAATAAAAAGCTTTATTTATTCATTTTAGAGAGTGAGCATGCACAAGAGAAAGAGAATCCTGAAGCAGACTCCTTGCTGAGTGCGGAGTCCAATGGGTGGCTCAATCCCAGGACCCTGAGATCCTGACCCAAGCTGAAACCTAGAGTTGCTGCTTAACCAACTGGGCCACTCAGAGAGGGAGAGAGAATTCTAAGGAGACTCTGAGTGCAGAGCCTGAAGCCAGTCTTGATCTCATGACCCTGAGATCAGGACCTGAGCCGAAATCAAGGATCAGTCACTTAACTGATGGGGCCACCCCGGAGCCAGCCCCTCTATCTTACAGCTTTTTGATAGATCTAAACCAGTTTTTATGATATCACTTTTAGATAGTGCCTATTGGCTTTTCTGCATGACAGATGGGGAAACTAGTATATTCTGAAATGTTCTTCCTACTTTACCATCACATTATGGTTGGTTATATTAGTAAGCAATTTTAGCCCTTCCAAAGTATATCTTTAAAACTAACTATATACTAAGAGCACAACTCACTCTTTATAACTTGATTTTACAGCTCTAAACTTTATTGATCTCCCACTTTGGAAGATGTAGAGACTCTCCAGCTGCCTCCTAATTCTTTGTTGAATAGAATTTCATTTATAGGTTTTTTAAGATTTTTAACATTTATATTCTATTTTGTAATAGAATTCTTGTGGTGTTACCATTAACTCTATATCTAAGATTAAAATCTTTTTAATAGTAGAGGCTAGCTTTTATAAATGATTAGTTCATAAGTGATTATCTCTAAATTGCAGATATGGAAAGAGCCAAGGTGCCCTTCAACAGATGAATGGATAAAGAAGAAATGGTACATATATACAATGAAATATTACGCCTCCATCAGAAAGGATGAATACCCAGCTTTTGTAGCAACATGGACCGGACTGGAAGAGATTATGCTGAGTGAAACAAGCCAAGTAGAGAAAGTCAAGTATCACATGGTTTCACTTACTTGTGGAGCATAAGGAGTAATACAGAGGACAGTAGGAGAAGGAAAGGAAATGGGAAGTGGGGTAAATCGAGGAGGGAGACAAAACATATGAGACTTTGGACTCAGACACAAACTGAGGGTCTTGGAGGGGAGGGAGTAGGGGAATGGGCGAGTCTGTGTGGTGGGTATTGAGGGCACGCATTGCATGGAGCACTGGGTGTGGGGCATAAACAATGAATCTTGGAAAACTGAAAAATAAAGAATTTAAAAAAATAAATTGCAGAGACTTTGGGGGTCCTAAGTAACCTTGTAATTGTAGGATCCTGAGTAATGAATATTCAGTATAGAGGACTCTATATGAATACTATTTAATTCAGTTGAGTGTTTAGTTTAAAAAAAAAATCAGCTGTATTTAGTTTTTTTTTTTTTTTTTAAGATTTTATTTATTTATTTGACAGAGAGAAACACAGCCAGAGAGGGAACACAAGCAGGAGGAGTGAGAGAGGGAGAAGCAGGCTTCCTGCCGAACAGGGAGCCCGATGTGGGACTCGATCCCGGGTCTCCGGGATCATGACCTGAGCCGAAGGCAGTCACTTAACCAACTGAGCCACCCAGGTGCCCCTGTATTTAGTTTTTGAGGGCAAAACTCAAAACAACACGAAGAAGGATTCACAAGGAAAATAAATCCCTTCCTCCTCAGCCACCTACTTTCTTTCCCTGGAGGCAATCAGCATTATCAGATTCTCAGATCTTCCAGGATGTGCTGTGTATACACAAGTAAAAGTGTGTATACTTTTCTTCCCCACAAATAGTGACATATTATACTGTTCTGCACCTTGTTTTTTTCACTTAAGCTCCTTAATTTTTTAATTTGGTAAAGCTTACCTTTTCGTTAAACTCTTCCCTATTACCTTACCATCTCAATCCTTCCTTCATGCGACCCTGCCCTTCTCTAAACTATAAAAGCTCCTATGAATAACACAGGTGGTATCTAAAATACAGGACTCATAGTTCTTTATATTCTTCATATATATATATATATAATAGCATAATGTAAAAATTAAAGCATGGGTTTTAGAGCAAGGTAGACTATGAGTTTGAATGCATTTAATTATGAGTTTAATTAATAAATGGACATCAGGGGCAAATTGCTCAACTTTCTCTCTGAGCCAAATTTCCTCCTCTGTTAGATGGGAACAGTAACACATGCCTGCAGGTTATCAGTAAATACTTATCACAGGGCCTACAGATAGTAAGAGCTCATTAAATGCAACTCATGAACACCACCATTACCATCACGCTCATTGTCAGTGCAGCAACAGTCTTAAGAATGAGACCTCTACATGGACACTGAGGGGCCTGGACTGATCCATTTCTCAGACAGACAAGGGTGGGTGGCATCAGCAGGAAGCTAGGTCATGTGACTCCCACCAGCAGAGGCAGCTGAGCCCATGGTTTAGATGAGTGGCCATCACTAGATGGAAGGCAACTTCCAGGATCCTTGGCTCCTGCCTCTAGTGTAAGGCAGAAGTAAATGATACTTCCTTCCTCTCACCACTTATACTAATGAAAAAAGTGCTCCCCAAAATGCTGAAGACTAAATCTAACCTCAGAGATTGTCTGGATGCATTAAATTCATGACCAGGGAGTAGGGATTAGGAGCTTCATGCCAGTGGTCACATGTTACCATGGGGAAAGGATACATACGGTTATGCCATGTGACTGGGACCACAGACACCAGGACTTGCAACTCACCTGCTGAGCATAGAACCTCCTTTCCAAGTGTTTACAGACAGTTTGGGGATCTATTAGTTCCTTGATTCTGAGATGTAGGTCCAATTCTTCTCAGGTGTCTATTAGTGCTCAGCTAGTAAGTTGATCTTAGGCCTCTGCACAGTGTTTGAGAGACCTCTCAGGATTCAAGGATGAATTTCCTCAACAGCCTCCCTTGACATCCAAGGGGTGAGTGCAGCTCTGCCTCCTTCTGTCACTTGGTAAAAGGCTGCCCAGTTCCCCAAATGTGGGCTGTGGAGGCACCTGAGTTCTCCTCTAGGCCTGGTGAGTGCTAAACAGCTCCTGGACCCATCACCCATTACCAATCCCTGCTACTATTTGTCTAGTTCAGACTACCAGTCTCTTTGCTAGGTCACTGCTTAGTCTGTGCACTTCCAGGCTTCTCTCACTATAATTCATTCAAATTACTACAGTCAGAGTAATCTTTCAAAAACAGATCATATCAGATATGCTCTGGTGTGTGCTCTGGACACCCTCAGGCCTTCGCTCTTGCTGGCCTTTCTGCCTGGAACCATCTTTCCACTCCTCTTTGTTAGCCCAACTCCTCCTTCAGGCTGCAGACAATGTGAATAGCACCTCTTCCAGAAGCCTTCTCCAACTCCCCAGAACTGGGTTGAAGAGGGCTCTGGATACAGACTTGCAGACTAAGTGAATGAATGAATCAAGTGTCATAAAAGATACATGCAACCTGATCTCCAGGGCAGCTGCCTAAGCAGCTAAGCTGTGGGCACCCACACACTAGAATTTTCCCCACTTCTAAGCTGAGAAAATGCCATTCATCAGACAGCCACCCGAAAGGTTTCTAAGACTTACTGATATATACATTTTTTTTTAAAGATTTTATTTATTTGACAGTGAGAAACACAGCAAGAGAGGGAACACAAGCAAGGGGAGTGAGAGAGGGAGAAGGAGGCCTCCCGCTGAGCAGGGAGCCGGATGTGGGACTCGGTCCTGGGTCTCCGGGTCATGACCTGAGCCGAAGGCAGTCGCTTAACCAACTGAGCCATTTTGGTAGAAAATTCATAAGGTACAAAAGGGTATTCAAACCAAACTTCTTCCCTCCTCTGGCACGCTAAGTCCTAGCTCTCTTCCCCAGAGGCAACCACTGACAACCAGATTTTGGAGGTGCCTTCTCAGATAGTCTATGCATATGCAAGTGTTCAAGGATACACAGAATCATGTTTTCTTAAGAGCTTCTCCCACACAAAACCTCTATCCTCAAGGTCTCCACATATTACCTAGCTGTGGTAACAGCACAGACTGAGGAACTCAAATGGAGATTATGTCAGCATTTTGTTTTTTCTATTTTAAAATATTAAAAACTTTCTGTCAGAAGCTTTCACATTAAGACGGACCATCCTCAGCTTCAGCATCAGGGAAGGCTCCTAATGAAGGTGACATTGGCTGTGCCCGTGCACTCAGTCCCATTTAGAAAGGTCACTCTGGAGGATGCAGGGGAAGCACCGAGGATGAGCCTGGTGAGCCTGATGCCAGAACTCCATGTACTACGGCTGCACCAGGGCCTGACTGGGGCCTCTGGAAACAGAGTGAGGCAAGGTCAGGAGGTCAGGTCCAAATGTGGCAAAGCAGAGTTCTAGAAGGCTCAGTACATTCCAGAGGTGGCAAACATGGGAACCAGATCCTATAAGAGTTCCATGAGACTTCCAGGAGCAGAAGACAAGAATGGCTGTGACAGATCTTGCAGTGAGGAGTCAGCAAAAGCTGAGTGAAAACCTATAAAGGCCCTAGGACCCTAGGGCTTAGCATCTTTTTGGGCAAAAGAAACTGGAGAATCAGACTAGTGCAAATGTAGCAACCTAAGTGGTATGCACCGGGGTCACCAGCATAGGCCTGGCCTATTCGGGAAACGACTGGGGTCTGTATCTCTGATGGGATACCTTGCCCAAAGTCCTGTCTGCCTCATTAGTACCATGTAGATAAACCCTGGGGGGTTGGGATTCTAGGTCAGGAATTGGACATAGAAAAGGGGCTTTGCTTTATAGGGAAACAAGCAAAAGGATTATCCTCAGCATTCCTTAGGCCAGCTATGCAAACTACCACCTGCCAAGAGGAAATGCCATCTGTGAGGCCGGTATAGCAGTTATCTGGAGCACAGGGTGAAGAGGCCACTGTGGGCGGTTTCATCTTACTTGGGCCAGGAGCTTTTTTCTCTTGTATCAAAGAATGGGTACCCACATTTGGCCACAGTCTTACCAGTATGGGATGTGAGTGACTGGACAGCCTGGCCTGCCCATTTCCCTGAGTGGAGAAACAACCTCTAAGGGCTGACTGTTCCAGTCTGGACTAAAGGCTTCCAGAAGCCCAGAGGAAAGCAAAGTTTGCTTTATCCACCTATAGATACTTCCAAAAGCATGATACGGTAGTAAAATGTCTTTGCTCTTCTCTCAAATCAGCGTTATACTTAGTCTTGTGTGCTGTTTAAACTCTGAGATTATTTTCTAATCCTTGGATTTCTATAGTACACATCATCCTGGGGCTGTGATATAGTCCTTTTCTCATTGTAAAACGATCCTTTGTTGTAAAAGCATGAACAGGAGCAAAGGGAGGCAATATGTCCCCTCGGGACATGAACTGTTTGTCTACTGGTGGCAGATCCCACTGCCAAGCTAGCCACCAAATCTCTGAGGATAAAAGAAATACTTGCCTTTTATTTCTTCCCTCCCTGGACAGCCCACACCCGTAGTGAGCCAGGTCAGACCAGTTCATAGGGTCATTTGGGCCCAGATGTAAGGGGAAGATAATTACTAAGACACTGTTATACTATTACTCTACAAATCCTTTGGAGTTCAGAAAAACACTATCTATGGCCCCAAGGTCATCTGCCCACATCTGATCGTATTCCTATCTTTACACATGCACCGAATCTGACACAAGTTGCCTTTGAACACTGAGTAAGTGTTAACAAAATCTGTCCGCCAAGTGCCAGAGAGAATCCAGTCTGTCTTGGCCTAAAAGGGCTTTTCTTCTATAATACTGGCCTGGGTTCATGGACAATGAAGACAGAGCACCTCCCCAAGACTCTTGGCCAGGGCAGTCTGACCATCTGTGCTTTGTGTGCAAAAAAACCAAGTGCCACGGAGCCAAGGTGCATTAGGGTAGCAATAATCATGTGGTGGACAGGGGATGACTAGAGCCTACACCCTTGGCTTTGACCATAACTTGTAAATACATATCCAAGGACCAGACAGTGAGCCTTCATTATCTCCTGGACCTATGCTTTTGTGTATGCTTTCTATCTCCAGGACAGGTACGACTAACCTTCCCAACCTCAAAACTTAGAGCAGTTCATACTAGATACCTCTTTCTCCAACTCATGCCCCACATCTAGTCTGTCACCACATTCTACAGACCCAACCTCCATAAAATCTCCTTTATCTACCTGGAGTGGATATTATGGGTGGGCCTAGCTACCTCTATTCCACTCTGCTTCTGGGGTGCAGTGCCTGTAAAGGACCAAAGGCCTCTAAAAGCTGGACTTGAGACTCCCTGGTGTGGCAGTCCAACACACACATTCCTCCCTCCAGTGACCCAGCTCCTGCCCCGCACAGCACCCAGCTCAGCTGTTTCCCAAGACAATAGCTCTGGTATGCTCTGTTGTCTCTGCTCCCTGTGGACTGGCAATGCAATCAGCAGGGTAAAACTGTGCTGGGGACACCAAGTTATTTTCTTCTGTCTGATTTCTTCTTGCTGGGCTGGCTCAGGAAGCTCAGACCCCAGGCCTTCTGACAACAATGAGCATTTTATCATCACTGCAGGAAATTCAGAATTTATTCTGGGTCTCCAGGCACCATAGTTGATATGACTAAAAAGTGCTGCTTCCAGGGTTGCCAGATGGGGAGGACAATGCGAGGTCAAATGTAACCTACAGGATGGGTGGATTTTTCTAAATGCTACCAAGGAGATGTGGAAAATTCCAATGTATATTGGAAGGGATTAAGGGAGAAGGTCCTACTGGACCATATTATGCATTCATGGGACAGGATCAGTACATTAAGATCTTGTTGATCCAGAGCATAGGAATATCTAATACCTTTTCAGTCCACTGATATTAGTTGGAAGGCCAGGGAAGACTTAAGCCCCGCTTAGGAGAGCTGTTGTCATGGTAGCTTATCACCTTAAGAGAGAAACTCAGGAAGAAATCTGCCTACCAAATAAAAGAAGATGTCAAGGCACCTGGGTGGCTCAGTCATTAAGCGTCTGCCTTCGGCTCAGGTCGTGATCCCAGAGTCCCAGGATTGAGCCCCTCGTCAGGCTCCCTGCTCTGTGGAGAATCTGCTTCTCCCTCTCCCTCTCCCCCTGCTTGTGTTCCCTCTCTTGCTGTCTGTCAAATAAATAAATCTTTAAAAAAAAGATGTCAAAGATTTCCCTGGATCAATTTTGTTTATTTTAGATTTTAGAATGGGAGGAAGGAGGGTGAGGAAAAGTCTGTTGCATCTAAACAGAATTTGAAAGGCATGCAAAAGCAGGAAGTAAAACAGACTGCTTACCTTGTGAACACTGGTCAAGACATTTAGGAAAAAGAAATCTAGAGGGGAAAAAAAGAAATAAATATTTAAAAACCATTAATGTCAGAATTGTTATTATTTCCCACAAAAATGTGAATATCCAAGCTAACCTACTCAATGGGGCAAGTGGTAGGCAATACTAAACATCAAGAATTGGTTTTTGGGGGCGCCTGGGTGGCTCAGTGGGTTAAAGCCTCTGCCTTTGGCTCAGGTCATGAATCTCAGGGTTCTGGGATTGAAACCTGCATTGGGCTCCCTGCCGAGCCTGTTTCTTCCTCTCTCTCTCTTCCTGCCTCTCTGCCTACATGTGATCTCTCTAATAAATAAATAAAATCTTAAAAAAAAGAGAGAGAGAGAGAGAATCGGTTTTCATAACTTTGAACAAAAGCTCTCTAAGCCAGGAGCCCCATAGTAGTCCTTATGTGGCCAACTCTTGATGGAATGTTGAAGAGCGGATACAGGCATAAACTCTAGATTACAAGAAATAGAAAAGACAGCAGGTCTTTTTTGTGGTTGTGGTTTTGTTTTAAGAGACACTATCCTGATTGGAAAGGGGGAAATTCCAAGGGAAAATGAGAAAAATTACATCCCCCTAACTCTGCCAGGGGTCTTCAGTTGCCATGCTTCCCTTTATGTGCCTGCTAGACTCCCTATTCCCCTTCAACCCCATTCTGAGCTCTAATGGTGAAGAGATAGCAGGAAACTGATTGGATCACAGATGAAGTGGGTGAGAGGGACTGATTCAAAGTGTGAGGTAGTTAATTAACTCAGGGAAAAACTCACACTCTCAAGTGCTTTTAAACTCCTAAATCATCACAGTACCCTTCTCAGGGAAGATAGCTAACACAAATGAGAATAATTGCATTTTATGAAGTTCTTCCTCTGGGTCGGGTACAGTGCAGGCAGTTCTCATGCTCGGTTTTGTTCTGTCCTCATGTCTACTCTATGCCTTGGGTACTTACCAGCTGAGACGAGTGGGTGGGTTTACAATAGCTAAGCAATCTAAGCACTTTGCCCAACGCCTCACAAGCTAGGAAGTGGGAGGGCTTACGTAGGGACCCAGGTCTGTTTGGCACCACAGAACTCCCATGTTTTCTTTCCCTTCAAGTGAGATGCTTGCTGAACCCACACTTCTGAATTGTTGCTGGTCTAGGTGCAGGTAGTTAATGGTGTTCAAATCACCATGGGGGAGTTTCTCTCCTGCAATCTCGTTTGTGGTGGCAAGTTTTCACCCTTCTATTTGCTTTCTGAAAATATCATTTGGAACCAAATTTGGTGGATAAGTGAGTTGGATGAATACCACTTTGGACTGTTGATGTAGTTGTCTTGCCTGACTCCCTCCTAGTTTCTGAGGAATTCCAAGGAGAAATCCCCATGTGCTCTGAGCAAGATCAAGAGCCCTGGAACATGGAAGAGACATCCATCTAACACTGGAATCTTCCAAGAACAGAACTCACTGACTTCACTGCATTCAGTCTGAATGGCCTGACACAGCAAATATATTCTTAGAAAGTGTCTGTCGGGCGCCAGGGTGGCTCAGAAGCCTCTGCCTTTGGCTCAGGTCATGATCTCAGGGTCCTGGGATGGAGGACCCTGGCTCTCTGCTCAGCGGGGGGGGGGGGGGGGTCTCTGCTCAGCGGGGAGCCTGCTTCCTCCTCCCTCTCTGCCTGCCTGTGATCTCCCTCTCTCTCTGTCAAATAAATAAATAAAATCTTAAAAAAAAAAGTGTATAAGATAGTAAACTGTTGTCATAGATGCTTATGCAGATCAAATAAAATGATACATGATAGCAAAAAAAAAAAAGTGTCTGTCCCCATCAGTGCCTGCGCCTTTTAGAGTATATGCCCTTAAAGGCTCTTCTTAGCACCCCGCTTTCTTCCTCGTAGCGGCCCTCAGCAATTCACACCACAGACATCTTTGACAAGACAAGCGACATTCTCCCTCAAGGCATCTTGTCCAATCACAGGCCAGATGCCCATGCTTCAAACCTCTGCCGGCTACACAGAACTGCACATACATATGACTCTCTAAAACTGGAATGCAATTTCCCATATCTTGGCATCTTTGGCATCTCTGTCTTCCAAATTCGTGTTGGCTTTCTTTCCTAATCCAACTAGGAGTTATCACTGCTTCTTCATAATTCTTATAAAATTGCATCAAGTCTTTTGTTATGGTACTTCTTACCTCAATTATGATTAACTGGGTACATGTCATTGGTGTGGCATTTGGAAAATTATTTAACTTTTCTGAGCATCAGCTCCTCATGGTAAAACATGGTAATGATGCCTACCTTAAATGGGTACTTTGAGGATTAAGAGGGGTAAGTATCACAGTGTAAGATGAACAGCACAGAATAAATTTTGGCTCTTTGCTTTTCTTCTCTACATATCATCCTCCCTACTAAAACTGTAGTATTTTATTTTTTAAACTGTGGTATTTTTGAAGAATGTCTGGCATAGGACTCTTAAACAAAGAAGACAAGTTGATTAAAATATATACACAATGTACATACACGTTATTTATTTTATTTATTTTAAAGATTTTATTTATTTATTTGACAGAGAGAAACACAGCTGGAGAGGGAACACAAGCAGGGGGAGTGAGAGAGGGAGAAGCAGGTTTCCTGCTGAGCAGGGAGCCCGGTGTGGGGCTTGATTCCCACAACCCGGGATCATAATCTCTGCCAAAGGCAGACGCTTAACAACTGAACCACGCAGGTGCCCCTATATACAGGTTATTGACCAGCTCTTCAAATGACTGTGATTATAAGTCTTATATAGTATGGTATCTTCCAATTTGTAGTGTGCCAACCAACTACCTGATTTATGTAAAATTCTAGTATATACTGATCCAATCTGCCCCCAAACATGGGCCCCACAATTCCTACATGCATATCCACAAAACTGTAGATATCACATGAGTAGAGATCTGGGATGACTTATTCTTTGGGGCCCCCTCAATGATTAGAATGGTCCCTGGCACAGAGAAGACCCTACAGATATGCACTGAATGAAATCTACTAGAATAAACACACCAGACAAATCTCACATAGACCCATCCTGAATCCAAACTGAGCCCACCATTAAAGAAGCCACACTAACCCCCACAGAATGGAAAAAGATACCCTACTATGTTCAGCTCCTACCTGTTTTTTTTAAACCATGATCTGGAAGCAATGATGTAAATTTTATTTTTGCTAAGGTAGATACTTTACAAAAAAACCCCAAAAACACTGAGTTAAGTTTTAGAGTCTCAAAAAATCTTTTCTTATTATAAAAGCAATATAAAGCTCACAGCTAACATCATACTTAATAGTTAAAGACTAGATGCTTTCCTTTTCAGATCAGGAACAAGACAGGATGTCCACTCTTGCTACTTCTACTCATTATACTGGAGATTCTAGTTAGGGGAATTAGACAAGAAAAACAAATAAAAGGCAACCAGATTTGAAAGAAAAAAGTAAAGCTATCTCTATGTACTCACGACACGCTTTTGTATACACAAAAAACACTAACAGAACTAATAAATGTGTTCAGCCAAAGTTGTAGGATATAAGATCAGTATACAAAAATCAATTGCATACCTATACACTAGCATTGAACAATCCAAAAATGGTATTTAGAAAACAATTCCATTTATAATAACATCACAAAGAACAAAATACTTAGGAATAAATTAAACAAAGGAATTGTAAGACTTGTACACTACACTGAAAACTATAAAACGTTGCTGAAAGAAATTTAAGACCTAAATAAATGGAAAGACAGAACCGGGTTCATGGATTGTAAGACATAATAGTTTTAAGATGGCAATACTTCTCAAACAGATCTATAAATTCATTGCAATCCCTACCAAAATCTCAGTTGTCTTTTCTTGTAAAAACTGACAAGATGATCCTTAAATTTACATGGAAATGCAAGGAACTCAGAACAGTCAAAATGATCTTGAAAAAGAACAAAGTTGGAGGACTCTCACTTCTCAATTTCACAACTTACTACACAAAGCTACAATAATCAAAATAACATGGTACTGGCGGACATACAGAACATTTCTATCAGTGGAATATAACTGAGAGCCCAGAAAATAAGCCTTCACATTTATAGTCCATTGTTTTTTTTTTTTTTTTAAAGATTTTATTTATTTATTTGACAGAGAGAAACACAGTGAGAGAGGGAAGACAAGCAGGGGGAGTGAGAGAGGGAGAAGCAGGCTTCCCTGCGGAGCAGGGAGCCCGATGTGGGGCTCGATCCCGGGTCTCCAGGATCATGACCTGGGCTGAAGGCAGTCGCTTAACCAACTGAGCCACCCAGGCGCCCCTATAGTCCATTGGTTTTTGACAAGAGTGCCAAGACAATTCAATGGGAAAGTCTTCTCAACAAATGGTGTTGGGACAGCAGGATACCAACGCGCTGAAATAAGCTGGACCGCTACTTCACACTGTATGTAAAAATTAATTCAAGATGGAACATAGGTCTAAATAAAAGAGCTAAAACTATAATTGCTTAGAAGAAAACATGGGGATAAATCTTTGTGACCTTGGATTCAGCAATGCTTTCTTAGATACAACACCATAAGCACAAGCAATGAAAGAAAAAATAAACTGGTTTTCATTAAAATTGAAAACTTTTGTGATTTAGAGGAAATCATCTAGAAAGTAAAAAGATATCCCATGGGAGAGAATTTTTGCAAAATCAAACATCTTATGGAAGGACTTGGATTCAGAATATAGGAAGCACTCTTGTAACTCAAAAAGAGAACCCAGGGTGCATGGCTGGCTCAGTTGGTAGAGCATGTAACACTTAATCTTGGGGTCATGAGTTCAAGCCCCATGTTGCGTACAGATTACTTAAAAAAAAAAAAGAAAAGAAAAGAAAAAAAAGAGTCCGATTTAAAAATGGGAAAAGGGGGGCGCCTGGGTGGCTCAGTTGGTTAAGCGACTGCTTTCGGCTCAGGTCATGATCCTGGAGACCCGGGATCGAGCCCCACATCGGGCTTCCTGCTTGGCGGGAAGCCTGCTTCTCCCTCTTTCAGTCCCTCTGCTTGTGTTCCCTCTCTGGCTGTGTTTCTCTCTGTCAAATAAATAAATAAAATCTTTAAAAATAAAATAAAATAAAATAAAAATGGGCAAAGGATTTAATAGACTTTTCTACAAAAAAAAAAAAAAGACATTAAGTAGCCAATAAGCAAATGAAAAGACGCTAAATACCACTAGTATTAGGGAGATACAAAGTAAAACTACAAGGAGATACCACTCTACACAATACAGACAGAAAATAATAAGTATTGGTGAGGACGTGGAAAAACTGGAACCTTCCTACACTGCAGTGGGAAAGTAAATGGTGTAGTGGCTTTAGATAACAGTTCCTCAAAGTTCAATGTGCAGTTAGCATTATGACCCAGCAATTCTACTCCTAGGTATACACCCAAGAGAATAAAAACATGATCACATGAAATCTCTTACACAAATGTTTCTAGCAGCATTATTTATATGCCTCAAAATGCCCATCAACTGAAGAATGACTAAGTAAGATGTGGTATATCCATACAATGGAATATTATTTGGCCATTAAAAGGAATGAAGTTACTCACACATACTAAAACATGGGCCTTGAAAATATTTTGCTAAGTAACAGAAACCTGAAACAAAAGGCTGCACGTTATATGATTATATTTTTATGAAATGTCCAGAAAAAGCAAATCCACAGAAAGTAGACTCACAGTTGCCAGGGGTTGGGAGGAGGAAGAAATGGGGAATGACTGAATTGTATACTTTTTTTTTCTTTTAGCTAGAGAGAGCATGAGTGGAGATGGGGGAGGGATGGGGGAGGCACAGAGGGAGAGAGAGAGAATCTTAAGCAGCCTTCACACTCAGTGTGGAGATGGGTGTGGGGCACAACGGAAGCTTAACCAACTGAGCCCCCGAATTGTATACTTTAAGAGAGTAAATTTTATGATATGTGAATTATACTTCAATAAAGTTGTTATATATTTTTTTAAAAAGCAGCACACATATATACTACAAAATATCTAATGGTTTCCTCATTATCCAGAACTTGTCTCCAAGGAAGTGGCCATTTCCCAGAAGGAACCACTATTAATAGTTTGGTACGTAACCTCTTAGATAGTTCCTATACACATACAAATAAACATTAAAAAAATATATACTCTTTCGGCAACTTACTTTTCTCACCTCATAAAATATTGTGGACACTGTTATGTGTTAGCACATAGAAATCTACTTGATTTCTTTTTAATGCTTGTGTAGTATTCCACTATATGACCATCCCCAAATTTAACCAGTCTAAGTCTTACTAATGAACATTTGGATTATTTCTAGGTTTTTTTTTTTTTTTTAAGATTTTATTTATTTATTTGACAGAGAAACACAGCTGGAGAGGGAACACAAGCAGGGGGGAGTGAGAGAGGGAGAAACAGGTTTCCTGCTGAGCTGGGAGCCCGATGCTGGGCTCGATCCCAGGACTCCGAGATCATGACCTGAGCTGAAGGCAGATGCTTAATGACTGAGCCACCTAGAGGCCCCTTTCCAGTTCTTATATAATAAACAGTGTTTTTTTTTTTTTTTTTTTTTTAAGATTTTTATTTATTTATTTATTTGAGAGAGAGGTAAGAGGAGGAGCAGAGGGAGAGGCAGCAGCAGACTCCATGCTGAGTGTGGAGTCTGATACAGGCTCTATCTCACAACCCTTGAGATCATGACCTGAGTCCAAATCAGAAGTTGCACACTTAACTGACTGCGACACCCAGGCACTGCTAGACAGTGGGGATTTTTGTAATAAAGATTTTTTATTTTTTTAAGTAATCTCTAACCCAATGTGGACTTGAACTTGCAACCCCAACATGAGGAGTCACATGCTCTATTGACTGAGCCAGCCAGGCGCCCCGGTATTATAAACGGTGTTGTTTTGAACATTGCAGAGCACATCTGTCATGTTTCAGGATGCTCAGAACTTCTAAACAACTTTCCTAGGCTTGAACTTAGGAAGTCCATCTCTTGTGTAAACAGCACAAAACTCCTTTTTCAGTCTTTCTTGCAGTTTGGTGTGGGCATGTGACCTAAGTTCCACCAACCAGATTACTGCAAGACTCCCACTGGCAGTGAGCAAGGTGAGTGAGAAGATGTATGGTAAGCAGACCCCATTTTCTGGTGAAGGAAGTGGCTGAGACATCCCCCTTATCAGGGCAGCCCTAGGAAGTCTGAGCATTGCTCCTGGCTGCACAGCCAATACAGCCTGGCCACCCCGGAGAATCTGCAGGCTATAATGTCCTTTAGTAAATCCCTTTCCATTAAAACATATTGGAGTAGGCTCTACTGTTTATAATTAAGAATTCCATTTGAAACAAACTCCCCTACACATATATATCTTTTTTTTTTTTTAAAGATTTTTTATTTATTTGACAGAGAGAAACACAGCCAGAGAGGGAACACAAGCAGGGGGAGTGAGAGAGGGAGAAGCAGGCTTCCCGCCGAGCAGGGACCCCGATGTGAGCTCAATCCCGGGTCTCCGGGATCATGACCTGAGCCGAAGGCAGTCGCTTAACCAACTGAGCCACCCAGGCGCCCCTATCTTTTGAACATTTGTACAAATACAACTACACAAAATTGTAGCAATGGAATGGCCAATATGTCTTTTTTTAAAAAAAGATTTTATTTACTTATTTGACAGAGAGAGATCACAAGTAGGCAGAGAGACAGGTAGAGAGAGAGGAGGACGCAGGCTCCCTGCCGAGCAGAGAGCCTGATATGGGCCTTGATCCCAGGACCCTGAGAATCATGACCTGAGCTGAAGGCATAGGCTTTAACCCACTGAGCCATCCAGGCGCCCGCCAATTTGTCTTTAAACAGATTATATCATTTTATATTTCTATCAATACTGTGTGAATGTACCTATTTTCCTACACTCTTGCTATGTAAATAACCACCCTAAAACCAAAGTGGCTTCAAATAACGACGATGTATTTATTCCTCATGATTCTGTGGCTTAGAGGGGCAGTTGTTTTGGTTTGGGGTAGCTCAGTTGGGAAGAATGGATGGGTAAGCCTATCTCTCCATGTGATCTCTCATCCTCTATCAGCCTAGCCCAGGCTCCTTCATATGGTGGTCTCAGTTCTCAGAGGCAAGGGAGGGCAAGTCCCAATGTGTAAATGCTTTTTAAGCCTCTGCTTATTTCTTGCTTCCTGATGTCTCATTGACGAAAGCAAGTCACATGCCCAAGCCCAAATTTAAAGTATAAGAAGTTGATTCAGCTCTTCAAGTCTTATGGAAGGGGCTGTTTTTGCTATAGCCATATTTAAAATTTTCCACAGTTGGCCATGTAAAAATTTTTTTCTTGGGATGCCTGGGTGGCTCGGTGGGTTAAAGCCTCTGCCTTCGGCTGGGGTCATGATCTCAGGGTCCTGGGATTGAACCCCATGTCAGGCTCTCTGCTCAGCGGGGAGCCTGCCCCCCCCCCCCCGCCCTCCTCTCTTTCTACCTGTGATCTATCTTTCTGTCAAATAAAAAAATAAAATCTTACTTTTTTTTTTAATTTATGGGATTTAACACTGGCCATTGGTTTTTTTTTTTTTTATGGATTGGGTTTAACTTTATTTAATAACTTTCCATTCTTGATCATGGGTGCCACAATTCTCTTATTCTATTTCATGTGTACCTCTTGCACACGAATATAACAGCCCATAGCCCATGTGCAGGGACTAATCATTAGTTTTGTAACAGAGCATTAGTAAACCACTACAGTAAATTACTTTCTGGAAGGAGTTCAAAGGTCAATTTAGAAATTTCTCATTAATTTCTAAAAAGTGAACAAATCAGTAACTTTGACTTACTGACAATTATTTTGATCTCCCAGTACGAAAAAAACTCTGAAATTAGTATACCCATGGTCCTAACACCCATGATTTTGTTACTTTTATTTTTATATTCCATGTCGCTAATTCACATATGATATAGCCTTATTTCTATATTTAAATAGATTATATGCTCATCTTCAGTCCTTTTATATATTTCTCACTTATTTCTTTATTTGAATTCTCTTACTTCCTCACATGTTGACACACCCATTATTCAACAATACTTCATAAGCATAAAACAGTTTCTGCACTTACAACATCTAAGTCAGTATTCTACAGTCCCTCTTTTCTCTAATGATCTTCATTTCTTTGTCTATTTTTCTCTTCATTTTGTTATTTTCTCAAGCTTGAGGTTCTCTGACAGACAAAATTTTTGCAGTGTCTATTCTACTTTTCACTGCTTTGACTGAGATTTTCATTGGTATAGTGGTTTTACGATTCTCTCTTTTCTTTCTAGGGCTTGAGCAGTTCCTTTCCCATCTGCTTCTGCTAGCTAAACTCCTTTGTCCCTGGATCTTTTCTATTTAACAGCTTTATTGAGGTATAACTTACATATCATAAAATTCACTCATTTTAAGTGTATATAGTTCGATGATTTTTAAAGTAAATTTACAGAATTATGCGATTATCATCCTAATTCAATTTTAGAACATTACATCACTCCAAGAAGATCCCATTTCCCCAACCTTTTATATTTCTTTGAGCTCTTCCCATCCACCCTGTTAACTCTTCTCCTTAATTTTTTTTTTTTTTTTGACAGTGCAGAAGAGTATTCATCATCTAGGCTAATTCTTCTTAAGTATGACCTCCATCTGTTGTTTGCTTATTACTATCTTTTCCAACTTTTTAAAAATGGTAGTATCTAGTCACACATTAAACCTCTTTCTGCTTTAGTTCATCTTTATTATTTTTATTTTTTTAAAGATTTTATTTATTTATTTGACAGAGAGAGAGAGAGAGAGAGAGAGAGAGAGAGAGAGAGAGCGCGCACAAGCAGGGGGAGTGGCAGAGGGAGAGGGAGAAGCAGGCTCTACTCCGAGCAGGGAGCCCGACATGGGGACTGATCCCAGCACCGAAGGCGCGGATACTTAACCAGCTAAGCCACCCAGGTGCCCCTGCTTTGTTTTGTTTAGAAGATTTTATTTTTAAGTAATGGCTACATCCAATATGGGGCTCCAACTCACAACTGTGAGATCAAGAGTTGTATGCTCCTCTGACAGAGCCAGGCAGGCACCCCTATAGTTTGTCTTTAAATAAAAGCTTAAGGAAAAGAAACACGACTGGTAGGAAGGGTGACATGTAAGAGTCAATGTGGCAGTCCCAAGTATGGTGGTGTTGCTCAGCATTCTACTACAATAACCTAACCTAAGACAAAAGGAAAACAGATCACCTTGGTTTTTTATGGGAAAGCAAAACCTAGTCACAAGTAGAGAAGAGAAATGGTGAAGATGTTTCTTGATATCAGTCGAAGTGGTAAGGAAAGTAACTTCTAATGTAAATTTTTAAAAAAGATTTTATTTATTTAATTGAAAGAGAGACAGCAAGAAAGGGAACACAAGCAGGGGGAGTGGGAGAGGAAGAAGCAAGCCTCCTGCTGAGCAGTGATCCCAATGTGGGGCTCAATCCCAGGACCCGGGGATCATGACTGATCAAGGACTGAGTCACCCAGGCACCCCTCTAATGTAATTTATATGAGAAATCTAAAGATATCAACTTGGGACTCAAATAGGAAGGGAGCTCTTTCAGATGAAAGTTGGAAGGGTAGATCAATCAGTTCCCAGCGGATACCAGTAATATGGACTCGGCCGTAAAGACCACATGATTACAGACCTGGGATACACTCCACTGGGCTAAAGAGACAGGAAGTCAAATAGCTTGGCGAACGGATAAGGTAGCATTTGAACCTCTCCCGGTAAGGAGTGCTCTGAGGATATTCCAGATACTTCTAGATACCACTGGGTCAGTGTAAACTGTGAAACCCACTCAAAAGGCAATTTTATTTTATTTTTTATTTATTTTTTTTTAATTTTTTTTTTTTTAAAGATTTTATTTATTTGACAGAGAGAAACACAGGCAGAGAGGGAACACAAGCAGGGGGAGTGAGAGAGGGAGAAGCAGGCTTCCCGCCGAGCAGGCAGCCCGATGTGGGACTCGATCCCGGGTCTCCAGGATCATGACCTGAGCCGAAGGCAGTCTCCCAACCAACTGAGCCACCCAGGCGCCCCTTAATTTTTTTTTTTTAAAGATTTTATTTATTTTGACATAGAGAAACACAGCCAGAGGGGGAACACAAGCAGGGGGAGTGAGAGAGGGAGAAGCAGGCTTCCCGCCGAGCAGGGAGCCTGATGTGGGACTCGATCCCTGGTCTCCGGGATCATGACCTGAGCCGAAGGCAGTTACTTAACCAACTGAGCCACCCAGGCGCCCCTATTTTTTATTTTTTAAAGATTTTACTTATTTGACAGAGAGAAACACAGCCAGAAAGGGAACACAAGCAGGGGGAGTGAGAGAGGGAGAAGCAGGCTTCCCGCCGAGTAGGGAGCCCGATGTGGGACTCGATCCCGGGTCTCCGGGATCATGACCTGAGCCGAAGGCCGTCGCTCAACCAACTGAGCCACCCAGGCGCCCCACAAAAGGCAATTTTAAACTGCGAATAAAGAGTTATCCAATTCATTCAATTAATTAATCATTCAATTAATCAATATCTCTTTGAAGAACTTATTCTAAGGAAATTATCTGAAATTTGAGAAATTTATACGGATAAAGATGTTCTCATAGCATTATTTATAATAGTGAAAAGTTGAGACAACGTATGTGACTAATAGCAGGGAAACTGCTAAGATAAGCATGTCCATCCACACACATAATGACTACATAATTAATCAAAATGTAATTGCCACTGTGATGCTGGAACATATATACATGAACTTACATAATATGTAAGTTACTTAATATGTTATATGTTATCTAAGGATATAAAATTATATGTGTATCATAACTAAAAAAACGCAGATAAAAAGGCAATGAATTCACAAATATGATAATAGTTACATTGAATTAGTGAGATTATAAGTAAATTATTACCTAGTTTTCTTTCTTTTTAAAAAAAAATCTATTTTTAGAGAGAGCAAGCACATGCATGCAAGTGTGGTGAGGAACAGAGGGAGAGAATCTTTCAAGCAGAAAGAGCCCAAGGAAGGCTGGATCTCATGACCTTGAGATTATGACCTGAGCTAAAACCAAGAGGCAGCCGCTCAACTAACTGTGTTACCCAGGCACCTCAATTATTACTCAATTCTCATTGCTGCTGTTATACTACTTCCAACGTTTAAAAAAAAACAAAATTCATCCACTAGTAGTGAGAATGAATGTCATTAACTGAGGTAAAACAGCTTTAAGATGGCTTAATCATAGGGGCATCTGGGTGGCTCAGTCAGCTGAGTGGCCAACTCCTGATTTCTACTCAGGTCATGATCTATCTCATGGGTCGTGGAATCAAGGCCTGTGTTGGGCTCCCGCTCAGCAGAGTCTGCTCGAGATTCTCTCTCTCCTTCTGCCCCTCCCCCTGCTAAGACACACACTCTCACTCAAATAAATAAATCTGAGGGAAAAAAAGTCTTAACCATAGGAAAAATTACCTATGAGATACTCTAACTACCTTGGAAAACAAAGCACCTCCCCTGTAGTGAAGAGGAATACAAAAGGCTGTCATGGGCATTCTTTCTTTCTGGGAGAAGCTGTTTCAAGTCCCACTGCCCTAGATGGACAACTTTTCAGTACACAAAGAAAAGTGGTGAGAGGCTTCGGTCTATAGGTGTCTCTGAGAACCTAGCACTAATCAAGCAACAATTAAGCATTCATTATATTCATTATATATAAGGTAGACTAATGCATGCCAAAAGACAAACACACATAAAGATGTGCTTCGTTCTAGTGGGTAGAAGAAAATTGCTTTCTGTACATTTAAACCCATCATATCCTGTGGTTTGCAGAGGATCTGAAGTACATACCTGTGCTCCATGTAGCAGCTCAGGGGCTCCACGCACACTGTGATGGCACCAATGGTGAAGGACGACTTGACCTTTGAGTCTGGATGGGTCTGTAGGGCCTGGACGACATCAACAACATCTGTATAGCTGGGAGAAAAAGAAAGATTAGCTTACTGACTGGGGACGCAGAAAGCTTAGGGGCTAAGTGAGCAAGCGTGGAAGGAAAACCACAGGAGGAGCCCGTGACTGGGTTGTTTGGGGTCACCCCACTTAATGATTTAAAACCCCTCCCTGAATTCCACAATGCTTCTGCATTCCCGAACCTCATCAGGAGTAGTCCTAATTGTGCAAGAGTGAGTGGAAGAATCTCTCACCACTTCTAGGAGTAAAGGGAAGCCTGAAGATGACCCTGGTGCTCTAAGGCTGGGACTTGGTGTCCTTAGGCCTGTTTTCCAGTTATTTTAGGTGATCTTGCGTAGGTCTATTTCCTTTAATAACTTTTTCTCTCCTTCTGCCTCACGGAACATGCAGAAAGGAGAGAAACGGGGAGTATCAGGTACCCTGGTAGGTCAGCAGACACATGTCAAACCCTACCTGCACCTGTATTTCCTGCTTGGAACTCCCTCCAAACTGCAGACTTCCAGAGCCAATAAATATTTGCAGTGAGAAATTAACATGTTCATGATTCAATTTCCCATGCCTGTCCTCCCAAGGCCTTGTTCTTCTCAGCAGAGGGGACGCCATTCTTTTAGCTGCTGGGCCAAAAACTTTGTTTGGAGTCATTACTGACTCCATTTTTTCTCAATTTTCAAAATATAACTAGAATGAGATTGCTGTTCACATTCTCCCACTACTACTGGATCCAAACTGTTATCATCTCTTGCACAGATTACCCCACAGCCTCCTCACCGGCCTCCCTGACTCTGTCCCTGCCCCTGCCCCACCTCTTTTCAACAGAGAAGCCAGAGAGATTATGCTAATCCCACCTCGCTAAACCACTGAGTGAGTAGCTTCCATCCCACTATGCGTCAAAGCTTTTAAAGCCCTTACCACAACCCCTAAAGCTATCTATGATCTGATTCTCCCACTGCAAGGAGTTTTTCCCCCTACTATTCCTTCTTTTACCTGAATCTACCCACTGTGACCTCCTGGTTTTTCCCTGAACTTGCCAAGGCATATTTCCACCCTGGCACTCCCTGTCTCCTCTTTGACACTCTTTTCCTCAAATGCCCGCCAGGCTTGCTCCCTTCAGTTCTCTGTTCAAATGGCATCTTGAGAGAGGCATCCTCTAGTCAGAGGAATACAGCCTATATGATATGGCAACCCTCCTTCTGCAAAACCTGCCCCTGCCCCAATTCTTCACTATGGCACTGAACATAAGCTACACACACTGTATTTTCTCATTTATTTGTTTATAGTCTGTCTCTGCCGTAATAACGTAAAGTGGCTGTTGAATGGTGTTATCTGTGGTGCCTAACTAAGCAAGACAGATGAATGAACTGGATGTTTAATCCTGGGTAGACTTGTGGCCACTCCAAGAAGGGGCCTCCACTCTTTACCTTGTAAAGAACATTTTCCGAACTGACCCAGCCTATCGCCAAAAGGTCAGTTCTTATGGAGGGAAGACAAATCTGAAGGCAGCCTTGCTGATCATATGGGTTTGGGCCCTTGGGAAGCCAGTGGTGGTGGCTGGGGGATAGGTACAGCTGCCTGAGTCACTTCCTGAGTTCCTACAAATAACTCAATCAGCAAAACGGCACTTGGCTTTATCCCAGACTACAGTATTCACACAAATACACCTACCCCTCGCCCCCCAGGTCTGCCTCAGACCTGACCAACTAGCAATGCTTCAATCAAGAATAGGTTATACCTGGTTCTAGAGCTCCTCCATGAGGGCCTGGCAGCCAGAGAGCTGTTAGAGTGAGCCCTCTGCTCCTGATTTCTCCCCCTGCCTGGGCACGTGTGTGTATCAGCACGTGAGGTTCTTTCTCCTGGTTCTGCAATGTCTAGTTTAGGCCTGGATGCAGGAGAGGCCCCCCGACACTGCCTGCACTGCTGGGCCTTATGCACACTTGAAAGTGGGACTGACTGAAGCTTATATACTTCCCCAAATCTCTTTGTGGTCATGTTTACCAGATTTAACTCCTCTGGTTAAGTGCCCCAGCCTTGCTCCTAAGCATGAGCTTTCCCCTTCTTCTAAAAACAAATTTTGGGAGCTTTTTATTTTCCATGTTTGGTGTGAGCCCAAAAAAGAGCTCATTTCTTAGGGCAGAAAAGAACTGAAAGATTTACCAATCCTGCAGATTTTGGTGATTATAATACCATGGGCTATTCTTTATAGAGAGTGGCTAGGAAATTCCCAGGTTTTCAGAGCATTCTGTGTAATGGAGAAAGGCTGGAATGAAAATAGGCCCCAAAGTCCTTGGTGAGACCAGTATCTAAGTAAGGCACCTGGGCACTGCAACCAGGAACTATTATGGCACGAGAAGAGGCCCTTGGTGTCAATCACTGCACTTGGGACAAGGCAGCTGCTAGACCCTCCCTCCTTCCCCAGCCCTTGCCTATAATCCTCTTGGCCAGGGCCTCAAAACAGGAGAAAGCAGTCCTTACTACAGAAGGAAGCACACTGCTCCAGCTACCATAGCTCGGACTTGACCACTTTGGCCACACTGCCTCAAAAACATAATGAAGGCTCTTTCTTGTCAGTTCTCTCTTTATTAAAATAAAAGCAAAACAAAACCCCAGCAGGACTTTAACTTTCTTTCTTCTTAAACAACAGATATCCTATTCAAGTGGCCTCTGGTTTCTGTTTTATGTTTGGAATTTAAGCCCACAATTTGGGCATGTGTTTTATATTAATTCAATTTTTATTTTGAGAGAGGCTTTGTTTTTAAACATTTTAAATAATTTAAAGAATGATTTTACAATATTCTGGAGTATAAAGAAATACAATCCCTCAAATTCCTTAAAATTAATGTTTTAAAATTCAGATTTGCCCAGCTGTGTGCATCTGTGTGTGTGCGCGTGTGCACGGGAGTGTGTGCGCGCGCGTGTGTGTGTAAGTTCCAGACAATTTTGTTACCCGTGCAGGTTCCCATATCCACCACCACGGTCAAGATACTGAACAGTTTCAACATCACCAGGATCCCCTGTGCTGCCTTTTTCACAACCACACCCACCTTCCTCCTGCCTCTCACTCCCATCCCTAACTCCGGGAAACCACCACTCTGTCCTCTATCTCTAAAATTTTATCATTTCAAATATATTGATTTTAAAAACAACTCCACTGGATATCAAAGCTCAAAACCACTGCCCCACTGCTGCAGTAAAGCCAAATGGTACCAGGCCATTCTAGGGGCAAAAGAAAACTCTGCCCTGTACCACAGCATTCCCCCAAGAATCCTATAAATGAAGATAAAAGCCACATTCAGAAAATACAATTCTCAATTTGAGAAGCCTCGGGAGTCTCCCTTTACTGGCAACCTCTCAATACTGGGCTCAAAGGTCCAGCCCCAAAGGAAACGTGAAAGGAGGCTGCCAAGAGCTGCCTGCTGAGCCACAAGAGAATGGGCCTGCTTGTAAAGGCAGTGTCTTAGTGAGAGCCATAGCATTTAGCGATATTTCCATTTCAGTCCTTCAGGAAGTCTGAGGTCCCTAGCATCCAGGACTGCGACTAGCAAAGGCTGGGTAAGAGCACATGAGTGGGGTAGCTATACACTGTCACTGCAACCCAGAGCAGCCAGGGCAGCTGACACTTTTGCAGATGAGTACTGTCAGAGACAAGTCAATGATGCTCTCTCAAGTGACAGAAGATGCCAATGACCTCAGCTACACAATGTCAAACTGCTGAATTTGACTCCACAGCCCCAGTGACTCTCAACTTTGGCAGGGGCTCCAGGTCCACAACCCCAGTGACTCTCAACTTTGGCAGGGGCTGATCCATTCCTTTGACCATTAGAAGCAATGGAAAACCAGAAGAAAACAAGCGGTTTTGGGGCGCCTGGGTGGCTTAGTCCATTGAGCATCTGACTCTTAATTTCAACCCAGGTTTTGATCTCAGGGTTGTGAGTTCAAGCCCTGTACTGGGCTCTGCCCTCTGAGCTGGTCATGGAGCCTACTTAAAAAACAACAATACACACACAAGTGGTTTCAAGCTTAGACTCTTGCTCCGTGGCTTCCATAACCCTGGCCCACAAACAGGACAAAAGGTTTGATGGAAGGACAGTCCAAGGCAGGTGTGAGAACAAGACCTGAAGGAGAGGAATGATGGCCTGCTGGGGTACATAGTCCTGCCCACCTCTGGACTTAGGACCACCAGCCTGGCTTTTCTCTATTTCTCACCATCCACCCAGGAGACTCAACATGGCTTTGGATCTGGGCCTGCTCTTTACTGAAACAGTCAATTGCACATAGTAATTATTATATGCACAGAAAATACAGCATAGCATAAAAGCACTTTGTGAGAACTGCCAAAAGCTTCTGTATTACCAGCTATCATGAAGACCACAGCCTGTGTTTTCCTGACCTGGCATGTTCTCCTCTGGGCCTAAAGGGTAGTAGACCTGTATAAGGCTCTTGCCTGGAAGGCCTCAGAACAGGTCAAGGTAAGCTCCTTCAGCCAGGGTCCCTGAAGCAGTAGTACTCTGTCACATCTGTCCTCACCATGGAGCTCCCTGCCCAGCTCCTCTTTTATGCTCCCCACTGAGGGTCCCATGAAACCTTCCTGGACCAGCCACTCTGGTCCAGGATGGTCCAGGGATGGTGGGGCTCAAAGCTACAGAGTGTGGGGGCTGTCTCTATAATTCCCCATGAGGAAAGACTGAAACACATGGCAAAAGAAGAGGCTTAGGGATCACTATTGTTACAATTATCAAAGAATCTTGCTAATTTTCTACCTTTTGGGGATACCATGATACTGAAACCAAACTTGATTTTTAATTTATTTTAATGTAATTTAATTTTTTAGAGAGAGGGAGAGGGAGAGAGAGAACTGCGGGACTTGATCTCACAACCCTGAGATCATGACCTGAGACGAAATCAAGAGTCAGACATTTAACCAACTAAGCCTCCCAGGTGCTCTGCCACCAAACCGAAAACTCGTATGTAAACTATAGCAGCCACTCTGGGCCACTAGACAGCAACCAGAGTCCTTGCTTGCTTAAGGCCTCTCTGGGTAGTGCAGATTCTGCTCATGAACATGTGGAGGTCGTTCTGTGCCCCACATTAGCCACATAAAAAGTAACAGTAATGGCAAGGTCATCATCATACCCCACTGTCCCCGGAAGACTTCTAGTACTCACCCTTGCAACACCACCAACAGTCGTGTCTTCTTACGGATGTAGGCTGACTGGCGGGCAGAGCGGTTCTGCTGAGCCTCCAGGACACTGGAAAGGTATCTTTGGAAGTGGGCAGCATGAAAACATTCAGAACTATCCATGATCTGGCGGTATACCATCCACCTGGAAATGGCAAGTATAATCTCAGCGTGGGGGCCAACTGATAGCCTGGCTCCAGAGGCTCAGCCAGTGGATTCAAATGTGACCAGTAGTCCCACAGACATTTTGCCCAGTGACCCTGCACAGGAGAAAGCAACCCTGGCATCACAGAAACAGGGGGAGAGCACAGGTGGGGAACTGTATCCTGAAACCACCATCACTGGAACTTTTTAAAAAAAAATATTTTATTTATTTATTTGACAGAGAGAGACACAGTGAGAGAGGGAACACAAGCAGGGAGTGAGAGAGGGGAAAGCAGGCTTCCTGCCAAGCAGGGAGCCTGATGCGGGGCTCAATCCCAGGACCCTGGGATCATGACCTGAGCTGCAGGCAAATGCTTAATGACTGAGCACTCAGGCACCCCCATCACTGGAACTTTTGATAGGAAATGCCTTGCCACAAGGAAAAAGGTCAGGTAAGTACATGACCATCAATCAGACTTTGGAGTTGAGAATGACTCCTTCTGAACAGGCAGTAATTTCCTGAAAGACCATCCAATAAAATGGTTTCAGTCTGGTGCTCAGTAAAACTCTTGGGAAGAAGTGAGCAGGGTGAAGAATTCAGAGTATTTCTATAACAAAAGCAATGGATATGAGGGAGGAACTGGCTAGCCACTTAATACTTATAAGAGGCCCAATATTTCCCTAGTATGTCTCTAAAACTTACCTAACCTACCAAATCTCCCAAAAGCCCCAAACTTCTAGGCAAGTTCCACCTCTCCATTCCTTACAACCTCCTGCAGAATGCCTTACTTTGAGGTAGACTGACTAGATATTAACTATTTGTTCAGTTAGCCAGGGTTGTTTAGTAATCTGCTGGCCATATGAATGTGATGGATGGACGATTTCACCAGTTTCCCCTAAGCCAAGACAACCATCTGCGCTGGAGCTGATGCAGTGCCCTGGTGGTCAGAGATGGATCACATCCACCAGCTCTCACGTTCTAACTACCCCGGTCCAAAACTGCCCTGTTGCCCAGGCCTACGCCCAGGCCTTTGCCTGAGCTGGTTCTGCTGCCACAGTGCTCATCCCCAGATTTCCAAAGGTTCACTCCTCATTTCCTCAGGCCTCTGCTCAAATGTTCCCTTCTCAGTGAGGTCTTCCTTGAGAACCCAATTTAAAACCACACTCTGTCCCCCAGCTCAGTACTCCCTATACCCTTCTCTACTTTGTTTTCTCCATAGCACTTTTCGCTACCTAATATACTACTTCCCTTACCTAGTTAATCATATTCCAAACTAGAATGTAAGCTCCACGAGGGCAGAGACTTTGTGGTCTGTTTTGTTCATTTGTCACCCACAATTAGAACAGTGCCTGGCATACAGAAAGTGCTCAGTATAAATGTGTTAAATGGATGGATGGTTACAGTTCTGATATCAATCACACCAAAGGCCAGTATATGTTGAAGGTTTCCCAGTGCCTATGGGGCCCAGGCATAGAATCCCTTTCCCCAAAGCAAAGGGAGCAGCCATACTAACCTGCCATATTCCTTATGCAGGGTGACCAGAAAAGCACAGAGCTCACTAGCATGACAGCCTGGGAGGCCAGTTACAATGCTGACAATTACCTACATGAAAGAAAAGTCACATGAGTTCATCATTTGCCTGGGAGATGGTGTTGTGCAAAAGGTTACAAGAAGTGACTTCTGGAGCCAGGTTCTGTGGGTCTGAACCTCAGCACCAGCACTCACCTAGCTATGGGACCTTGGGCCAATGACAGAGCCCATCTTGCAGAGTAGGTGTGATGATTAACTGAGTGAGTTTATGTCTGTGTTAATATATAAGTGCTTAGAAGAGTATGTGGCACACAGCAAATACCATATGAAATGTACTGTTACTAATACAATTTCCATGGAGCAGGTTTGACTAGATCAGTTAAAATACAACAGAAAACACTGGGCACAAAGGAAGTCTGAGATAAAATGTCACAGACTAAACTGGTGTGGTAAGTAAGCTCAGTGAAGGAGAGAAGTGGTATGGGGATACTTCCGCCTGGCTGCCCAATCTGTCCAAACTACAGGACCTAAGCTAAGGAAACAAACAGGGTGTAGGAGGCACTCCTGAATCTTGACTAGGAGACGAGGAGCTGGACTGTCCTAACCTTCACACACAATCAAATAAAAACAGAGCCCTCTGCACGTATATATTCCGAAACAACTTGAAGAAATCCCCTGACAGAGCAAGAGTCGAGCAGGGGAGGAACGGAACCAGGTAATCGCTGAATGGTATTGATTTAAATGACATGGCATGTGTTCTCTTTTACAATACACAAGACTCACCAGGAATAGGCCTGGTCACATATAACTTAGACTAAAGCTCAGCTTAGTGGCACTCATCACTTGAGCTGGTCACATCAGCAGAGAGAGGGAGCGCTCTTCATTTCTGGGAACCGGAAGTTCTCCTTCCTCCCCTCTGACCAGGCCCCTACTCTGTATCCCTTTTTGCTCCTGCAGGCAATACTCCATGCAACTTTTGTTTATCCTCTTCCTCCTCCTCACCTTGGTTCCCATTCCTCAGCGCCCAAGCCCCTGCCTCTCAAATCACAGTGCACGTGCTTATAACCAGACACTTTCTTACTTTAAGGCCAATCCTATAGCATCCTTTTAATAAAATACAGCAGGTATGAATTTTCATTTTTAAACCCTTGCCTAAGGGAAAATCAAGGCTCCTAATTGCTTAGTGTTCCTATTATTTTTTGCAGCTGAGCATCTTCTAGATTTGCATATAAATAACACCCTCTTTGAGCGTACTATGATATCTGGTTCTGAAGAAATGGCAGGAGCTACAAAGAGGAGGGGCATGTGAGATGGGAGTGGATTAAAACCTACTCTTGGGAAGACAGTGTTTATAAAGTATCACCTTATCCTGGTGATGCCAGCAAGGCCCAAATAATGAGGCCCTTCCTCTTATTAAGCTCAATGTGTCACCCACTGCCAGGTAAGTCCTTGTCACAAACAGAGAGAGCTGATGGTACAAGAGCACTGAGCAAGAATTTGAAAGACACAGAGAAGTCAGGGGAGGCATGGCAAGGAGCCAGGGCTTTATGGGTGCCATGTGGCCAGGCTGGGGTCACTGCAGACGCCTGTACCCACTCACTGTATAGAGCAGGTTTCAAGTGTGTTACACTATCAGTATCCTAGGAGGTGGAAAGTCTTATGAAAGGGACCCTGCTTGAGCTCTTTTTGTTAACTGACACAGAATATGCAAGGGCAGCCTATCGGGATTATCTTCCTGTGACTTCCCATGGTATTTGTTGAGCTGAGCTGCTGTACCTTGTCATTTTCTACTCGGTGAATACGGCTGACTTCGGCTTGCTGCAGCAGGATTGGGAGATGGGTCCTCATCACAGGCTCCCGACTAATGCTGCTGATGGCAAAATGCTGAAGAAACCTAGAAAAACAAAGACAACGCTATTAAGTTACCATTGCCAGCCTTGCCTGAATGTGCTCTTTCACATGAGAAACTCCTTATTTAATTGCTAAAAAAGAAACCTTAGAGAGATTCACTCCAGACAATAAAACCGTATATGGTGTCACTACCATCTTTTACACTGATCCCTAAGAAGCTACGAAGAAAAAGGAGCTTAGAAAGGACCAACATGGAGGTTTCTGACATTTCAAAAGCCAGAACATTAAACATCTATATACAGAAAACCGGAGCTCACCAGTCTAGCTCTGGAAGTTTGGCTGGGAAGAGCTTTAGAGGACTCTGTTTCTCCCCAGCAGAATGGCCCAGGGCACTGAAGAGCTTCTGGGCACTGGAGTGTCTGGAATATCAAAAGTTCACAGATTAGAACTCCATCTCCCTACAGCATACTTTACATAACTTGTTCTGATGCTTTCAAGCCAGAGTCCCGTGACACAGTCAACACTTCCAAAACAAGCATCTCACTGACTTGAACACAAAGCAGTATTAGTGTGTAAGGACGGGTGTGCCCACACAGGAAGGTTCACCTGAAACCCTCGGTAATATTATGGTTTCTGATTCTTGTGGATTTCATCTCTCTTGACTTCTATTTCCCTAAGGGCACTGGCTACCTACAAGTGGCAGTGCTGAAATGACTGTGCTGGCCCTTTCAGAAGCCAAGACCCCTGTGTTACATAAGGTAAGTCGTCCTGCAGAGAGCGCAGACACACACAGCTTAGGGAAACAAGCATAAACACTGAAGGCAGCCACTTACAATCTCTTTTGTTCCACAGATAATCCATCTTCCTGGATCACTTTTAAAGACAGCCCTGAGTTAGCCTGCTGTTGCCAGGGGGAGAAGACCTAAACAAAACAGAATTTGAGCAAAGAACACTTTAAACCCAACAACAGGATATGGAATCCACATGGGGATTTGATGGTTGTTGAAAATCTAGACTGTCAGTACAGAGTAAAACCATCATAATAAACAAGTTTGTTTCAAAAACAGAGGCCTGCAGCAATTTTGTTCTGTATTTTTCAAAACTAGAATTTCTTTCTGGGTTCCTCTCTCAGGGACTGTGCCCTTCAGAGGCCAGGAAGCACTGAAGAAGGTGTCAGGTAACATTGTTCTGGCAGTAGGGGCATGTTCTTCCCTGGGGAGAGGACCAGAAGAAGGAGTAGTCATGCCTAGGATGGCTGGAGAGAATCTAAAGGGTTCTCTCTCTGTGTTCCTGGATTGAAAGGACGAGCACAAAGAGGTAGGGAGGACCAGCAGGCAGTAAGAGGGAGACATGGACCAGCGTGAGATGCCACTCTGCAGCCAGGTCAGTTCTTCTCTTTTCCATGTTCGGTCAATCTGCCCTGAGAAAAGGACACTGTCTCTTCACAGGCTGCGGCAGTCAGACCTTTCTGAACATTTCCTCCAGTCATGAGGCCGGCCATGCGTTTAAGTTAGGTTATTGCTTGGTCTCTAAGTGGGTTGTACAATTCTTGGTAAGCTCCCTCCTCATGCAATTTGTACCGAGTGCCTATAACACGGAGCCTGCCAGGTGGGACCATTCACAAGGGGAGGGCCTGTGAATCATGGGAAGGGAGAGACTAGGGTAGAGTAGAGCTCTGATCCATTAGGTAGGGCCTAAATAGTTCAATAAAGTAGCTAAAAGAAAAAAAAAATCAGTCTAATTAGGATTTAAAGGGACAAAGAAGATTTGTCTTAGCAGCTAAAAAGCTTTTGTTCAGTTCCTTTAAGTTCTCATCTCTCAATGGCAAAAGCACCACTCCAGGACCCAAGGGGATTAGAAGCAGCCACCTCCACCAGCCCTCCCAGCTCTGCCTCTCATCATCTTGCTGTTAGCCCTGAGATGTGGCCTTACCATCTAAGCTCCTAAGGAAAAAAAAAAGTTGTATTTGTTTTGCTAAGGATTGGTGTTACCTCTGAGTAGAATGCTTGGTATATCTTTGATCTGGGGAAAAGGGCAATCATCAGAAAATTGCTTGATCCATGGAAATGAACTGGGAGATAAGGAAGCAATGAGCTTTTGAAGTCTATCAGAAGGGCAGCAACAACACTTGTGGAATCCTAAAGAGAGAAAGATGGACCATTCAGTGAGAAAAGCCATTTGCATGACATTAGCCCTCACAATTATTGTCAGGACACATACGATGAATTTCACTGCAATTATTTTCACAGTATGTGGTGTACTGGGGGCCAATGATAGATATGCTTTTCAGGGGCGCCTGGGTGGCTCAGTCGTTAAGCATCTGCCTTCAGCTCAGGTCATGTGGGGCTCTATTCCAGAGTTCCAGGATAGAGCCCCACATCGAGCCCCACATCAGGCTCCCTACTCGGCGGGAGGTCTGCTTCTCCCTCTCTCACTCCCCCTACTTGTGTCCTTCTCTGGCTGTGTTTCTCTCTGTCAAATAAATAAATAAAATCTTTAAAAAAAAAGGATGTGCTTTCTTTTTTTTTTTTTTTTTTTTTTTTTTTTTTTTTTTTTTTTTTTTTTTTTAAGATTTTATTTATTTATTTGACAGAGAGAAACGCAGCCAGAGAGGGAGCACAAGCGGGGGAGTGAGAGAGGGAGAAGCAGGCTTCCCGATGAGCAGGGAGCCCGATGTGGGACTCGATCCTGGGTCTCTGAGATCATGACCTGAGCCGAAGGCAGTTGCTTAACCAACTGAGCCACTCAGGCGCCCCAAGGATGTGCTTTCTAATACCCAGTTAAGGGAGATAACAGGAAGTACAAAGGTCTTTTCTCCTAAACTGAAAATGTCATCTCAAAATTCTTTCTATAATATCAACCCCTAATCAGATATATGATTTTTTAAAAAGATTTATTTATTTATTTTGGGGGGGAGTGGGAAAGGGAGAGACAGTCTCAGGCCGATTCCCCACCAAGCACAGAGACCAATGTGGGGCTCGATTTCACAACCCTGAAATCATGACCTGAGCTGAAATCAAGAGTCAGATGCCCAACTGACTGAGCCACCCAGGTGCCCCAATATATAATTCTTTTAAAAAGTTATCTCTATACCCAATGTGGGGCTTGAACTCATGACCCCAGAATTAAGAGTCACATGCTCTACTGAGCCAGCCAGGTAAACCATGATTTGTAAATATTTTCTCCCATTTTGTGGGTTGTTTTCATTTTCTTAATACTGTATTTTGATGCACAGAAGTTTTCAATTTTCATGAAGTCCAATTTACACATTTTTTCTTTTGTTGTCTTTTTGGTGTCATAATCCAAGAAATCATTGCCTATTCCAAGGTCACAAGGATTTTATCTCTATATTTTTTAAAATTATTATTAACATATGATGTATTATTTGTTTCAGGGGTACAGAACCGTTAGTCATCAGTCTTATATACACAGAGCTCACTACAACACATACCCTCCCCAGTGTCCACCACCCAGCCACTCCAACCCCCCCAGCAATCCTCAGTCTGTTTCCTGAGATTAAGTCTCTTATGGTTTGTCTCCTTCTGTGGTTTCATCGTTTCATTTTTTCCTTTCTTCTATTAACCTCTGCCTTGTTTTTTAAATTCTGCATATTAGTGAGATTGTATGATAATTGTCTTTCTCTGATTGGCTTATTTGGCTTAGCTTAATACCCTCTCATGCACATCATGGCAAATGCCTCCTGTTTTCTTCTAAGAGTTTAATAGTGTTGGCTCTTATATTTAGAACTATGCTCCATTTTGAGTTAGTTTTTTGTATATGGTGTAAAGGATCTAACTTCATTCTTTTGCATGTGGATTTCTAATTTTCCCAGCATCATTTGTTGAAAATACCTTTGAATGATCTTGGCACCATTGTTAAAAATCATTTGGCTACATATGTGAAAGTTTATTTCTAGGCTATTTTATTCCATTAGTCTATATTATCTGACTTTATGCCAATACCACCTGTTTAATTACTATAGCTTTAGAGTAAGTTTTGAAATCAGGAACTCTCTGTTTTTTTTTTTTTTTCCCCTCTGTTCTTTTTTAAGATCACTTTGGCTACTTGTGGATACCCTGAGATTCTATATGAATTTCAGGGTGGGTTTTTTTAGTTCTGCAAAGTACGCTATTGAATTCTGATAGGAATTGCATTGAATACGTAGACTGCTTTGGCAGAATTGTGGTCTTAACAATGTTAAGTCTTCCTATCCACAAACATGGGGTGTTTTTTCATTTATCTAGAACTTCTTTAATTTTTTTAAAATTTCTTTTTAATTCTTAAAAATTTTATCTATCTATCTATCTATCTATCTATCTATCAGAGAGAGGTAGAGAGAGAGCGTGCACAAGCAGGGGAAGCAACAGGCAGAGGGAGAAGCAGGCTCCCCCCACTGAGCAGGGAGTCCAATGCGGGACTCAATCCCAGGACCCTCGGATCACAACCTGAGCCACCCAGGTATCCCTAGAACTTCTTTAATTTCTTTTGGCAATGTTTTGCAGTTTTCAGTGTGCAAGACTTTCATCTATTTGGTTAAATTTATTCTTAAGTATTTTATTCTTTTTGGTATTATTTTAAGTGGACTTGTTTTCTCATTTTTAGATCGGTCATTGCCAGGGTATGCAACTGATTTTCTTGTGTCAATTTTGTATCCTGTAACTTTGGTGAATCCATTTATTAATTAGTTTTTTTGTGTGTGGAATATTTAGAGTTTTCTACATGTAAGATCATGTCATCTGTGAAGAGAGAACTACTTTTCCATTTTAGATGCCTTTTATTCTTTTTCTTGCCTAACTGCTCTAGGTAGAACTTCCAATACTATATTGAATGGAAGTGGTAAATCTTGGTTCTGATCATAGGGAAAAGGTTCTTTTTTTTTTTTTTTTTTAAAGATGTTATTTATTTATTTGACAGAGAAAAACACAGCTAGAGAAGGAACACAAGCAGGGGGAGTGAAAGAAGGAGAAGCAGGCTTCCTGCCAAGCAGGGAACCTAATGCAGGGGCTCAATCCTGGGACACCGGGACCATGACCTGAGCTGAAGGCAGAGGCTTAACGACTGAGCCACCTAGGTGCCCCAGGAAAAGGTTCTCTTAACATTTAATTTTTCATTATAAAAGTAATACATGTTCACTAATTAAATTTTGAAAAAACCATAAAAATAGAATAGAGAAGTTTAAAAAAAAGTTAAGTCAAAGTCCCATTGCCTAAACCCAGCTACAGCTAACATTTTAGTAGTTTTTTTTCCCTGTTCATTTATTGACTTGCCTTTTTTAGGCAGTGCAAATTGTATTTTTCTAATTCTGTACCTTGTTTTAAAAGATTTTATTTATTATTTAGTTGAGAGAGAGAGAGAGAACAGAAGCAGGGGGAACAGCAGGCAGAGGGAGAGGGAGAAGCAGGATCTCCACTGAGTAAGGAGCCTGATGTGGGGCTTGATCCCAGGACCTTGGGATTATGACCTCAGCCGAAGGCAGATGCTTAACAGATGGAGCCACCCAAGCATCCCTGTACCTCGCTTTTAAAACTTAACTTACCATTGGCATCTATGAAGTTGCTACAAACTATCTGTAAATATTTTCAAAGACTTCATCCCACTATTTTCTAAAGCTACCCTTAGGGCTGGATATTCATATTACTTACTACATGGTTCCTAGTCAACAGAACCTTTTATCTACTTTGTGCCAATTTACTGTTATATATGGTAGTGTGGGGCTTTTCTGATGTACTTCCATAAACCTGCTAACTAACCTCATGTTAACAAAGGCAGAGTTCTTCACAGAAAAGAAATATTAACTCATTTGTTTTAATCACCAAAAATGTTTTATCCAGTTTACTTTTTTGATTTTTAATAAATTCTGAGAAACTTTTTAGAGCTTCAGATTATAAATTAGTCTGATAAATTTTATGCTATACCCAAACATGGAACACTTATGGATGAATCTAAAAATCATTATACTGAGTGAAAAATGTCAGACTTAAAAGACTTAGAATGTTCAATGTCCATTTATATAACATTTTATTTTATTTAAAGATTTATTTATCTGAGAGATAGTATGCATGCAAGCAGGGGGAGGGGCAGAGGGAGAGAGAGAGAGAAAACTGTAAGCAGATTGCCCACTGACTGTGGAGCTTAACACTGGACTCCACCCCAGGACCCTGAGATCATGACCTGAGATGAAATCAAGAGGCAGACGCTTAACTGACTGAGTCACCCCAGGTAACCTCATTTATATAACATTTTAGAACTGCAAACTGATTTACAGTGACAGAAAGGCAGAAATGGAAGGAAAAAGGACGGCAAAAAGGCATCAGAAAATTTCAGGGGTGATGAAAGTTGTCTGTATCTTGATTGTGACAGTGGTTTCATGAGTGTATGTATCTGTCAAAACTTTAAATGGATGTAGTTAATCATATTTAAAGTACATATTGTTGGCACAAATATTTAAAATCCTTAAGTGGTCAAATCGAAGAGACTTTTCCTTTGGAATTTCTTGTCATTTCTAAGCTTACAAAGTCCCCCTATCCCTGGATGTTTAATACATATTCATTTTTATATTCCTTTTTCTTCCTGTGAAATTTAAAAACACTTAATATTAATCTATCAGAAGTTTATTCTGATTCTTGATATGAGGTAAGAATCCATTTCCCCTTGCGTCAAGTTAGCTAACTTATTGTCCCAGCACTTGAATTATTCGCCTTTCCTTCTCTCATCAGTTTTCATCTAATAATGCCATCTATTCTACCTTGTTAGCCTGCATGCACTTTTGAACACCCTTTAAGGCAACAGGTTCTATGTGGAAGAAGATAGGATTTTCTCTGAATTGTTCACAGAACTTATTTTCTGTGCCATCTGACCATACCACCTTACCTAGTCTCTGTCTTGATTCCCAAACAGGCTGGTTTTGAGGCTGAAACCAAATATAGAAGAGGGCCTCCTCTCTACTCTGGTGTCATACTGAGAGTTGAGCTGTGCCTTTTGGCTAGGAGAACAGCCTAGGAAGGACTCACAGCTGCCTTCTTCCTTGCAAGGGGAGGGGAAAGTGTTAAACAAACTGGTGAAATTAAAGGGTTGCTGTGGAGATGGAACTTTCATGAGGTGGGGGAAGTCTGAATGTGTCCAGGGGTGGGGCTGAGCCCTCATGGGGAAAGTGAGCCACTTCTCTTTTCTCTGGCTCACTTAAAATTCTTTCTCATGCTAATGGATGAGTTGAGCCCCATCAATGTTAGAGGAACAGCTTAAGTGGGTGAGCCTTTGTGTCCCTGGGAGGGAGGGGGCCATTTAAGGCCCTCTACAGACTACTTTCTGGTCCTCTTTGGGATGAGTTAATTGGGCATGGGTGACTGTTGGCCCTCCTGACCCAGAACTCTTTTCTAGCTAAGCCCTTTACAGAGCAGTGATGTTGACAAGTGGACGAGCATCTCTATGAACTCCACGCCTGCCTGTCTGCCTCCAGGGCAGTGCTCGTTCCTGACATCCTGTCCCATGGCGGTGGAGCAGGGGCAGGGAGTTATTTGGTTTTTGTCTCAGAAGTGTTGAGTATCCTTCCGAACGTCAAAGCCATGGACTGATAAAACACCTACCCCATCAAAGAACGAAATGGAATTCATGTGATCCTTGGAAAGGATAATACTTCCATGATGACGGTGAGAAAACAGAAGACCACTAGAGAAGAACTGCACTTTCCCTGGAAGGAAAAGAGAGCTGGTCAGAGCTGGAGGACTGGATCCTGGGGGCCAGATCACAATGTCTTTGCAGGTATCAGGGCATACCATACTGGTAACTAGAGACTAGTATCTGTAATGCTTAAGTTACACAATTTTTATGCTGATTCCTGTGCTCTGGAGGAGCCAATGTACACTCCTGGAGCTTCACAGAGAAATAAGGCATCACAGTCTTCGCAAAAATTTAGAAAAAACAAGTGAATAAGGTATCAGCTGCTGGGAGAGAGGCAAAATTCACATTCACTTGTGGGTATCTTCTAGGGAAACACACTGAAAAAGACTCTGGGTATGTTTTCCACCACTGAGTTTATAGACTCTCCTTTCTCCTGTTTTGGCAGAAGCTGGTTTGACTCTATGAGACCACATCCCTCAGTTAAAGTCCAGCAAGGAGCATTAGGGTATCAGGTAAAGAACTGGTGAAGGGACCTAAGGATCCCTGTGCCCAGCAAAGGACCATCTGAGTTAGATAATAGGGGATTCTATAGACACTGGATGCCTGCTGCTCTACATTCACAAGAATGGGGTGTGGATAATGGATGTGGCTTTCTCAGTTCAAGGATTCAGTCTACAGAGAGCTGCTGTTTCCTGGGTGGCCAAGGTCATACAGAACAGCTCATTATGGGCCCTAAGGGGCAGGCCAAAGAAAGGACAGATAGCTAAGATGATAAGTGTTAAGACTGGGCTTGCTTTGGAGACTTAAAATGAAGCACCCAGAGAACCCATAAGACTCCTAGGTAAAGCTGCTCTCCGGAGCTGGTCCAAGCTGTATCCTGTTTTTCCAACAGCCTTTCTTTGTTTTCACATCTGCAGAAGAGACAAAGTACTTCTTGGAGCTCAAGGCACAAGCTTGGGAATACTGTCATCAATATCTAATTGCTAAGGCAGAGGACAGAAGACAAAGAAGAGGGACTGATTCCTTGAGCTGTAGCTCTAGGAAGTGAGCCCCAAAGCTCTGGAGATGGTAAGGACAAGAAAAGCAAAGACCAAGGTGAGGAATTTTGGGGACTTCAAGTGGAACTCTTCCTGAGGAGGTGGGGTTTCAGGAGCAGAGAGGCCGAGTGAGTATGTGTGCTTGTGTGTGCATGTTAATGGGGGGGTTAATGAAGTGGGGGAGGTGGAAGCAGTTTTAGATATAAAAGGAAGGTCTGAAGCCTAAATATCGATGTAAGAACTAGATCAGTCAGAGGGAAATAATGTTAACATTAGCACCTGGGGCAGCAGCAGCCCAGTTCGAGGCATCGAGGGTCAAGCCCTGTAAGCCTCATAGCCTCCACCAAGTAGAGCCCGGCCTCTTTTGCACACTGCCTTGCCCTATGGCCCTCTTGAGTAGAGGCTATCTACAATGCAGTCTCAATCCTGTATCAAAGGATGACATCCTCATGGCTGTTTCCAGACCATTCCCTTCCATGCTGGCACAGTATTTTTAATCCCTCAGAGACACAAGCCCTTTCTTCTCTTTACTGCTCACCTCTGTGCCCTCCTAGCCATGTCACAACACTTCCAACAGCTTCTGAATGTGCTCAATTTTCTCTTCCACAGCCAAGACGGTCTATCTCTTCTGAGCAATTGGGGGATGGCCCACACTCCATTCTGGGCTCACCAGTCCTCAATCCCAACGTCACAGCAGTAAAAATCAGCCAGAACATCTCTGAAATCTTCAGCTCCAGAACCTACTCTTGGACTACAGCATCCCACCAGTCTTTTAGCTATCTCACTCCCTGATCTCATCCTCTGACGTCACTGAGCCTTTGAAGCCTCAGTCCCCTATTTTTCCCCAATTGATCAGAAACTGCTGACTTTCCTCTCACCCACATCCAGGGCAGATCTTCCGGGACAGGACATGCTTTAATCTCTTTTGTCAGGGAAAAGGATGGGAACAGATTCTGCTCAGTGTTTTACTAGTTACACTAATTGCACCAAGCATGTTGAATACATTAGAGCTTTCTGCCTTCCTAACAATTTGAAGAGGTAATCTTCTTACAGGGCTCATGGGGGGACACAGCTTCGAGCAGTTTCTCCCAAAGTCACACAACTACTGGCAGTGGAGCCAGGTACAGAGCAGAGGTCTGTAGGGGGCCAAGGTGTTGTAGCATCTAGGCCCCTTCGATTCTCACCCGGCTTCCTCTCCTTTGCCCTCTCCAACTGGCTAATTGTCCTCTCTGTCTCTTAGCCTCAAGAGGCCCACAATGCAGTCTGCAGTCTTAGCTCCTGACCAACTCCCCCAGAGCCCAGCCAAGATTTTCAGCACTCTCCTCATACTACGACCTCATCAATTCTGGCCACAAGATAACTCTATCTACCGCTTACAGAAAAAAGAGGGGTCAGCAGGTACTAGGAGGTAAGAACTGCTCTCCTCCTACTGCTTACGATCTATACTCTTCCAGGCCCTGGGCTCACCCTCCACCTGTGTAGCTCTACCATGAAGCTTCGCAGAAGCAAGTCCAGTACCACTCAAAGGTCTCCTGGACAACATCCTTCCAAAGCTTCCAGAAAAAGAGCACAGATGAGAGAGGTTGTCTCCAGTATTTCCTCTCTCTCTATTCTCGGAAGCCTTGAAACAAGATGGAAAAGAGGAAGACAGAAATTCACAAGGCAGTGCTGGAAAAGCACTCATTATGGAACCTGGACCAGGGCAGGAACTCAGTAAATGGAAGCTGATTTTAGTACTGGTGCAGAAAGGCTATCTTGGGTCGCAGCCACCCCTCAACCTGGATCTGGAAGCAGTGACTTTCATTATCTTCAGAGCACACATGAAATAACTGAAGTGATTCACTGGATGGTCCAGTACCTGTTACCCGGTCTCTTAGATCCTAATCCACTTGAAGTGATGACACTTCCAGTATCTGTTCTGATTCATGAATGTCAGACTTTGGTCTGAAGGGATATGCCTTTGCAGGGGTTTTTCAGTGACCATGGCAACCAACTCCTGAGGAGATCTCTATCTTATTTTAAAAAGATTTTATTTATTTATCTGAAAGAGAGTGAGTGAGAGAGAGCACAGCTTAAAGGGGCAGAGGAAGAAGCTGACTCCCCATTGAGCAGGGAGCCTGACATGGGGCTTGATCCTGGGACTCTGGGATCACGACCTGAGCTGAAAGCAGACCCTTAAACAACTGAGCCACCCAGGCGCCCCTCCTTGGACCCTTGTCTTATCCCTGGTGCCCTTACTGAAAGGCCACTGTCATTCCCTCTAAATTCTGTGAGTCTAAAAACCTAAGGCAAGAGGAAGTTCCCCATTACCCAAGAAGCAGCAGAGAACCACAGCATGGTTCTGTCTTTGATTGACCTCTGCATCACCAGGAGTCCAAAAGAAGGATGAGCCCTCAGGGCAAAACAAGACACCAAGTGTCAATGAAGAATTTGGCTTTTTCTCCTTCAGATACCTGGCTATACAAATAAAACTCCTCCAATGGTCCAGCTCACGTGAAGAGGAAACATTTATTCTGCTAGGGAAATATGATACAATGGCTGGATAATTTTCATTCTATGTGACAGTATGTGAAATGTACACATACGGTTTAAAGAAAAACAGTAACAACACAATCTTGCTGCCTGTACACTCACCACTCGGCCTAAGAAATCAAGCATTACTAGTACCTTTAGCCTCCCAAATGTCCTTCCTCAAGGGCCCTCTCTCTTCTACTCAGAGGGAACCAACATCCCAAATTCTGTATAGCTTTATCATACTTGAGTGTATCTATAAACCATATATTATTTGTTCTCATCTGTTTTGTTTTCATATAAATCTTAGTACATGTGTCCTTCTGTGACTTGCTTACTACTCTCGACACTGTTCTTGAGTCATCCATGCTGTAGGTAATATGCAGCTGCATAATTCATTCACAGTCAGTGCTGGAGAGGACTTTCTCTTCTCAAGAGTCCTTGAGACTAGCTTCGTCTGGACACAAGGCAATACACAAGAGGGTTTAGAATGAAGTCAGCAGATAGCAGATGACTGCTGCCTGGACCTTCTCATCATAAGAAGGCAGGACTCAACTTGGTTACCAGAGTTCTCAGGATGTATCCACTGCCCCATGTCTCAATGGGACCAATGGCCCTGTTCTCACTGCCGAACAATCTCTGCCCAATGGAAAAAAACCACTCTGCAATCTGTAAATCACTACAGGGACAATGAAGGAGCTGCCTGAGTGCCAACCATTCATGGAGGCCTGTAGGAAACAGTAGACAATCAACTGATATTCAACAAAGGAGCACAGACAGATCAAAGAAAAAGGAGGACCTTTTTAATAAGTGGTACTGGAAAAACTGGATATTCCTATGTAAAACAATGAACATCAGACCATACCTTGAATAAGATTTTCTGCCCATTCACACCAGCCACAGTAGAAAACCTCACACTTGACAGGGATGTCAGGTAGAATATTCAGATGGATTCAGCCTCAGTAGTGGGGTAAAATAAGCCCTAGATCAAATGCTATTCTGTCTCCTGGCTAACAAAGCTTAAAAGCAAGGCCAGCTGATAAGACTAGAAGAAAAACATGTTAAAACAATTATCATAACTGTATCCCATATGTTCAAGAAGCTACAAGACTGAACTATGTCAACTTGAGACAGGAGAGATGTAAAAAATATCTAAACCAAACTTCCATAGATGAAAAATACAACGTCTGAGAAGAAAAATACACGGAACAAGATGAATGACATTAGGCACTTGTGGAAGTTTAGCTAAGGTAAACTTCGAGGGTATTGCCCCCCCCCGGGGGGCAGGGGAGGGTGGTGCTTAAAATGACACAGGCCCCTCAGACAAGCCCTATGTAGCAGCCTGCAGAGTCACAAGAAGATGTAAGTTCCTGACAAGACTTCTCCAACAGCTCTTGTGATCAAGTCTTCCCTGCCTCCTAGGGCGGTTCCCTTGTGCACCCCTTAGAGAAAACCCCAGGGAGCTCACCCAAACCCTGCTCTTTTGGTTTGAATTGACCTATGCGGATTTAGTCTGGGAAACCCAAAGCACTCTACCCACAAATCCTACTAAAGGCATGTGCCCAGGGTCCTGCCACTCTCTCTGCACTCTGTTTTGACCTTCCTGTGTGCCCTGCAGGCACGAGGCATGCCAGTGCTCTGTACTTCCTCTAGGACTTGTGAGAAATAAAATTCCCTATTTCAATTTCTTTTGTGGTCTTTTGTTGAACTTGGCTCACCATTTACTACCCTGTGCTTCACTTCACAAACGTGAATTTAACATTAACAAACTCCTAACAACAATGCAGAAGAGGTTAGTAAGTCAGAATACAAACAAGTAGAAACTATGCATAATGAAACACTATGAGAACAAGGACTGAAAATAATTGTACAGAGCAACAGGGGGCTGTGGGGCAATTTCAGGCAGAAAAGATACGTAACTGGAGGCCCAGAAAAGGAGGGGAAAAACAAAAACAAAAACAAAAGCCCAAAACTACTCCTCATTTGAGGAAAACTACATCCATCCATTGAAGAAGCAAAATTAATTCCAAGCACAAGGAACATAAAAAAAGAAATACCAACTCATATAAAAATAAAGTTGCTTAACATCTGTGATAGAAAATCAGGGTGCTTAGATGGCTCAGTTGGTTGAGAGTCCAACTCTTTTTTTTTTTAAGATCTTGTTTATTTATTTGTCAGAGAGAGAGAGAGAGCACAAGCAGGGGGAGTGGTAGGGAGAGGAAGAAGTAGAAGCCCAATGTGGAACTCGATCCTGGACCCCAGGATCACGACCTAAGCCAAAGGTAGACGCTTAACAGTCTGGGCCACCAAGGCATCTTTGAGTGTCCATCTCTTGATTTCAGCTCAGGTCATGAGATCGAGCCCTGCGCTGGGTTCTGTGCTTAGTGTGGAGTCTGAGAGTCTCTCTCCCTCTCCCTCTGACCTCTCCCAACTCATGCATGGGCACACAGTTTCTCTGAAATAAATTTTTTAAAATCTTGAAAAAAAAAAAAAAAGAAAATCTCAAAAGCAGCTGGAGTGAAAAAGAAGATAACTTCTATAGATGGAACAAAGACAAGGACGGCAGTGGATTTCTGCTCAAGAATGGAACAAGTGAGAAGACAGCAGAGTAAAGCAACATCCTTCCAGAAAGAAGGAAACCGCTGGGGTGCCTGACTGGCTCAGTCAGCGATCTTGATATTGAGGTCATGAATTTAAAGTTTTTTTGT